>JAKSZU010000008.1:19185250-19535250 GCA_026018925.1 Tupaia tana
TCAAAACTCCTATAACTATACACGTAAAGAGGTAAATTTTATTGTGTTGATATTCTATATCCATAAATCTGATGTTAAAAGCATCTCAAGGGGGAAAAAAATAAACATGCTGCTTCTTCTTGTAGAGTTCAGGCTTCAAACCTTTTGGCTATCATCTATTTCTCCCATCCTCACATCTCCCTCACTCCCCCACCTCTGATAACCACCATTCTACTCTCCACTTCTTTCAGATCAATTGTTTCAGGTTCCTTGTATGAGTGGGAACATGTGGTATTTGTCTCTGTGTGCCTCCCTTATTTTATTTAGCATAATGTTATGCCATTCCAACCAAGTTTTTGTACGTGACGTTTTCTTCTTTTTTCAAGCTGAATAGGACGTACAGAATGGGAATGTAGTTAACTATAATATATTATACATCGCAAAAAACTGCCAAGACACTAAATTTCAAAAATTCTCCCAACAGAAAATAAGTATTTGAAGTGATAGACATGTGAACCAGCATGACTTAAGGATTCCACATTGCATCCATAACATTACATGGTATCCCATAAACATATACAACCATTATTCAACAATTTATAATTTTAAAAATATAAATTATTTTTGGACTAAATAAGTAACCAGCCCCATTAAAAAAATAAAAGGAAAAAAAAAATGAAAGCAGATTGTATTTTCCACAGCTGAAAAACTGGTCTCAAAGAGCATAGCAGAGTCTTTACCAATGTTTGTCCAAAATGTTTTATGAAAATACATTAAAACTAGGAGCTAGGAGATGGCATAATGGTTAAGGTGCTGGACTCACACACTGCGGATTGCGGTTCAAGTCTCAGACCTGGAGGCTTGAAACTCACACTGGGTGTGTGTGCATGTGTGTCCAAAATTCCAGGAGGAGAATGGAGAAGGGACTGTGGCATGGCCATCCCCTCTAGGGAGTGATTTCTCACTTTCCCTCTTACAGTCGCTGTCTCTCTCTCTCTCTCTCCAGTGAACGCACATGCTCTATGGCAAAAATTTTTTTAAATGTACTTTACGAATAGTTTATTCTGTTGATATTTTTGTTGTTCCAATTGAGAGGGTGCTGTTGTATTAATAATATTAAATCTATTAACATTTATTTCATCCTGTATTTACAAGCTCAGTTTTGAATTTCTTTTAGAATTATTTTATTATTTTAATTGACACAGTAATTGTACATATTTATAAGATGCCACATGATTTCTTTTCTTTTTTTTTTTTTTTGGAGAGGTTTTTGCTATAGGGCGCTTGCGCTCGCCAGACAGACTGAGAGAGACAGAGAGACAGAAAGCGAGAAATCACCCCCCAAGGGGGGATGGCCATGCCGCAATCCCTTCTCCATTCTCCTCTTGGGATCTCGGGCACACGCGCCTGGCGTGAGTTTAAGCCACCAGGTCCGGGACACGAACTGCGGTCGACTACGTGGGAGTCCAGCACATAGCCATTACGCTAACTGCTGGTCCCGCCACATGATTTCTTGATGCATAAATACAATGTGTTATTATAAAATCAGGATAATTTGCATATCCATCACCTCAAATACCTACCATTTCTGTATTGGAAGCATTTAAAATTGTCTTCTCTAGCCATCTTGAAATGTACAATTAACCATTGCTAATCATAGTCTCTCTGCTGTACTATAGAATGTTAGAACTTATTCCTCTGAACTAATTACAATTTTATGTCCATTAACCACTACATCCCTATTTCTTCTCCCCAGCTGCCTTCCCAACCTCAGGTGATTACTATTCTATTCTTCCTTTCTATGAGGTCAGTTTTTTTAGCTTCCACATATGAGCGAGAACATGTCAATTTCTCTTTCTTTATGCAGTTTATTTCAGTTAATATAATGTCCTCTACACTCATCTGTATTCTCTGAAATGACAATATTCTTTTCTTTTAAATGGCTGAGCAGTATTTTTATTATTTTTTAAAGGTTTTGCCATAGAATGTGTGCACTTGTTGGAGAGAGACAAAGAGAGGAAAAGTGAGAAATTACTCCCAGGGGTATGGCCACATCACAATCCCTTCTCCTCCATTCTCCTCTCTAGATTTTGGTCATGCACACACACACACACACACACACCTGACAAGAGTCTCAAGCCACCACGTCCTGGCCTTGAACTGTGACTGGCCATGTGGGAGTCCAACACCTTAATCACAACTCTACCTGCTGGTCCCCTGGCTGAATAACATATTATTGTGTATATATACAATATTTTCCTTATCTATTCATCTACTAATGGACACTTAGGCTTATTTCCTATCTTGGTTATTGTGAATAGCACCTCAATAAATACGGAAGTATAGATTTTCTTTCACATATTCATTTCCTTTCCTTTAGATATATATCTAGTACTCAGATGACTAGATCACTGGTCTATTTTTAGCCTTTTGATGAGCTTCCATAAGTTTTTCTAACTGGAATAAGAGGGTATCTCATGGTGTTTTGTTTGTTTGTTTCTTTGTTTAGAGGTTTTTGCTATAGGGCACATGCGCTAGCCAGAGAGACAGAAAGCGAGAAATCACCTCCCCCCCCCGGGGGGGATGGCCATACGGCAATCCCTTCTCCTCTATTATCCTCGCGGGATCTTGGGCACGCACGCACACACACCAGGCATGAGTTTTAAGCCACCGGGTCCGGGACTCGAACCGCTGTTGACTACATGGGAGTCCAGCGACATAGCCATTACACTAATTGCTGGTCCCTCATGGTGGTTTTGATTTACATTTCCCTGATGATTAATGAAGTAGAGTATCTTTTCATATACTTTTTGGTCATTTGTAAATCTTCTTTTGAGAAATGTTTATTCAGATCTTTGCCCATTTTTAAAGTGGCTTGTTTATTTGTTTTGCTGTAGAGTTGTTTGAGTTCCTTATATATTTTGGATATTAAGTCCTTGTTGAGTGAATAATTTGTATTTTCTCCCCAATTTGTAGGTTGTCTCCTTACTTGTTTGATTATTTCCTTTGCTCTACAGAAGTGTATTAGTTTAATATCATCGAATTTGTTTATTTTTGCTTTTGCTGCTTGTTCTTTTCAGATCTCAAACAAAAAAATCTTTGTTGTATATAAGTGGATTTATTTCTCTGCCTTTAGCATGTCCCCTTGATCTCTTTGTTTTTTTTTTTTGTTTGTTTTTTGTTGTTTTTTTTGTTTTGTTTTTTGGAGAGGTTTTTGCTATAGGGCGCGTGCGCTCGCCAGCCAGACAGAGAGAGACAGAGAGATAGAAAGCGAGAAATCACCCCCCAGAGGGGATGGCCACGCCGCAATCCCTTCTCCTCCAATCTCCTCTCAGGATCTTGGGCACGCACGCACATGCGCCCGGCGTGAGTTTAAGCCACCGGGTCCGGGACTCGAAACGTGGTCGACTACGTGGGAGTCCAGCAACATAGCCATTATGCTAACTGCTGGTCCCAGAACACTGCCAATTTTTATATGTTGGTTTTGTATCCACCGTCTTTATTGAATTTTTTTTTTTTTTAGTTTCGAGAGTTTTACTTTCTTTCTCTTTTTATTTTTATTGAAATCATGAGCTTGCTGGAGAGAGACAGAGAGCAACAATGAGAGAGAGGGAAAATGAGAAAGGACTGCATGCTGTAATCCTTTGTCCTCCATTCTTCTCTTGGGATTTTGGGCACACTTGCACATGCACCCACATGATTTTCAAGCCACCAGGTCTGGTACTTGAACCTTGGTGAGCCATGTGAGAGTCCAGTGCCTTAACCATTGTGCCACCTACTGGCCCCTTGATTTTTCTTTATCTAAGATCATGCCATTTGCAAACAGAATATTGCTCTGACTTGGGTTTCCAGTACTACATTCAACAGGAGTGGTGAAGGTGAGGTTTCTTGTCTTGTTCTAATTCTTAGAGAAAAAGCTTTCAACCTTTTCCCCATTTAGTACAATATTAGCTTTGGATTTTTCATATATGGCTTTTATTGTGTTGAGGTTCACTCTTTCTATAATTAATTTATTGAAACTTTAGTTAAGAATTGTTATAAAATTTTATTAAATGCCTTTTGCATTTGTTGAGGTGCGTATCATGTATTTATCCTTCATTCTATTGAAATAATGTATCATATTTATTGATTTTGTAGTGTTGAACCATTCTTGCATCCTTAGGACAGATCCCACTTGGTCATGGTGAATAATCTTTTTGTGCTATTGGATTTGGTTTGCTAATAATTTGCTGCAGAATTTTTTTTGGAGAGGTTTTTGCTATAGGGTGCATGTGCTCACCGGAAAGACAGAGAGAGACAGAGAGACAGAAAGTGAGAAATCACCTGCCGGGGACCAGCCTCGGCGGGAGTGGGTTATCTCGACGGAGGCGGCGCAGGTGAATAGAAGACAGAGGCCTCGGTGCCTTTGCACGCACGTCCTCTGCCGGACACCCCCCAGAGATCGCTCTCTGGGGAGTGACAACTGCTAGGGATCATTGTGCCTTTTTATTGAAAATGTGTTACATGCAAGTAAAGGGAGAGGGGCTACGTGTTTCAATTATCAGCTCATAAAGTTTTTAACAATAGGGAACATAGATTCTATTCAGGGTTGGATTAAGGGTGGGTCTCGTGCAGTTCAGGGTTGGATTAAGGGTGGGTCTCGGGCAGTTCCGCATTTGTAGGTGGGTCTCCATGGAATTGTAGGTGGGTCTCCATAGAATGCAGTTTTGGGAAGGCGGTTCCGGTAAGCAGAGATGATTATCAGCTGATGTGGCACAGCAGCCATTTTGTGATTACCAGGAATGGCTCTGAGAAAAGAAAATCTCAAGAATAGATATTAGTTCCTCTGGATCTTAATAAAGAATGATACTTACATAGTTTTATAGGGATCTAAAACTTGATTTGAGGAGTCCTAAAATATTTATCTATTTCGCTTGGTGAGGGCGGGGGGTGGTCCTGGGCCAGTTTTGGCCTAATCCTATTTTAAGTAAAGAAAGGATTAAGTTTACCTTAAATGTATTTTGAAGGGCCTTCCAAAGGTCAAGATTATTTCTGCCTAGATAGAACTTCAGCCCACCCTCTACTGTGACCATGGAGATAAAGCATTGTAATTAATAGTAGGTGATTATAGCAAAGGGGAGCAGTCGGGGGAGTTCCTGGAAAATTTTATCATATACTCAGGATGTATAAGAGAGCTATGCAATTCTTTTATAGTAGTAAATTGGGGAGTCAGAGGGGGGTCGCTTCCCAGCAAGGCTACCAGTTTTCTGAAGCAAATAGCAAGCAGCCTTGCTGACATCTAATTGACCCAAGCTTTGTTCCAAGGTCAGGGGGGTGCACAACAGTGGCCTTGCCAGCATATTGATCTGACCGGAAGCGGAGCTCAAAGGTCTGGGGGGCTCAGGCAGATCCTGGGGCTTCGCTGGGTCGGACTCCTCCAATCACCCCAGGGGGTATGGCCATGCCACAATCCCTTCTCCTCCATTCTCCTCTCAAAATCTTGGGCAAGCATGCACATGCACCTGGCGTGAGTTTAAGCCACTGGGTCCGGGACTCAAACCACCTCGACTACATAGGAGTTCAGCGACATAACCATTATGCTAAGTGCTGGTCTCTGAAATTTTTCATTTATGTTTATCAGTGCCACTTCTCAAGTAGGGGTGATTTTACTTCCCCCTCCCTAGTAGACATTTAGTAATGTCTGAAAACATGTTGTATAGTCACAACTGTGGGAAGAGATGCTACTAGTGGAATTTATGGTAGAAGCCAGGAATGCTATTAAATGTCTTACAATGCACAGGACAGCCTCATGCCAACACCTTCTCTGCCAACAACTTACTATTAAGCCCAAAACGTCAGTAGAGCCACTCTTAGAAATTCGTGACCACCAGGTGGCATTGTAGTTAAAGGTGCTGGACTCCCACATGGCTGACCATGTTTCAAGTCCTGGACCTGGTGACTTGCTTTCTCACTTTCCCTTTCTCTCTGTCTTTCACTGGTCAAATTAAAATAATAACAATAATAATAACAAATAAAGTTAAATAAGATCATTCTTTTTTTAAAAGAAAGTTCTGAATTTAAAAAAAGGAGAGTAATTTAGTTTCTCTCCCTCATCTTTCTCAAGTCAACTTTCTCCTATTTTCATGTTCCATCTTTAAACTCGGAACTCTGGGTTCTTGGTTTCTTTAGCTGAAGCTCCTGGGAGAACTCCCAATTCAGAAGCAAGAGGTCAGAAAAGGACAGCCTTTCTCATTCCTTTGTCAACTAACCTCATTGAAAGTAAGTCCTGTCAGAAGTCAACAGCTTAGTGGAGGTAGACACCTGCTACCCCAGCATCCTTTCCTGGAATCCTTTCCATTGTCACAACAGAAAGCCAATGAGAAGAGTTCAAGGATTTATTTTATGACTTAAAAAATAAACAAGATTAGATAGGCAGAAAGGAGGGTCCAGCAGGTGTCATGGTGGTTAAGGCACTGGAATCCCACATGGCTGACCTTGGTTTGAGTCCTGGACCTGATGGCTTGAAATTCACTCTGGGTGTATGTGCCCCAAATCCCAAGAGAATATAGGAGAAGAGATGGTGGCATGGCCATACCTCCTTGAGAGTGATTTCCAACTTTCTCTCTCACTGTTTCTCTTCAACAAACACACACACCCTAAGGAAAAACAAACAACATTTAAAAAAGAAAGAAAAGCAGAAAAGAAAAACTGTGGTAAGCGTCCCTGACCACTGTTCTGAATGCTCCTTCTTGTGCCAAATGACATATTTCTGGTGCTGTATAGTCTGAAGCAGATCGGATACAGAAACTGAAAGTTAACTTTATGTTATTATCACTTGTATTTTCCTCTTGTACATAAAATTATAGGGGTACTGCTTATGCACTCAGAACAACATTAACTAAAAGTAATGAATAAGAAGGGAGACTATGTGTTAAGATAACACCTCTCTCGGGCCAGCAGGTGACGTGGTGGTTAAGGCTCTGAATCCCACATAGCTGCCTCCTTGGTTTAAGTCCCAGACCTGGTGGCTCAGAAAACATTCTGATCACATGTATATACATGCTCAGACCTCCTAAAGGAGAATGGAGGAGAGGAGATTATGGTGTGGCCCTACCCCTTGGGGGGTGATTTCTCACCTTCTCTCTCTCTCTCTCTGTCTCTGCTTCTTTCTTCAGTGAGTACACGTGCCCTAAGACAAAAATTTTTTAAAAAATGATGCCCTTTTAGTGAAGCTGTTCTCAGTTAACTGGCTAGACTTTCTGTAAAAGAGGGGTTTTTTTTTTTTGAAGCTTTTTAAGAGAAAGAAAACAGAGCTGCCACAGAGAGTCTACTAGGGTGGTTCTTGGGATGGTCCAGTCAGAGTAGCTGGGGCTACAGGGGGTGCCAACACGCCCGGATTTAGGGTGGGCTGAGTTGAACCAGGATCTCCCATGTGGCCTCAGCTGGTAAAGTAAAAGCATCAACCAGGGTGTGCAAGCATAGCTGGGTCCAGATTTCTTATATATTAATTGTCTTACTTATGAGAGAGAGAGAAAAACATCCAACAGGATCCACCTTCGACTTCGGCCAGCCTGGATCGTGGATGCACATGCACACACAGTGTGCTCAGGGAGCACCCAGGACGTAAACCTGGAACCTTCCTGTGCAGGTCTGGTTGTGTCATCACTGTACCACCATCTGACCCAGATCCCTCTTTTTAAAACATGTTTTCAAGTCAGTAGGTGACATGTAACTAAGGTGCAGGATCCCACATGACCAACTGTGCGATTCATGTCCAGGACCAGACAGCTTGGAAAACACACTGTATGTGTGTGCATGCATGCCCTAATTCCTAAGAGAAAAACGAGGGAGAAGGGATTGTGGAGTGGCCATCCACGACCTAGCGAGGTGCTTTCTCACTCTCCCTCTTTCTCTGTCTCTGTCCCTGGTGAGCAAATGTGCCTGATAGCCAAAAATATATGTTTTTTTTTTTTCAGCTCAAAATTTTACAAAAGGGACTGCCGGTTTATTTGAACATTATAAATAATGATTATGATAATAGTTGATATGTATTAAGCTCTTAGTGTATGATGTACTTTATAGCATCATTTTATTTATTAGAGTTCTTGCTATTTAACATTTACCAAACAATTACAATGTGTTAGGTAAAATAATGAGTCTTGAAAGTTTTCATTCATGTGAAACTATCAATGGTTAACTGAAATGCTATTACTGTGTCAAATAACAAACAATGGGGGCCAATAGATGGTATAGCAGTTACACTGCTGGAATCCCACATGGATGATTATGGTTCAAGTCCCAGACCCAGTGGCTTGAAAATCATGCCTGCCACATTTGCGTGCATGCCCAACATCCCAGGAGGAGAGTGAAAGAGGAGAGATCGCTGCGTGGCCATCCCCCCCGGGGAGTGACTTCTCACTTTTCCTTTCACTATCACTGTCTCTATTTCTCTCTCTCTCTCTCTCTCTCTCTCTCTCTCTCCTCTCTCTCTCTTTCTCTGGCTAGCACATGCACCCTATGGCAAAAATCTCTTTTGAAAAATAATGTAGAATGTGGTTCTGATAGTAACTGGGTGAGTGGGGAAATTTTTGGCCAAGAAAGCCTCATGCCTCGTGCATTTCTCTTGTCTTGATATTGGTCTAGATGTGTGTTCTCCAATACACTATTAACCATATATAGCTATTAAAATTTAATTCTAGATTTATTAAAATAATACTTACAAATTTTATTCTCAGTTACACTACTCTTTTTTTTTTTTTAAAGACATTTTTGCTATAGGGCGTGCGTATTCGCCAAAAAGAGAAAGATAGAGATACAGAAAGCAAAAATCCTTTCTCCATTTCTCCTCTCGGGATTTTGGGCATGCACACACACATGCCTGGCATGAGGTTGAAGCCATAAGGTCCAAGACTTGAACTGTGGTCAGCCACATGGGAGTTCAGCGACGTAACCGGTAGGCCATCTGCTAGTCCCTCTCCTTTAAGTTACTCCATAACTACTGCATTAGACAGTGCAATGTAAAACACATCCCTGCTTGCAGAATGTTCTATTGGACAGCTCTGCATCTAGGATCCTTCTACTGAGGGTCTCTAGCCCAACGTCACTCATGTTTACACCCCACATTGGTCATTTTTCCATTCTAGTTCACTCAGGAGTAACCAACTTCTGGTCGCTAAATTAGTACACAAATTGCATGCAGATTTGGATCGATTGCCATTACTCTCAAAACTTGATCTTTTTTGTTGTTTTTTTTTTTTCCTCTTCCACTATGAAGACTCTGTGAAGTGGAAGTTTATTGTTGGAGTCATTTCTGTTCTGCTTTATGGTACACAAATCTGTACTACATAGGACATGCTGGGGTACAGCTCTGTTCCAATAGGGGAGCATCCTGTAATGCATCTGTAATGCTGTTAGACAAATACCAGCGATGAAGGCCTTCTGTCATTAGAGCAAAATGCTTTATATTTATCTCACTGGCTTTGAACTAGAAACTAGTATGTATGTGTCCATGCTGTTCAACATATCTCCTTTATGAAGAGATTTCAAAATGTTTGTGGAAAAGTGGAATCAAAGTATGACTTTATGTGCATGCAAATAATTTTGAAACCTATGCTGAATTTTTTATAATACGTATTTTTATGAACCTTTTGAAGATCTCTCTTATGTTGTTTCCTATCTCCTAACTCGAAACATCTCTCAAACCTGTTATTTCCCTTTCTAGCTCTTTAGTTTGAACTAGAATAATTTAACATGAACTGTTGTGGAGACTTCTTAGCTGGATGCTATCCTCCTCCGATTCACTCTTTAGATAGAGAGATCTTTTTTTTTTCTTTTGGAGAGGGCGCATGTGCTCCCCAGACAGACAGAGAGAAACAGAGAGACAGAAAGTGAGAAATCACCCCCCGGGGGGATGGCCACACCACAATCCCTTCTCCTCCATTCTCCTCTCAGGATCTTGGGCACACACACCCTCGTGCCTGGCGTGAGTTTAAGCCACCGGGTCCGGGACTCGAACCACGGTTGACTACATGGGAGTCCAGCGACATAGTTATTACGCTAACTGCTGGTCCCTAGAGAGAGAGAGAGAGAGATCTTTTTTTTTTGGAGAGGTTTTTGCTATAGGGCGCGTGCGCTCGCCAGACAGAGAGAGACAGAGAGATAGAAAGTGAGAAATCATCCCCCAGGGGGATGGCCACGCCGCAATCCCTTCTCCTCCATTCTCCTCTCAGGATCTTGGGCACATACGCACACGCGCCCGGTGTGAGTTTTAAGCCACCAGGTCCGGGACGCAAACTGTGGTTGACTATGTGGGAGTCCAGCGACATAGCCATTACGCTAACTGCTGGTCCCGACAGAGAGATCTTTTTAAATGTACATGTGATTGATCTCCAGTCCCTACCTCCTCCCAGTTCACAGAGACCATACTGCAGTCCCCTTTCCTCCATTTCTCCATCCTGTCAGGATTTGGGACACACACTCAGTTTGTTTTTCTAGCTGCCACTGGGGGCTGGCACTTCATTTGACCAATCAGCCACATAGGATCTGATTTTCCTTAATCATTACGCTATGGGCTGGCCCACAACTCCTTAGTTCTTCTTCTTTTTTTTCTTAAAAATTTTATTTGGTTTTTGTGATTTTCAAGCAACAGGGTCTGGAACTAAAACCACCATTGGCCGTGTGGGAATACAACACCTTAACCACCACTCTTCCTGCTGGTCCAACTCTTTAGTTCTTTATTTTTTGGAAGAGGTTTTTGCTATAGGGTGCATGCGCTCACCAGAAAGACAGAGAAAAAGAAAGCGAGAAATCATCCACCGGGGAGATGGCCACACTTCAATCCCTTCTCCTCCATTCTCCTCTCAGAATCTTGGGCACACATGCACATGCGTCCAGCGTGAGTTTAAGCCACTGGGTCCGGGACTCGAACTGTGGTCGACTACATGGGAGTCCAGCAACATAGCCATTATGCCTACAGTCCTGCCAACTCTTTAGTTCTTAAACTCAGCTCTCAAAGCCTTGAATGTCCTGGTTGTCTCCTTCCTGTTCAGTTTCACCTTGAACCAAAGCCCTTTTATGATTTGTCCTCAGTGATTTTCTTTCACTTCTCTTGCTATAGCTTCTTTGCAATACTATTCTCTCTGCCAGGGATGCTCTCACTCCTCCTCTCTTTCACTTTTTAATGCCAGTTCAACCACCCATCAGTAATTACTCTACTAAAAATCACTCTGTAATGGAAGTCCTTCTACAACCTGAACCTGAATCCAATCTTCCACTAGAAGTTTTGAGAGTACAAGGTGCTTTTCTTTCATTGCAATGATCACATCTTTGCATTTATATTTATTGTAGAGATTACTACAAGTGATGTCTTCTTCTGTTACTATGTTATAAGTTGATAGGGCTAGCAGATGGCACACAGGTTAGGACAGCTGGATCCCACATGGTCAACAGTACAGTTCGAATTCCAGGTCCAGTGACTTGAAAAACATGCTGGGCATGTGTGTGTGTGTGTGTCTAAAATCTCAAGAGGAGAATGGAGTAAAGAGGGATTTTGGCATGGTCATCCTCCCCCCAAGGGGTGATTTCTCATTCTTCCTCGCTCTCTATTTCTGTCTCTCTTTGCCAAGTGCATGTTCCCTATAGCCACATTTTTAAAATAAAAATCAAATAATTAAATAATAAGGAAATAAGGCTTTATCTATTCGGGATGACTATCTGATCCCTCAAGATGGGGACACAGTAGACTCTCAATAAAACTTGTTGAATGAATGAATGAACCGATTACAAGCTAGTTTTCCTCAGTGATAAAGAATAAAGGTTGATCTGAGAATTGGGGTAAAATTTCTACATGAAACTCAGGAGATGAACTACCTACTCTATAGAAAGTGTGGTGGTTTGCAGCATGCTCAGATGTTCACAGGCAGCAGCCTGAAGTAACAGTGCGTGGTGTGGTAGTGACAAGTGCGGAATCTGGAGCCGGAATATCTGAGTTTGGACTTTGGCTCCCTAGCTACCATCAGTGGAAACTCGTTCTGTCAAAGTTACTCATCTGTTCTTATTTTTTCTTTTTCCATTCTTTTAGTGGATGAGGTAAAATCAATTTCCCCCGTATGTTCTAAGCACCAGCTCCTGGAGGACCTGCTTTAATCTATAATCCCTTCTTTATTCTCTGTCTTCAGTATCTGTTTCTCTTCTGACTTCTTTTCAACCTGTTTATACTTGGTCAAGTATCTCTCCTTGGTTTATCTTTCCTTTCACCTCCCGTTCTCTCGCTCCTCCACATCTAGACTTCTGAAAGAGTTGCGTCTGTTCTTTATATTACTTTTGCCACCTTCCACAACACCAGTGAAATACTTTGACCAAAACAATGAACTTCATTTTGCAAAAGCCTATTGAAAATGTTATCTCACTTTTAACCTTTCTGCAGCACTTAACACCAGTGAACACATCATTCCTTAGAAAACCTTTTCCTTGATTCCCTTTCTTGATTAGATACCCCTTGGGGTTTCCTTCCTGTCTGTCTGCTTGCCCTTTTCAATCTCTGCCAGATGAACCTCCTCTGCTTATCTTTTTTATAATTAATATCTTTTGTTTATTTATTTCATCCTTCATTACAACCGCCTTATCATTATACTGTTGATGACAGTAGAAACTGTGGTTCAGAGAAGTAAAATAATTTTTCCCAAGTCACAATTATTGAACAGCAAAATTTTACTTCAGACCCAACTATTTATTTGGAAGGTTTTTTTGGAGTCTACACTATTTATTTATTTATTTATTTATTTATTTATTTATTTTGGAGAGGTTTTTCGCTATAGGGCGCGTGCGCTCGCCAGACAGACAGAGAGAGACATAGAGACAGAAAGCGAGAAATCACCCCAGGGGGGATGGTCACGCCGCAATCCCTTCTCCTCCATTCTCCTCTTGGGATCTTGGGCACGCACGCACACGCGCCCGGCGTGAGTTGTAAGCCACCGGGTCCGAGACGCGAACCACGGTCGACTACGTGGGAGTCCAGCGACATAGCCATTACGCTAACTGCTGGTTCCCTACACTATTTATTTTTTTAAGTCAGATATGTTATAGTACAATTTCCATCCTCTGCGTATCTTTTAATGCTGGCCTTTCTAAAAGCCTTGTCCTTAGCCTTCAGATTTTCTCCCTCCCTTAGTAAGCTTTTAGTGAACATCAGGAGCACTCTTCCGAGAATAAAAAACTCACAAACACACACACACACACACAATTTGTATGCAATTTCAGGAGTTTATAGACATGTGAAAAACTCCAGCATTTCAAATCTTCTATGCTGATAATCCCCAAATGTGTACCTTCATTCCAGACTTCTTTCATATTCATTCCTGTAGGTCCACTGGTTACTAGGTTATCTGCATCTGGATGCTATCTAGCAAAACTGACATCATCATCTTTTATCTTCCAATCAATTTCTCTAGCTAGGTATCTATTTACAAAAGCACTATCCTTCCAGTCCTAACTAGCCAACATTTAAGAGCAATCTTTGCATCCCCGCTTTCCTTCATCCACACACCTGCTACTTCCCCTTGGTTCTCCTTCTTCAGTCTATTTCTAAAGCCTCTTTGCCATCTTCACTGCCCAAATGTTAGCACAGACCACCATCACCCTAGGCACAGACCACTGCAGTCCTACTCGCTGGTCTTATTGCTTACCTGCTTGGAATGCAATTCATTGTTAGTACTTCAGGACAGACAGAGGTTTCCTTCAAAACAACCACCATACCAGTCCCAAGGCATCTTGCTGTCCTTGGAAGAAACAACAAACTCATTAATTTTTTCCCTCTCCTACCCCCATAAGAAACTCACTGTGCTTCACCCCTACTGATATTTTTTCGATTACATGCTATGCCATCACCTGTATTTCCCTGGACCATCCCCCCTACTGCTTCCTTTCACTAGAATCCCTTTTCTTTGCTATCCCCACTCATCTGACTACCTTCTATGTCCTTCAAACTTCTGCTAAGTTTACCTTCCCCACAGAGGCACTTTGTAATCTCCTAGTCTTAATTAGCCATAATAGCCTCAACTTCCCCTCTCATTCTTTGCGTAAATTCCTTTTTTGGGTCTGTTTTCCATAAGACCCTACGCTTTGTGAGAAAGGAGCTCTGCATCTTGTCCCCTGCTCTGTCCTCATCACTCAGCAGAGCACCTAGTTAGTAGTTACCTCTAAAATACATGTCAGACTTGTGGGCAGTGTATTAGATTAGGGGCTCTAATACAAAGTCTAAGTGCTGTGAGAATCAAGAAGAGAAAAAATACCAGACTGAGAAAGATATGTCAGATTTCATAGATGAGGATATAAAGAAATGGCTGTGGTGCAGAGAAAAGAGGAATTCAGAAAGGGGGAGGAGAACAAGCAAAAGAAGGAGAAAAGATTGAGCCTAGCATTGGCAGGGATATCTGACTAACTGGATTAAAGACCTCAGGGTAGAAGGTAATGCTGGGGTGTAGTCTCTAGCTGTGAATGGTACAAGGTGATTAACCTCACCTGTGGACCCCGTTTCCTAAGGTAAGACAGAATATCTTAGATGACAATGACGAGAACTCTTGGGGAAATGGGAAGCCATTTATGAATATGTAAAGGCTTTGCCTTATAGATTCTAGAATTAATTAATTCTAGCCTAAGGCTCTCACATTAGTTCCTTAGATGAATCAGACCCCTTTTGTCCAGGGCAAGCAAAGATAGCGTGGAGACAAAGGGCCCCAATACATGCACATTGTAATACCATCTAAATGTGCATGTCAACACCACCTGCCACATTTCAGTTCCTCTCCCACATCAGCCAGAGGACTGGAGGAGATAAACATCGAATAGTCTGCAGGACTGAGGAACCAATTTAGGAGGAGGTGAAAGACAGAATTACATGACAACCCCAACACATGATTGTGCTTTTTGGCTTGAATTGTTTTGACAGTTTGTACTTCCTAATTTTTTAATAAATATAGAGCCTTTTATGACTGGAAATTCAGTTCATCATTTTTCAAATTACCTGAAAGCAGTGCAGACTACTTAGAGATAATAAAAATTAAGACTGGGTGGTATTTTGTTTTAAAATATATGCCCATAATTGCAACAAATCCAGATAGTAAAGTTCTCTTTCTAACTACTGTTTTTTCTTGAAAGGAAAATCTTCCGAGTCATGGTAAGGACAAGTCTTGCCAAGTGCTGGCAGTGCAGATTTTCACGGAAACGTTTTCGCTCACTAGCTGAGCGGCTGGTGCCATCTAGTGACCAGTCTCATGGACAAACGAAGATGGGTTCCAAGAAGGTACTCAGATGTCATACAATCCTCTCTTCAATATCTGCATCTGCATGTTAATAATGCAAATAATGGTGCCCCCAAAAAAGAAACCAGATATTTGTAATACAATATTTATGCTTTAATTTGGAAGTCTTAAAAAGAGAAGTAGGGAAAAAGACTAATGTATTTCAAAGGAAAACAAACATTTGAAGATAAAATTCACATTGAGATGAAATATTATTACTAATTTGTACTGGAATGGCCCCATAGCCTAGTGGTTAAGGAACCTAGACCTCTCGTGGCTGAATCTCAGCCACAGCAGTTTGAAAGCATGCCAGTTACACGTGCACGTACATTCCAAAATCCTGATAGGGTGGACAAATGGAGGAGAAGGGATTGTGGCATGACTACACCTGACTGGGGCATAACTTCTCCCTCTCCCTCTCTCTCTGTGTTTGTTTCTCTGGTGAGCACATGTGCCATCAGGCAATTAAGATAAATAAATAAACAAACACTAATTTATAAAATAGCAAGATTCTGGAGCCATCATTTTCATATTAAAGATTAAACATAGAAAAAATGATAAATTATTTGAAGTTCTCACTCTTCTGGGAATATTATGGAAAATGAAGTATTAATGTACAAATTGGGAAGTAGGGTAAGATGGAAATCCAAGCTTTACTTGGAACTCAAAATTATTTCACCGTAATTATCACTATTTCACCATAATCATGTCATTATCATGACTTGGAAGCTTTTACTTTCAAGAAAAACCAGTAGTTAGAAAGAAAACTTTACTATCTGAATTTGTTAAAGTGCCAAATTTGAAAATCCATGACTTTCTTCTGAAGAGACATTTCTTCCACTAAGTTTACAGTGAAACACAAGGCTGTGTCCACATAAAGATTTATCTTCAGAAGTTTCTCCCTCTCTGTTTTATTACTTCATATTAGTATTGATTCTAAATCAGCACAGACTAGTTAGCACAAAGCTCTACAAAGGACAAGAGTAAAGGACTGCAATTATAGCCATCCATGGGTTTCCATGGGAAAACTAATGCAATAGTTTGAAATGGTCCTGGGAGACCCTGAGTCTTCATTAGAGGGGTCCAGCTTCCACAGATGGTCCTTAGCTTGTGATGTCAGCTAACCTCTGGACCACTATAAAAGAACTCAGGGGGCCAGCAGGTAGCGTGATGGTTAGAGTGCTAGAGTCCACCATGGCTGACCACAATTGAAGTCCCGGACCTGGCAGCTTGCTTTCTCACATTCTTTCTCTCTCTGTCTTTCTCTGGTGAATGTGTGACCCTAATGCAAATAATAATAATTAATTAATTTCTAAAAAAAACAATAAAATATAGGACTTAAAGTTTTGATCCTCTTGGTTTTAAGTCAGTAGAGTGGTTTTGTTGTTGTTAGGAAGGTCCTTAGAACAGGTATTAGCAGAGTCCAATAAAGAACATTGTCAAGTTTTGATACACTTTCTCTAAAATTAAAGTATTATATGCCTGACAACTCTTTAGTAAAACAGATTATAGAATTGTTTCCCTGGCTATAGTGACAAGTTTTCTCTGAATTATCAGCACATTCCTGTCTCATTCCTCTTTTGAACAACGGATTTTTTGAATAACCAGTTGTGTAATGGGCAGAACCATCCAAAGAAAGTAAGGCGTTCCCACTAGGCTACATTGCCTCTTGAACATTGTTTTTATAAAGGGCATTAATAGTTAAAATCAGGGACCAGCAGATGGCATAATGGTTACATAACTGGACTCCCACATGGCTGACCACAGTTTGAGTCCCAGACTCGAAGGTTTGAAGCTCATGCTGGGCACGTGTGTGTGCATGCCCAAAACCCTGGGAGGAGAATGGAGGAGAAGCAATGACAGTGTAGCCATTCCCCCTGGGGAGTGATTTCTTGCTTTCCGTCTCTCTGTCTCTCTCTGTCTCTCTGGCGAGCACAAGCACCATATAACAAAAAAAAAAAAAAAAAGTTAAAGTCATTGTGTATTTATTCACTTATTTAGTCAATGACATGTTTCCTAAATATCTATCAACTATTGTACAGTTGTTACACTCAGAGATGGTGAGATCATGGTTCTCATTCTCAAAGAACTGCTGGTGAGGGATAGGAATGTATCAGTGGAATAACATTTACTAATAAAAGGCTAAATATTGGGACCAGCAGATGACATAGTGGATACTTTGCTGGACTCCCATGTAGTTGATCACAATTCGGTATGGGCATCCCCCTGGGGGCGGAGATGATTTCTTGCTTTCTGTCTCTCTGTCTCTCTCTTGCTTTCTGTCTCTCTGTCTCTCCAGTGAGCAAATGTACCCTATAGTAAAAATCTTTCTTGGGGGACCAGCAGTTAGCATAATCCTATGTCGCTGGACTCCCACGTAGTTGACCGCAGTTTGCGTCCCAGACCTGGTGGCTTAAAACTCACGCCGGGCGCGTGTGCGTGCGTGCCCAAGATCCTGAGAGGAGAATGGAGGAGAGGGGATTGCGGCGTGGCCATCCCCCCAGGGGGGGTGATTTCTCACTTTCTATCTCTCTGTCTGTCTGTCTGCGAGTGCACGCACCCCATCGCAAAAACCTCTCCAAAAAAAAAAAAAAAAAAAACAACTCTCTTAAAAAAAAAAAAGGTTAAGTATTGATTATAGAAATACAAGTAAGGATTCTAGGATTTCAGAGGCTAAAGAGATTCCAGCAACCTAGGAGCCATAAAAGTGGTGAGAATATTTTAAAGCATTGCCATGTAACCTAGGAATTATAGAATGAGTGAGGTTTTAGTGGAAAAAATGAGATAAAGACATTATATCATAAAACTACAAATACGGTGCAATGAAGAGTAAACCAGTTATCTGAAACATGAGTAAGTGTTGGGTGCTAATGGGATATTAAGTTTTAAAAGTTGTTTGAAGATGGGACCAGCAGATAATGGAATGGACTCCCATGTAATCGACTATGGTTTGAATCCTGGACCAGGTGGTTTAAAATTCACTCCTGGCACATGTACGTGGGTGCCCAAAATCCCAAGAAGAGAATACAGGAGATGAGATTGCGATGTGGCCATTCCAACTGGGGGGGTGATTCTCACGGTCTGTTTCCCTGTCTCTCTCTGTCTATCCAGTGAGTGCACATGCCCAACGCCAAAAACCTCTCTCTGAAAAAAAAGAAAAATAGTTGCTCGAAGAATGGAAGTCCTAGAACTTACTTTATAGTCAATGGAGTAAATTAAAATTTATAAATAAGGGACCAGCAGTTAGCGTAATGGCTATGTCGCTGGACTCCCACGTAGTCGACCGTGGTTCAAGTCCCGGACCCGGTGGCTTAAAACTCACGCTGGACGTGTGTGCGTGCGTGCCCAAGATCCCAAGAGGAGAATGGAGGGGAAGGGATTGAGGCATGGCCATCCCTCCTGGGGGGTGATTTCTCGCTTTCTGTCTCTCTGTCTCTCTCTGTCTGGCGAGTGCACATGCCCTATAGCAAAAACTTCTCAAAAAAAATTATAAATAAGAAAGTGAATTTATTAAAGTAATGTTCTGGGTAAGTTAACAGAGGGACCAGATATATCCTTTTGGTAAGTAGGATGGAGAACACAGGACAGAGCCCAGTGGCATAGCGGCCAGTAGGGAGATTATCCTTACAGGACTGAACTAGAAATAAAAGAGGGAGGAAAGCAGATATTGCACCGATAGAATTGATAGAATATAGTGATCACTTAGATATGGGGAAAGAGAAAGAGGAGATGAGTGAAAGTAAAAGTCAGTTCACTTTTTTTTTCAACAATTATTTATTTATTTTAAGTTATCTCTACTAGCATTCTTCAATTTGCTATAGGGCGTGCGTGTTCACCAGAGAGAGCCAGAGAGAGAAAGAGGGAAAGTGAGAAAGCAAGCCACCAGGTTCAAGACTTGAACTGTGGTCAGCCATGTGGGAGTCCAGTGCCTTAAACACCACATCACCTGCTGGCCCCATCAATTGTTTTTTAATTATATATGATCAGTTACTTAACTTGGTTCTTGGCAAGAAATTTAGAACACCAGTTTGTGAGGATAAACTCATTCATAAGGGCAAACACGGATCGCAGGTAGCCCTGGAGCTGAGGAACAGCTTTGATTTTTGGTAAAACTTGTGAGTCCACAGCTTTCTGATCAACCTTGTGCTGCTCTGTAATCTTGTATTTCTCCTTCTCTGTGTCAAAGATCTCACCTTCCTGGTGTCTGGGCTTCCACAGCTTCTTTTTCTTGAAGTAAGCATCAGTGAGGTGTTTGGGAATTTTTACTTTGCTAATATCAATTTTTGTGGAGATGGTGATGAAAATTTTCTAGTGTGTTCTACACAGTGGCAGTTGGTTGAGAACCGGAGATCTAGTCACAGGTAACAAGTCACTGCTTGGTTGCTTCAGGAAAACTACTTTCTTGCCTCTGTAGCGTCCAGTGAGGATGATCAGATGGTCCCAGGAGTGATGCTAGCTCACAGTGTTCTCACAGGCTGACTGAAGAGGTTTTTGCCGTATCTCAGCAGCTTTCAAGGCACATCTTCAGTAGGATAATACCTAGGCATTTTGTGACGTTTAACCACCTGGGCACCACCATTCTTGTCTCCACCATCTGGTTTTGTGATGGTGGCAAAAACCTTCTTCTTCTTTATCTTTTCCATCCTGGATTTAGTGGCCAGGTATTCCCTCTGGTACACGGCCTTCCTGAAATACATGGCAGATGGGGAGTGTCCGCCAGTGCCCTGGACGAGGACCAGGTTTCAGCTGCAATGGGGCTTCCCCTCCTTGGGTTTTGTAGACATGGAGTCACCCTTTTTAACCTTGCCACTGGCATTAGACTTCTTGGCCTAAGGTTTCTTCTCCTTAGTATCCTGCTTCACAGCTTTTTCACCTGCTGTTTTGTGTAGTGGGAAAGAGCCAATTCAATTTTTTTTTTTTTTTTTTTTGAGAAATTTTTCACTATAGGGCGCAAGCGCTCACCAGACAGACAGAGAGAGACAGAGAGATAGAAAGCAAGAAATCACCCCCCAGGGGGGATGGTCACGCCGCAATCCCTTCTCCTCCATTCTCCTCTCGGGATCTTGGACACACACGCACACGCGCCCGGCATGAGTTTTAAGCCACCGGGTCCGGGACGCGAACCGCGGTCGACTACGTGGGAGTCCAGCGACATAGCCATTACGCTAACTGCTGGTTCCCCCAATTCAATTTTTAAGCCTAGTGAAAGAAATATGAAAAAGTAACAGACAGATGAAGTCAAGAGAGTGAGCTACCTTACAAGGAAATACCGTCCTGAAAAACATAGACTACAAACCCAGGTCATGTTATCAAATATATATGTGGTACTTAAATTCAGAGAATCTGAGATCTGGAAGAGACCTCTGAATAGTTAAGCTCCAATAACACCAAGGTAGAACTTATGATACACATCCCTAATAGAGACAGAGGGATATTGATTACTGAAATATGTCCACAGATAAGGAGTTCAGGATGTCACCAGACCAACCACACCATTTTTGGATATCTTATTATAAAGTATTTTATTATAATTACCCAGCTCCTTCCTCTGTTATTTCTCATTTTTTCACCCTAGTTCTATTTAGAACAGAACAGAACATTTTCTTTTACAAGATGTCTTTTCTATTATTTCACAACAATTATGTCCCTCTTTATTTGCCTTCTCCCAGAGTAACGATCAATTTCTTCATCTATGACACCAACAACATTATTTATACATGCCTTGCTATCCTGATGACTCCTTTCTGGAAATTCTTCAAAATGTACATGTCCCTCAAAAAATAAAATTCACAACTGAGATAATCCTCAAGATACATCTTGTGTCTGCCTGACGGCGAGCCCATCTACTTACCAAACACAGACTTTCTTCTTGAATATACAAGCACACAGTAAACCCATCTCTTTTAAAAAAGTCCAAAATTACAGGTATGAAAAGATACACTTGGGACCAGCAGTTAGTGTAATGGCTATGTTGCTAGACTCCCATGTTGTCGACTGTGGTTCGAGTCCCGGACCCGGTGGCTTAAACTCACGCCAGGTGCGTGTGTGTGCGTGCCCAAAATCCCTAGAGGAGAATGGAGGAGAAGGGATTGAGGATTGGCCATCCTCCCCGGGCGGGGGCGGGGAGGGTGATTTCTCGCTTTCTGTCTCTCTGTCTCTCTCTGTCTTTCAGGAGAGTGCACGTGCCCTATAGCAAAAACCTCTACAAAAAAAAAAAAAAAAAAGAAAGAAAGAAAGAAAGAAAGAAAGAAAGAAAGAAAGAAAGAAAAGAAAAGAAAAGTCAGAGAGACTTTCTTTAGCCTTTTAGTAATACTTTGTAGCACGCATGCCTTATATCAAGCAAATAAATAAATAAATAAAAATAGCTGTCAGATAAATGCTCTAGGGGATTTCAATTGTGATAAAAGTTGAGTTTATGGAGCAGCAAAAAGGCAATTTAACCTGGGATTCAGGAAAAGACTTTAAAAGTAAAGTGGGACCAGCAGATGGCATAATGCTTATGTCACTGGACTCCCATGTAGTTGATCGTGGTTCCAGTCTCGGACCTGGTGGTTTGAAACTCATACTGGGCATGTGTGCATGAGTGCCCAAGATCCCAAAAGGAGAATGGATGAAAAGGGATTGCAGCGTGGCCATCCCCCCAGGAGGGTGATTCCTCGCTTTCTGTCTCTCTGTCTCTGTGGTGAGCACACATGCCCTATAGCAAAAAAAAAAAAAAAAAAAAAAAAAAAAAAAAAAAAAAAAAAAAGAGACAGAAAGAAAAAAAAAAAGAAAAGCTGTGTACAAGACATATAAGTGAGTGGGATTTGTTTTTTCCAATGATCCTCCTCCAGTTCATGCTGCTATCACAATTTTATTTTTAATTTTTTTTCCCCATAAGGCACATGTGCTACTGGAAAGAGACAGAGCTAGTTAGAGGAAAAGCAAGAAATCACCTCTCCCGGGGAAGGGGAGGGAGGATGACCACATTGAAATTCCTTTTCCTACATTCTCCTAGGAGTTTGGGCATGCATGCAAACACATACCTGTTGTGATTTTCAAGCAGCCTGGTCTGGGACTCAAACCACTATCAGCAATGTAGAAGTCCAGTGCCTTAACCACCATGACACCTGCTGGCCCCCACAAGAACTTTTATAAATTAAAATCTAAGTCAGCCCTTGCTCTGATGGTTAAGAGAGCTGGATCCCATATGACTGAGTGGTTTGAAACCTGGACCTAGCAGTTTGAGAAATATTCCAGGCAGCTGGGCACATGTGTGCATGTGCTCCAAATCTTGATAAGATGGAGAAATGGAGGAAAAGGGATAGTGGGATAACCATGCTTCATGAGGAGTGCTTTCTTCTCTCTCTCCTTCTCTGGCAAGCATCCTCTACCATATTTAAAAAAAAAAAAATTAAGGGGCTAGCAGATGGCTGCATCCTGGATCCAGTTGCCTAAAACACACCGGGTGCATGAACATGTGCGCCCCAAATCTCAAGAGGAGAATGGAAGAGGAGAAGGGATTGCAGTGTGGCCATCCCCCCCCGGGGGGTGATTTCTTGCTTTTTGTCTTTCTGTCTTTCTCTGTCCCTTCAGCAAGCATACATGCCCTACAGCAAAAATCTCTCTCTCAAAAAGAAAAAATTAAAATCTGATCATGCTAAAGAGGGGCACATAGGGGCTTTTTTGACATTGACAATGTTCTATAATATTTCTTCCTATGGGTAGAGGGTATATATGTGTTCTTTTTCTGTATATAAAGATTTTATGTAGCTAGACCTTGGTGCAATGGTAAAACACGACACTCTACAAGGCAATGGGTTGCTTGTTCAAGTCTGAAGATCTCCATTGGGTATTCTATGCACATGCATGTCTATAATTCAGGGCTGACTGAAGGTTGTGAATGGAGACGTTGGGACCATGTTGAAAGTTTTCTCTCTCTCTCTCTCTCTCTCTCTCTCTCTCTCTCTCTCTCTCTCTCTCTCTCCTCTCCCTCTCCCTCTCCCTCTCCCTCTCCCCCCTCCTCTCTCTCCTATTTTCCTCTCTCTCCTGCTCATAGAAGAAAGAAATATGTAAACTTTCAAAATAAAATATGCATTCATTGATATGAGTGCTACATTGCAATGGGAAAATCTGATTAAATTACTTCTTTGCTTAAAATTACTCAGTTACTCCATATCACCAGTGTGGCAGAGATTTGTCTGCTGGATATGATCAGATTTTGTTCAGCGTCATTTTTTCAGCTCCTAGCACAGTGTCCGCAAGTGGAGACCTACTGTTTCAGGTTGTCTCTGAGCCTGGGACCGCAACTTGGGTGCAGGTAGGTCATTTAAGACATGATCCCAGGAAGACAAGCGTCCCATCTTAGCATCAAAAACATGTGTTTATAAAAAGATAAGCTATACTTAGTGACAAGCTTGGCATTGTTTCTATATTTTTACAAATGTCTTTAATGTCTGGCTTAATAGAAAACACCTGAATTCTCGCACCTGCTTCTGCATCAATCTGTTGTGAGATGTTGTTTGGAAGAAGTCTATAAAGAACATCCAGGCTCACACTAGTTGAAAAATAAAGGTATAACTTGATAGCTTTGTTTTTGGTGGGTAACCTGGATATTCTTTTTGAAACGATACCAAAATTCATTGCAAGGTAATTTCTTAAAGATTGAATGCAATGTTGGATCTGAAAGAATTTTTGTCATCATCCTTTGGTTATCTGGAAAGTATTTGGTTCACTGAATTATGCGAATTTTCCGAACATTCACAGATTTTATTATGCAACACCAGGAAGTTCTATCTGTTACTATCACCACCAAACTCATCGGAAGTCTTTATAGTACTGGGGAGATATTACACCTCAATGGTGGATTAAAAATTTCTAATTTTCATTGAAAATTCAAATTTCACTAATGACAGTAAATAGCATAAGATTTTTCCCCCTTAAAATGTTAACTTCGGGACCAGCAGTTAGCGTAATGGCTATGTCGGTGGACTCCCATGTAGTTGACCACGGTTCAGGTCCCAGACCCAGCGGCTTAAACTCATGCCGGGTGCGTGTGCGTGTGTGCCCAAGATCCCAAGAGGAGAATGGAGAAGAAGGGATTGTGGCATGGCCATGCCCCCTGGGGGGTGATTTCTCGTTTTCTGTCTCTCTGGCTCTCTCTGTCTTTCTGGCGAGCGCACGTGCCCTGCAGCAAAAAAACCTCTAAAAAAAAATGTTAACTTCATGTTATTTATTTTTAAAGAGATTGCTGGATGTCAAGTCTAAATAACCATATCTGGTCATTCTTCCAAGTAAAAGTGGTATTACATGTACTCAAAGGTTTAGATTTAATAAAACTAATGTATTTTACATCTTTATTAATGGTGTCTTTCAGTGAAGCTAAGTTTTTGGTTTATTCTTGTACTACTAGTGGTGGTGTTGAAGAACAAAATGACAAATAAAGAGTACAGTTATATTAATGAAAAATAAAATGGTTTGATTTTTTTTGTCTTTTTTGAGGCACCTTCACACTGTTTTTTCTATAATAATGGTTAAGCAAATTTACATTGCCACCAACAGTGCAGGAGAGCTCCCCTTTCTCTGCATTAGTTACTATTTTTCTATATAATAGCCATTCTAATTAGGCTGAAGTGATACCTCATTGCCATTTTTATTTGCATTTCCCTGACGATTAGTGATGTGGCATCTTTGTAATTGTAGGCCATTCATATGTCTTCTTTTGAGAACTTTCTGTTCAGATCAATAGCCCATTTAAAAATCATCATTTGTTTTTCGCTGATGAATTGTTTGAGTTTGTGTGTATTCTGGTTATTAATCCCTCGTCAGACATATAGCCTGCATATATAGCACCAAAAAACCAATACCACATGATCTCACTCATTCAGGGAAGCTGAAAGATTTGATCTCATAAAAGTGGAGAGTGCAATGGTGGATACCAGAGGCTGTGAAGGAGAGGAGTTTAGAGGGGCTGGAGGAATCTTGGTGAATGCTGTTACCAATTTTAATTTATTCCCAAAGACGAGATCTTTTGCCATTCAGTGTTGCCGAGTCTAACTACAAGACAAAACTGAGTATCATGGTCCAAGCTTTATTCAGTCGCCAAGGAATGGAGGAGCAGGAGTTCACTCACAAATGGACTTTTCACTCTTTGTGAGCTGGAGAGTTTAAGATGTAGCAAACAGGCTCTTGAGGGAATGGGATAGGGTATTAGAGAAGAAGAACATTCAGAGCTTTTCCTGGAATTCCAAAACCTGCTTTTTAAAAATTTTTTTATTCAAAGGCCACTTCTGGTCATACGTATGGAGACTGTCAGTAGTCATGGTGCTGGTAGATGTGTCATCCAGTGTGCTAATGCATTGCCCTGAGGGTGGGTGTCGTGAGTTTGAAGGTTAGGTGGCAGCTGCTCCGGTGCCATCTTGGTTCCAGCTGGTTCAGGCTGAGTTTTTAATGGAGACCTTATCTAAATACTGAAGTGCAGCCTATTGCTTAAAGAAAAACACCATTAGGGAGGGGATGGAGTGTGGAATGAGTATGGACTATATGTCGGGTGACAATACAAAATAGCAAGTGAATAAATGGAATGAGTTCTAAAGTACTACAGCACAGTGCAGGAACCGTACCTGGTGACAATTCAAAGTATATTTCAAAATATCTAGAAGAATTTTGAATGCTCATAACATGAAGTAATAATGAAAGTTTGAGACAATGGATATGTATTTATTATCATGATTTAATTACTAGACATTGTATTCATGTATTGAAAAATCACACTATACTCAATAATATGGATAACTATTACATATCAATTTTTAAAAATTTAGAAAAAAAAAGAGTACAGTTAGATACCACTGTCTAAATGCAAGCAGTTTTACCCAAAACTGCCTTTTCACCCTTAGTGAAATGTCAACTCAGTGAAAAAGTCCTCCTGACGTCTTGGAATTATTATGACAATTGTTTTGGCCTCAGGAAACCCCTGAGTCTTAAGGATCCCCATAGATCCACAAACCATGCTCTGGGAACTGCTGAAATAGAGAATTAATGTGCCTTGAATTATTTGCATCCTTGAAAATGATTTTACGAGTTTATTACATTAAATTCAAATAGGTTCAAAGCCCGTGATTTAACTCTACCTAATTACTTGGTTCATCCTAACAAGGCTTCCTTATGATTCCTGGCCCGTTTCTCTGTATCCCACACCTTCCAGGTAGGAGCTCCTTATTATCTGACATGTATAGTATCCAACACCGGGGTCCCAAAACAACAATGGAAATGATAAGAAAAGAGGAGCAGAGGAGCTTCCGCCATTCAGAAACGCATGCCTTCATCATAACAGGTTTGAGAATCACTGGATGTAGTCAGTTTCCTCAAGCAATTCAGCCTCTTTCCTATGTCCAAAGGGAAAGGAACTTTGGTCACATTCAGATTTGAGTCCTAATCCACTCCTATGGACTAGACCCAAATGCAGGTGGCAGGAATGGGAAAGGCTCTAAGGACAGGGAAAGGCCACAGACCAGAGGTAAGCTTTTTCTTCTCGCTGCTTTCTTTGTAGTGTTCTATTTTAAGAAATAAAGGTTGTACCTTTTACAAAGAAGAGAATGAGAGGAAAATACCGTATAGTAATTTAAAGTAAAAATAGTCAAGAATTTTAACTGGCAAGGGCCTGGGCTGATTTTCTTTCTTTTTTTTGGAGAGGTTTTTGCTATAGGGCGCGTGTGTTCGCCAGAAAGACAGAGAGAGACAGAGAGACAGAAAGTGAGAAATCACTCCCCAGGGCAGATGACTAGGCCGCACTTGCTTCTCCTCCATTCTCCTTTTGGTATCTTGGGCACGCACACACACGCGCCTGGAGTGAGTTTAAGCCACCGGGTCTGGGACTCAAACTGCGGTTGACTATATGGGAGTCCAGCAACATAGCCATTATGTCAACTTCTGGTCCCTCAAAACTGAGTAGGTTATGAGCTTGGGAAAGCCATCTGCTGCATGCCCTGATTTCCTTCTAACTGTCTTACTAGACCATGACTAAATTGAGGGCTGCTTCTCTAAAGCCAGTGCTAATAATATCTAGACCTTGCATTTCAGTAGAACCTCATGGCTTAACAATATTATCCTGACATGTGTTAATCACCTGAATTGTACTAAGCATATGTATATTTACTAGTTCATTTAGTAATAGTGAACATTTGCTAGGTATTAGATTTTGGGTTAAGTGCCTTCTATATACAAAAGCTTATTTAAATACTCCCAACAACCCTATAGGTAGGACTATTCATATATCCACATAATGATGAGAATACTGGTCTTAAAGAAATTAATTTGCCCAATGCCAGACAATTAGACAAGGTGTGAACTCAGAGCCATCTGATTGAAGCAGAGACTCTTAATCATGGTAGTATTCTAGGTAGGACATGGCTAGGAAGAGCTGGTTAACTCATCTGAAGAGTATAAGCCTTTGGAAGAAAAGGCAGCATTGATTAAGTCACAGGCAAAAGCTTTATTTTTATTTTATTTATCTCATTTTTGGTGGTTATTGGCCTAATAACTGGTCAGAAGTGAAACCTGCCTCCTCTGATAAAGCTCTGTGGTGAGACAGGTACTCAGAGGAGAAGTGCTGAGTCCCTGGGTCCCCCTCTCAGTTCATCAGTGACATGCAATCGCTGCTGCTAACTATGTGGCAGTCAAGCTAATGGCTTTAGGATGTAGAGACTTTGTCAGAGAGAACTAATGCCTCCAGGTGTGACACCTATCCTTGCTGGCTGCAAATGAATGGTGACAATATTGCTTGCTACTCCTGGGATACCACAGGTCTTGCATGACTGCAGTCACTTACCTGCACATTGGCTGTGGCCAGTCAATGGGTTCCATGAGAGGCCGTGATCAGGATTTTCAGGCCATAAGGGCATCGTTTCACTCACTGCATAGCAAATGCTGGAATGCCCAGTTAGCGCAGGTTTAAGAACTGATAGGAACCAACTGGAGACGTCTACTCTGCCAGTTGTATGCTCCCACACTCAGAACCATTCCTGCAGAGGCATGAGGGCAGGCGTTGGTGGAAACCAGAGGTTGCTCAGAGAAGGCACCAAGGAGAGAGGCAGAGGGCTCAGCCTGGGGGCATGAAGGTGTTTAGGGTGGCAGCTTCTAAAAGTGACTCGAGCTCTTCATGTATATAATTAGAGATTTATTATAGCTTAATTAATATTTATTCAATAAATGAGTACATTTTCAGCTTTTTTCTGAAGATATTTATGACTAAGACACCTGTTTCTGGTAAGAAGAAAAAAGGGAAAAGCCTCAGAATTAAAAAGCATCATTTTCTTCAGACAGGATTGAAGAGTAAAATAGGATCCATTCTGATGGAATTCGCTATTACAATATCAAAAAGTTGTACTCCAGGCCCAGCCTAGATGGCACAGCTCCTAGCATACTGACTGCAGTGTCAGAAGCCACGTGCTGACTGTGAGTTCAGATCCGGAGTTGCCGTGAGAGCACACCAGATGCATATGTGGCTCCTCGTGAACCTTCCTACTGCCTCAATATCATCCTCTCTCCCTTTCGTCAGTCACGTCTGTCAGTTACAACCTTCAAAATGTGCCAGTTACAAGGCGCCATGCTCACTGTCTCCACATTTTAACAACGAATTCAGGTGACCATGAGGTCATTTCAGTCCTCTTAGCATAGAATTTAGCCAGTCAAGATTCCATGCAACTCTCCCTTCCTATTATCAACTTTAACTGTTAAAATTATCCTGAAGTCAGTAAGACCAAGGTGCACGGTATTCAGGGTGACTTTGATATTTGATCCGGAGAAATTCTGGGGCTGTGGAAAAGAGATTCCAGTGTAACAAAACCCCATTGAGGTATTTCTTTCTCTATCTCCCTCTCCCTCCCTCTCCCCCTCTCTCCCTCTCTTTCTCTCTTACTCTTTCTCTCTCTCTCTCTCTCTCTCTCTCTCTCTCTCTCACGCACACACACACGCACACACACACACACACACACACACACACGAAGGTTCTTTCTCATAAAAATAAGAGTTGTGATTCTTAAATTTCTTTCCTTTTGAGGAGTTCTCATCTTTATTTTATTTTGCTGTCTGTAGATAGGCAAATTCTTCTTAATTTCACCTGGTTTTACATGTAGTAAGAGCAATTAAAGAAAGGGGAATTTAGTAGTGCCCCAAGTATGAGTATTAAGTTTGGTCTTAGTCACTGCTGGGGACCGGATTTGGTGTGATCAGGGTAAATCAGATGACTTCCTACTCTACCGTACTGGTGGTCTGTTCTCCTTTAAGGAGGAAGGACCATACAAGGACAAATGAGGTGTCAACATAAGTGATGCTGAAGCAAAGTAAATAAAGCAAAAGAGTTTATTTGGGGCAGGGGCTAAGAATGAACTGTTCAAGGATACAATAGCAAAGTCACCCTGAATATTGTGCACCAAGTCTTAATGATTTCAGGGTAGTTTTAAAGGTAAAAGTCACTAATAGGAAGGAAGTATGACATGGAATCTTGTATAGCAATGACTGATTAAATTCTATGATAAGGGTAGTGATATGACCTTGTGGTCACCTTGTGGTGACTTGGCTTAATTTTTTTTTTAAGAGATATTTGCTATAGGGTGTGTGCACTCACTGGAGAGACAGAGAGATAGAAAGTGAGAAATCATCCCCCAGGGGGATGGCCATGCTGCAATCCCTTCTCCATTCTCCTCCTGAGATCTTGGGCACGTGCACACACACACACCTGGCATGAGTTTTTAAACCACCAGGTCTGGGACTCAAACCGTGGTCAGCGAGGTGCGAGTCCAGCAACATAAACGCTATGCCATCTGCTGTTCCCAACGCTTTGCTTAGTCTTAAAATGTGGAGCCAGTGAGTAAGGCACATTGTTGTAACCAGAACATTTTGAAGGTTGTAACTGATAGATATGGCTGATGGAAAGTGGAAGAAGAATGTGTTTGGGTCACATGAAGGTTCATGAAACCGAAAGTCTAATGAGTTTTGGTAGCATCTTGAGCTATTTCAGGGACATTCCTAAGAAAGCCACAAGATGTGCCTGTTTTATTTCCTTCTAGCAGTGATTCAGGTAGATTGTAATCTTCTGTTTTCAGAAAAAAATTGTTGTCTATTTTTGGATCTATCAGTCTGATAATGTAGCACGTTAGCATGACAGACTCCACTTTGGTCTTGTCTGTTGGGGTCCAGAGAAAGAGCTCAGTTCAAAACAATGTCCTCCTATAGTTTCAATTTCACACAGGACAGTGCTTGGTAACAATTCACATGAAAGGTAATTCAGAGCTTTCTAGTCTCCCAACGTGATATAACCAGTAACATTCTCAGGCTGCTTCCCAAAAAGCATGAGGTTCAAATTGACAACTTCTGTCACAGAAAGAAGTAGTCTTGCTATTCTTTTTGCTAGTCCCACCAAAAAGCTAGAGTTTACTCTGGCTGTGCCTTGTATTAACTGTGTATCCTTAGGGAAGTCACTTCTTTCAACGTTACCTTCCTGTAAAATGGGGTTTACGCAAAGGATGGTTGTGATGACAAAGGAAATAGTACCTGATGAAAATTCCACCTGGAACCTGGCCTATGGTTAGAGTAGTAAGTGGTGGCTCCTATGGGCGCTGTTTTGCCATACATCCTGCCAGGGCTTTTCCGTCAGCCTTGTGCACTCTGGCTATAAATGGACAAGTTTGGGCACTTAGGCTGCACAGAGCAAAATAAAATCTGCCTCACGTATATAAAATAGAGTGTGTATTAAAAATGTATGAGAGCCCTTAAAAACCTGGTAGGAAAACTGGAGAGTCAGGCTCAACGAATGAGAATTAACAAGTAACCTTCGTGATTCCAAGCAGCAGAGCTGTTTTGGCTGTCAAATCCAGACTCGTTCACCATTTTCTGTCTTGTAGTCACTCTGCTCAACATTCAAATTCCAGCTTGGATTACATCCGAAGTGTATAGTTATCAGGGGAAAAGTAATTCCCATAGAGGAAATCTGGTGGCATTTCTTAGGAAAGTTGACTAGCTAAAAGCCAAAAAGTATCTATTACTTCTCATATGATGCCTTCCTTATTTATATAATATAATTTTGCATATACTGAAATTAGCATTTACTGAGAAACATATTGAAAATTCACTCTTAAGGCCCAGCAGGCCTGTGGCATGGTGGTTAAGGCGGCTAGATCCCCCATGGCGGACTGCAGTGGTTTGAACATTGGGCCAGGAGGCTTGAGAAACATGCTCAGTTTGTGTGTGTGAGTGCCCCAAATCCCCAAAGACAGGAGAGATGGAGAAAAAGGGATTGTGGCATGACCATTCCACACACCTCACCCAGCGTACTTTTTTGCCTTCTATGTGTGTGTGTTTGTGTGTGTGTGTGTGTGTGTGTGTGTGTGTGTGTGTGTGTGTCTGTCTGCTAAGTGCACATGTCTCCGGGCAAAAATTTTTAAAATAAGTTTTTAAAAATTGTTTTTAAATATTCAAAAACAAAAATGCTCAGCCTTTACAATACAGCCAATACTGAACTACAGTGCTGGAAACCACATGGCTGACTGAAGTTTGAACCCCTGGCCTTGTCAACCTAAACCACACCAGTCTGGTGCCCAAGATCCTGATAAGCTGGAAGGCTGGGGAAGGGTATTGTGGTGTGACTTGACCCTGTCCAGAGTGCTTCTTTCTTGCTTGCTTTTGTATATTTTCATGTGTATCCATGTGCTCTCTAGCATGAATAAAAAAAGTAAGCTTTAAAAAATACTTAAATTTCATTTGTCTTACGTGTTTATTATTATGGATTTGAAGAGTCCAAGTGAAAGAATGAGAATCATGCAATTTTTATAGTGACCACTAGATGGCAGTTCTAAGGGCTAGACATTATTTTAAAAGAAACCGACAGAAAAATCTCCCAACATTTTCAGCACTTTAATGTTTATGTCACTAAATTCACACAGCAATCCTGAGATCTTGACATTGCTCTTCCAGAAGCTGGCATCTGATAACAATGATCTTCAAAAGAGTTCGCTGGCTTATCCCATGCCCAGAGTTTAATAATTGGGTTATTCGATATGTGCCATAGCCTTTTCTAATAACCTTTCTAAATTATTTATAGTTAAAGAGCTTTGAAGACTCTAAAATTTCTATGCCTACAAATCAGGAGGAGACTTTAAAATGATCTAGTCTGTCCCGTTTATTTTCCAGTTGAGGAAGCAGGATCCCAGAGAATTTTGAGTAACTTGCTCAGTTCTGAATCTTTCATAGACAGAGTATTTTTGACAAAACATACTTCTTTTGTATGTACTTTGTTACACCATAAGTACATTCCTTAAGCAAGCCTTACCTAATAAAATAATATCTGTAGACGTCAACCAGAGTGTTTGGTAAAGCATTGTCTCCTAGACATGGGTGTACAATTTAACAAAAGTTCCCATCTTTTTGTTGTTGTTGTTATTGTTGTTTTTGTTTTTGCTATAGGACACATGCCCTCACCAGAGATAGATAGACAGAGATAGAGAGAGGGAAAGTGAGAAATCATCCCCCCAGGGGGGATGGCCATGCCACAGCTCCTTCTCCAATCTCCACTCAGGACTTTGGGTATGCACGCACACACGCCTGGTGTGATTTTCAGGCTACCAGCTTTGGGGCTTGCACTGCAGTCAGCCATGTGGGAGTCCAGCACCTTAGCCGCTGTATCAGCTGCTGTCCCCAGTTCCCATCTTAAGGATGCCCATGAACTTCTTAGCTATTTCCAATGATAATCAAAATGAGACCCAACTTGTGGCAGAGTGTAATATTCAGCATTGCAGTTCACCTCTTCTAGCTGTGAAACAGCTATGCTAATGAGATGTGTGTTTTATGACTTGCCTATTAAATGTTCTGCTCTTGAGTGGTAAATTAAGTAGTATATTGTGCAAAATAGCTCAAATAAATAAAAGAAACATCTATGCTGTCAAAGAGGAGGTAGCCCTACAGCATCCATCAATGATCTATAGTTATCCCAGGAGCCATAGGTAATATTGTCACTATTCATTATGGAAATGGGCCTGAGCTAATGGCCAGCCCACAGGACATTGTTTGCACTGATAAAGAGCCCCCTTCCTGCTGGTCTCTCCACTCTCACCCCATCCAATACATGTAGACTCCGAGAATTACAACCTATTCTCTTGGTTGAATTTTTTAGTTCAATTTGTAATAAAACTTCTTAGTATTCTTGCTATGTGCTGGTTTCACATTAAAAGCATTCTTTACAAACTTCTGATGCAGCATGGTGAAAACTTCAACCAAATACATTGGCAGTGTTATTCCAAAAGTTGGCATCTTATAACAATGGTCTTCAAAAGAGTTATCTGGAAAATTTTTGCCCTTATGTAGTAAAAGGTAACGTGGTGTATGAAAAGATCTCATCAGGCAGACAACCTTGGTATGAATACTAGAGTGCCTACTAATCAGCAGAAGATTTTTTTGTTTGATTTTGCCATTTGTGTATGTCTGTATGTTCGTTGACCTAATTTTTCTGAGATCTAATGTGCTTACCTACAAAAGCAGGATAAATAACATCCTGCTCCACATGCAATTGTCTGGGACTTCTTGTTTGCAATTCATATCAACTGTATTAAGCTAGATTTGGAAAAAAATAAAATTATTTTCTTTCTTTCCTTTTTTTCTTTTTTTCCTTTTTTGTTATAAAGTGCATGTGCTCACCATAGAGAGACAGAATAAGAGAAATTGAGAAATCAGCCCCCCACACCCTCCAAAGTGTATAACCATGCCACCACCCCTTCTCCTCTATTCTCCTCTTGGGATTTTGGGCACATACCTAATGCTCCCAGTATGCTTTTCAAGCTGCCATATCTGGGACTTGAACTGTGAAGTTGGCCATTTGGGATCCAGCACCTTAACCACCACACCATGTGCTGGTGAAAAATTTAAGAATTTTTTTTTTTATGGAAACAAGGATATGTTCAGTTCTAGGAAAAAAATAAGACCTCAGGGGGACCAGCAGTTGGTGTAATGGCTATGTCACTGGACTCCCATGTTGTCGACCAGTTCAAGTCCCAGACCTGGTGGCTTAAACTCACGCCACCTGCGTGTGTGCGTGCCCAGGATCCTGAGGGGAGAATGGAGGAGAAGGGATTGCGGTGTGGCCATCCCCCTGGGGGGGTGATTTCTTGCTTTCTGTTTCTCTGTCTTTCTAGTGAGCACACGTGCCCTATAGCAAAAAAAAAAAAAAAAAAAAAAAAAAAAAAAGAAAGAAAGAAAAGAAGACCTCAAGAAAGGCCTAGAACCAGAAACAGAAAATAAATTTCCTCATTCTCTATCTTCTGCCTCTGTATTTTCTTAAATCTTCTCTATCTCTTGGCAGACCAATCCTCTCCGCCTCTCTGCCCATACAGCAGGAGGCAGTGTACAGGAGTGGCTAAGAAGCGACCAGCTATGTAGTCAAAGGCATGTTGCAAACACTCTTTAGTAGTTCTTAATGTAGGTAAAATGGTTCTAGTAACAATTGCCTCTTTCCTTTCAAGATTAGTATACGTAAAATCTTACCATACAGGAAACATGGAATAATGTAGGTATTCTTACTATAGGTCCACAATCCCTTAGCCTCTATTTTAAAAGCAAAATATTTAAAAATTAAAAGCTTTTATAAAGTTTTAGCAAAAATTTTGAGTGACTAAACTTGACTTGAGTTGTTGCAATCAAAGTCTTTATTCTACTTGGCCTGAATATGCACACATTTTGCTACAGAAAGAGTAGTATGCTTGATTGTGGTGTGTTGCTCAGACCCCACGGAGGATGTGGTATATGCACTTAATGTTTATAAAATCCATAAAATTTTAATTTTAAACAGATCTGATCCCAAGAGTTTTGGATAAGGGATAAGAATTTATGTTACTATTACTAAAATTTTTAATTATGGCTTCAATCTGTAGAAGTAATGCTGATGAAATGCTAAAGACAATATTTGAACACTATTAACATAGCAAACTTTTTCATTGAATCTGTCTTAAAATGATTCTGTTTCCTTTCTTGGCAACAGAAGTCATTTTCTTTCTTTAACAATAGCAGTAGCAACAAAAAGAATGTAACCATGACTAGTTATCCAAATTGCCAAAAGAAAGGGTTATTCATTCATTCATCCATGCAATCACTTATTCAATAGGTCTTCTAGTCTTGCCCCTATTCTGCCCATATACTATGCTACATTCTGGAGATAGGTATGGCCACTACTATCCCATTGCTAGGGATATCCAGTTTTCTTCCTTTTTTCTAGCAAGCACATGGAGGAAAGTGGTTACAAAGAACCAGCATCAGTGTGTGATTTCTTACAGGAGCTCTTCTGTCATTTAGTAGTGGACACTCAAGTTGTTGTAGCTTTAGCTTAGCAATGACATGAACCTATAAGACTGAACCATGTGACTGTGTCTTACATGCTTGCTGTCTGGCTCACCCCTGGAAATCTGGCCTGCAAATCCAGCTCTCTGGCAAAGGGAACCATGCAGAATGGATTCTGGCCTAATTGTGTCTACTTGTTGTAATGCAATGTCCTTAGCCTCCCAAGGGCTCTGCCCCAGAGCCTTGCCTACGCAGCCAACTCCATTTGGCAAGCAATGCCTCTGACAAAGCAATGAGCTTGGCCCCATTGATGTGCTTGCCTCGAGGTCTGCAGTGTTTCACACCGTGGATCTCAATTCTTTGGTTTTCCAGGGCTTAGTTTACTCAGGGTAGCAGATGAAGTTAAGAGGCCTGAACTTCCTTGTCATAAATGAACACACTGCTCCACAGGGCTTTCAGTGAGCTTGCACACTCTCCTTTACCAGATAGCACTTTCCCTAAAGTAAAGAGGTTGGCCAAGAAAGTGGCTTCAAACATTCTAATAGCAACAGAATCATTTGTACCAAAAAATACTTACAAAGGAGCCTGATGCACTTCATGGCCCAGTAATAATAAATAACTCGTATTTCCCCAAACGCTGTCATGGGTTGCACTTTTGTACCTATTATTTTCTTTGCAAAGAACGTGCTCCTATAATTCTTCAAAACCAATATAAGAACCCCTTGCTCTCTGAAACCTTTCCTAAATCTCTTCTAGCCCCCTAAAATATTAATCTTTCATTTGCTTAGCAATTAATTCATAAGTGGAAATTTATATTCTCTTATGTTGCATAGGATACTATACTAGAAACTAGAAATATGCAGCTAAATGTCAGAGCCCTAGCCTTTAAGAATTCATGGTGCATTGGGGCCAGTGGGTGGCATGGTGGTTAAGGTGTTGTATCCCCACATGGCCAACTGCAGTTCAAGTTCTGGACCTGGCAGCTTCCTTTCTCTTACTTCCTCTCTCTCTATCTCTCTCTCTCTCTCTCTCTCTCTCTCTCTCTCTCTCTCCCCCCCCCCGTTTCTTTTGTGAGTGCACATGCCCTATAGCAAATAAAATAATAATAATAATAAATAATTTAAAAAAATAATAATTCACGATACATTAAGGGATGTATCAGTCAGAATCATTATAAAACCAGGTGGCCCAGTCAAATAAAAAAATGGAGGATAGTCTAAAAAGCTCCCTATTAGACTGTGTTAGACTTTTACAAAGAGGGAGCAGCAGTAAGGGAAACCAACAATAGATGAGGAAGGAGCCAAGTGTGGGACTCCAAGATGGGCAGGGGTGGGGTGTGGTGGGGGGTAGAACCACATAAAGAACCACTTCAGTGTCAGGAGAAGGCTTTCCAACAATGGACTGGTAGGAACCGAGAACGGGACCCCAAGATGGGCAGAGGTAAGAGTGGAACCTCGGAATGAAACAATGGCGTGTCAGGAGAAGCTTTCTGCAGGAGCTGTGGCCTTGGGGAAAGGGAATCTGACAGGGAAGGAAGCGGGAGAATAAATAACGGACTTCACCATACCTCAAACTTCCAAACATCTAACAGAGCCTCCTGCTTGTCAAACCCTAGCCAAAGGCAGGATAAGCCATTGGGGCTGCCCATAAAAGTCAGCCTCTCAAGACCCAGATGATGTGTTTTACAGATACTGAAACTAAGGCACCAAGACATTCAGCACTTGACTGAAATCTCCACGTACTAGAAGTAGATTACAAACCCAGGCAGCATCAGCCCAGAGGCCACAAGCTATTCTTGAAGATATGTTCTTGCTATGATAGAGGAGTGTAAAAACAAGATAAAAAAATTAAAAAAAAAAAGAAAACTAGAGAACAGTACAAAAAAGAAGGTGATTGGCTCCATTTGAATGAACCCTGGAGGAAATGTAGAGCTATGCCAAATATAGCGAAGATGGAACTGGGGGAGAAGAGGAAATAGATTTCTAGCCTGGAGAGCAAGACACAAAAGACATATAGTTTTGCGCCAGCATTGGTGAGAATGAAAGCAGTCATTCTGACCAAGTGTAAGAAAGAATTTGGTTGTGTGTGGGAAGTGAGTCTGAAGTAGTTAGTTCTACATCAGATCATGGAGGGCCTTGAATGTGATTCAAGATGGTTTGGATTTGATCTTGTAGACCAAGGGAGATCTGCAAGGTTTTTAAGCAGTGCAGTAACATAAGATTTGCCTTTTTAAAACATCGCTCTCACTTTCAGGCTGTCTCAATGGCCTGGTGGTTAAGGCAGTCAAATCTCATGTGGCTGACCATGTGGTTCAAGTCTTGGACCCAGTGGTTTAAGATACTCACTGGGTGCATGCACATGCTTGCTCAAAATGTTGAATGGAGAAGGAAATGAGAGAGAAGGGATTGTGGTATGAGCATAACCCAAGGGGGGGGTGCTTTCTCTTCTCCTCCTCTCCTTGTCTCTTTTTCTGAAGAGTATAAGCACCCTCTATTAAAAAAAAAAAAATCACTCTCATGGTAGTGTGCCGAATGAATTAGAGACAGACAAGACAGAGGATGGGAAGGAGTTAGGACTATTATAGCAGCCCAGAAAATAGATGGTCTGTACATCACTTACGCCCTACCAGAGGGGAAGGAAATTAAGGCACAGAGCCTACAGATTTAGGAAAGAGAAATATCAGGTCTTAGTGACCAGGTGGATGTGAGAGTTGATGGAAAGGAAAGAAGTCTAGTACACGTTTCTGACTTGTGATATTTCTATGGCATGTAGATGCCTCTATTTCTATTATTTTACTTCTGGTATGATTATTCTTATAGGGCATCTATTGAATGCCTTATCCGAGCCAAAATCTATGTTAGATGCTGTGGATTGAAAGATGAGTTAGACAGAATGTTTTCCCTAGTTAAGGAGACAGACACATATGTAGACAATTTCAACACAATGTAATAAATGTTATCATAAAGATATGCACAGGAATTGCTTTCTAGTGTGATTTTCATTTACAATGCCTAGAGCATTCTTATTCGTCTTTGGGTCCTCAGTGCTATGGCCATTACCTCTCACATAGCAGGTTTAATCAAGCACCAGATAGGGCTGGATCCTTACAATAGTTCTGTTAAGATCAGAATTGATTCCACATCTATCCTTTCATTTTATGATTTTATTTTACTGCCAGAGTGAATGCATGTGGCCGTGCCATCGACACAGAGAAAGCACTCCCCAGTGGGATGTGGTCACAACACTATCCTTTTTTCCTCCATTTCCCCATCCTGCCAGGATTTGGGGCACACATACATAGGCACCTGGCATGTTATTCAAGCCACTGGAAAAAGAATTCAGACTGTGGTTGGCCGTGTGAGATCCATCTCACTCCACATGACACTTAGCCGGTTAGCCCTTCACAGGAATCTTACAGGGCTAATACATAACAGAGACTGCATACATTCTTGACCTGTCATGGTTCATGTCTATAAAATGCCCATTAAAACACAGCAAAGGACACAGGAGCAGAGCCTCCTTGATTTCAGGAGGCCCCTCTCTGCTATTTGAATCAGTGGTTTCAGAATACAAAGTCTCTAGACTCTTGTCACTGAGCAAGCTCCACCCAGGCCTAGGCAAAGCCCTTCTTTCCATCCTTACCCCTCGAAATACTTGAAAACATTAGCCAAACCTTCACGTAGTTCATTCTGCCCTCTGTAGCCTAAAAAGAATGGAATGAAATTTGGTTCAGCCAATGCCTTATTCTTCATTAAAAGCCTCATAATACCTGTATAGTTCTAGTAGTTTCTGCGGATTTTTTTCCTAGACCAAAACAAACAAACAAACAAAAACCATGCTATAGTCTCCCCTTCCCAATTCAGGATTATCTAGTTTTAGTTACTGTAGAAAATTTTACTTGGGTTATTCCAAAACCAAATTGTCCAACATTCAACAAACGTTCATGTAACACACTCTGGACTGCACAATTCACAGAAAGCACAAGGCATTTCCTGACTCTCAAGAGATAAAACATAATTCAGTGATTCATTCTCACATCTGACTATTGGATTCAATAAAATGAGTCTGGTTCCTAAGGCCTTGACTGAGACAGTTTGGAACAATGACTTAATGTATATGCATGTAATGTATATATTTGCATATTTGTATATTTTCAAAACTGTCTCCGTTTTGTTACTAAAGCTGCATAACATTGTCTAATTTTAAGCATTTAGTTGCTTAAAACAACCTTCTTCCCCCCTTTTTTTAACGCTCACAGATTCTGTGAGTACGAAATTAGGAGAAGAAAATGCAGGGATAGTTTGGGCCTCAGGTGGAAAGACCCAAAGACCAGAGTTGACTCAACGTCTGGGAGCTGGAAACATCTGAAAGCTTGTTTCTTCAGTGTCTGGTTCCTGGGAAGTGATGGTTGGAACACTAGAATTGCTGACCAGAGCACCACGCCCAGCCTCTGCATGTAACTTGACTCCCTCACAGCAGGGTGGTGGGATGTACTACATGGAACTCGGGAAACATGAGTGGTCTCACAGAGAAGGCAGAAGTGAGTAATCTCTTATGACCTTGCCCGGGACATCACATGGTGTCCCTTCTGCACTATTCTATTGGTTGAAACAATCAAAACCTTGCTCAGACTCCAGAGAATTATACTTGATCTCTTGATGGGGAGAGACAAGGTCACATTGAACAAGAGCACATGTGATGAGAGAGATCTTTGGAAATTGCAACTTGACACAGTTATTATAATTTAATATAACTGGAATAAAATTTTCTTTCTCAAGCACCACAATTAAAAAAATATATTTTCATCTTAAATGCTATGAGTCACAATGTTCAAGCTCTCAAAGGTCTTATGCAGCTGCAAGCATTGGGCTCCTGGAGATGCAGTATGGCTTCTCATTGTTTTGTGAAAAAGTGACATGGTAAGAGTAAATGGCTTCAGGTTCAGCTATCTCCACATGCCATTTTGGAGCAGAAGGAAAAGTCACATTTCCAAAATCAGTAGTATACTGCCTCAAAAGTCTAATCTATCATATCACATTGCAGAGACCTTAGTTTTTAAATACCTCCTGACTTGTATTATGTTGTAAGTTAGTATTTTTGTCTGTCTGTTTGGTGCCTGTTCTAACATGTTGCCTCTGGAAAGGGAGCATGAATACTGCCTAGGTAAGAACAACAGAGAAGGCATTGCCCAATAGGAAGGCTGGGAGAGAGGAAGGGGTGGGGCTGGATCTGGTCAGGTGTGAGCATTCCCCAGCTGCAGTGATGAATCTGGGGGATGGCTAAACAGTTTCTGGGAAATCTGGAGCTGAGGGGATTTTCTTCACATTGTAGAAGCTTAGGAAAATTTTGCTTCTTTTAGGAATTCCCATGTGCAGACAACCAAAAGATAGTGAGATACCTTGAATGAACATACTTAATATTCATTCTATCACAAAGCAGGATTGGGAGAGGGTAGAAGGGCGGAAGAACACCTGGAGATCAACTTAAAAATGGAGTTTTGTTTTGTTTTGCTTGTTTTTTTTAACATTGGAATTGTAGTGGATACTACAACAACTTTCACCTGCTCACTCAATTTTAATGATCTTTTCTGTAGGGGAGGGAAAACGTCCCCCTCTGCCCTCCCAGGTCATTGTCTAGGAGGGCAAACAATGCATCTCAGTCTGAGGAGACAGATTAACAAGAGGAAAACACATGTGTATCACTCATTCATTTGGGAGCATTCAAAGATGAGTAATTTCAAGGGTGGTTAGAGTTTTTGGTCTCCTTGCCCCACTTAGGAGGGGAAAAGGAGGGAAGAAAAGAGCACTTATGGGAAAGCAAATGACTTTTTAGAGAAACAAGTTCCTCTTCGAGATACTGAATGGGAGATTTGACAGTCTTATACCACGGTCTGTCAGGAGTTCTCTCCTGTGAGGAGTTCATTTGGTAGACTCTGCCTTTAGGCAGACAAGTGGAATTCAGAGAAAGCCTCCTCCTAGATTTGTTGAATCTGAAATGTCTTCAGCTCAAAATAATCCTTATGCCACAGTGGTATATTTTGGGGTGGTATCCTTTGAACCCCTCCAGTTCACACAACTGTTTCCCTGCTGGACTGGTAGGTCCTGGGGGGTAGGAATCTTTCTTGTGCATCTTTGTGTCTACAGGCCTGGCACCAATGAGATGCTCCGTCTTGTCCTACTGAAAGAATAGATAGCCCTCATGGACGCCAGCCTCTGCAGAGGGGCTCAGCTGCAAGTTACCTATGCTGTGGGTAACGAGTGAGTTTAGATAAATAGCAAAAGCCTCAAAGTTCGAAAACTAATTTTCTAGTGTTCTTCCAGCCTTGCCGTGTGACTTCACCTTGATTCAGGAAACTGTTACATAACTAAGACCCCCGGCAGAGATTGCACTTGAAGCTGATTCGGTTTTGTTCAAACGAAACCCAGATTCTAGGTACATAATGATGGCACCCCAGAGCTATTACCCGTGTATATTGTGGCTTTGGTGTTGATAATGAGCATGTTCAAGTACATTCCATTCCTCTCTCTGTTTTAATCTCAACAGCGGTCCAATTACCAAGCAGTGAGCCAGCCCTTAGCTCTTCCGCTTTTGTCTGCTTCAGTTCTTTTCAGCGTGTTCTTGGGTCAAGGGTGAGATTCCATTCCTGGTTCTCAGCTGTAACTCACCTGGAACAAACCCTTCTTTGCTTTTCTGTCCCCAATTGTGCTTTCAAAAAAGACAGGCTTTGGGACTACTCCATGTTCTGTCCTAGAAAATTTCTTTTCACTCAAGTCTGTAAAAGGAATGTTCAAAACGTGATAACTATATTCCTTTTGGTCACACCCCACCCAGCCATATGTTGTTGTTTTTTCAGCACACTTAGATTTTTTTGCAGGATGGCAATATGTTGTTTTTTTGGGTTGCCGCTTGTTTTGGAGTGCTTTTTTTTAGTCCTGTGGTCGTGAGAAATATGCCACATTTCTGGGATCAGCCTCGTTGACCAGACCCCACATTTCATGGGAGTTGGCTAGTGTCTGACTAAAGAATTTCAAGACAGGAGAAGATACTTCTTTTTTGTATCCTGGCAGGTCTCCAGATACGGAACAAGAAGGCAGTAAGCAATGCCATTGTCATTTTTATTCCTAAAAGTAAAAATGGTCTCCAGTCCTGCCCACCCCAGAAGACACCCATAAAATACGTCTCTGTTAAGTGTCTCAGTTCATGTTCTCACACACATATGTATATTTGTATGGACAAACTTTTTTTCTTAACTGGTTCTATTTTCTTTCTTTTCTTTTGCAAGCTCTTAACTAGGGCATATTCTTTGCTTCTCTGTCCTGACACTTGTCCAGTGACCTGGAGAAACCACAATAATGGCAGCATCTATGGAGAATTGGGCTTGCATGATCTATCTACAGTCTTCACAGCCCCGTGAGACAGAAGGGCTGAGCTATCCTGCCTGGTCATGGAGCCACCAAGTGGTAGAGACAGGAAAATGCAGGCTCCCTGGCTCCTGGCACGGAATTATCTCTGTCTCCATCCCCTGCCCTTAGCTCAACCCAGTATAATAATATGTATCTACTGGAACCAGCTCACAAGTTTCTCCCTCACCAAAGCCTATTCTGATCCTCACCCACTTGTGGCCTCTTTTGAATCTCCATGCAGCTACTTCCTTCATGTATAATTTCATGATATACATACACACACACACACACACACACACATACACACATATGCATATATCCTAGGTAGGATGGTAATATATTTATCTCAACTTCCACCACTTACATGTATGTAATAACCTCCACATTTACACTTAACAGTTAGCTCACTAAATGTGAGGCCTTGGTCTTGCTCAGAGCTTTATGTTGCCGAGTGGTTAGTTACATAGACTTTGGAATCAGACTGACTTGAATTTGAATCCAGAGCAATTTGTTTTTGCATGCTAAGATATAGTTTCCTCTTAAGTAAATGGATGTAACAATGCCAACCTAGAGAGTTGCTGGGAAGATTAAACAAAATAACTGCCTATAGATTAGGAGCTATACATTAGTCTCTTTAAATTTCTCTATTAAAAAATATATATATATATATGTGTGTGTGTGTGTATATATATATATATACACACATATATATATATGTGTATATATATATATATGTATATATATATATATAGTTCTCTAAGAATTTGTTTCTTGAAGTGCTAATCCTTACGAATGTCCTGACTCCTTCAATATATTCACCAACATGAATCTTGGAGTAGGACAGCACACCCCCGGCTGTTCTGGCAACTGACCTGTTACTGTCAAGTTTATATCATGATATGGGTAGAGGCTTATTCTGACTGGAATTTTTTAAATAATTTTTTTATTTAACTTTATTTACTTATTTATTTAATTTGACCAGAGAGGGACAGAGAGAGAGAGAGAGAGAGAAGAGAGAGAGAAAGTGAGAAAGCGAGAAAGCAAGTCTCCAGATCTGGGACTTAAACTGTGGTGGGCCATGTGGGAGTCCAGCACCTTTAACCACCATGCCACCTGCTGGCTCATGACTGGAATATTTCGTTATATTGTTTTTTTCACATGAGTTTTCCAGAGGAAGACAGAGAGAGGGAAGGTGAGAAAGCAAGTTGCCAGGTCCAGGACTCAAACTGTAGTCAGTCATGTGATAATTCTAGCACCTTAACCATCATGCCATCTGCTGGCTCCCCTGACTGGAATATTAAAGAGAAGGAAGAAGTGCTTTTTTTTTGCCTGGAAATATTTAGTTGCAAAATATAATTGATCCACTATTATTTTCTGAGCACCTTCCATATTCGTCTTCTAAATAATTACAAAAAATATTTAATTAACCAGAAAATATAACTATTGTTATAATATTTATTGTATATGTCGGTTTTATCTAGTCATGTTCTACAGAGCTTTTTGTAGATTTTTTAAAAAATTCACACAAGAGGGACCAGCAGTTAGCGTAATGGCGATGTCACTGGACTCCCACGTAGTCGACCGTGGTTCAAGCCCTGGACCCGGCAGCTTAAACTCATGCCAGGCGCGTGTGCGTGCATGCCCAAGATCCCAAGAGGAGAATGGAGGAGAAGGGATTGCGGCATGGCCATCCTCCCTAGGGGGTGATTTCTCGCTTTCTATCTCTCTGTCTCTCTCTGTCATTCTGGCGAGCACATGCGCCCTATAGCAAAAACCTCTCCAAAAAAAAAATTCACACAAGAACCCTTTAAAGATGGTGTTATTATTATCCCACTTTGCAGATGAGAAAACTAAGACAAAAGACTTTAAACAACTTGTGGAAGTTTGCATACTTAGCATCAGGTGGAACTGGAATTTGAACTCAAGTAGTCTGATGTGTCTGCCGTGTACTGCTGACCGTATTTCATGTTTATGATAAAATTAGGTTTTACCATAAGCCTTTGAGGTAGATGACAATAGTATTTTGAGATGAGGAAACAGAGGCTGGGAGAGGATAAGAGGTTGCCCAAACTCCCTTGCCTCCTAGCATGGCAATATCTCTGTCTCAGTAACAATCTAGTAACAACCCAGGGCTTTGAGCCAGGCCTGTTGGTTCTGTGGGTCTCCACTCTCATGTCCTGTTTACCTGACCATGACTCAAACTCTTTTTTTTTCCTTTAAATTAAAAAAAAAATTTACACTTAATCACTATATGTCTTTACAGTGTACAAACATTGTTTTTTCCAGCATGAAGACAGAGCATGTCAGTCAAGACAAAGACTTTACCATATACATTATCATCAGCAAATAATTTTTTATTTTTGTATCAATTAAACGTATTTTTCCCTTGTTCCCCTCCCTTTCTCTCTCCCTCTATTACCCACCCCTGTTTTACCCCTATCCTTACTATCTCTAGTATCTGCACTTGCCCTCCCTACCTTCCAAACTTTTAGTTTTTGCTACAGAGCGCAGATAATTTGTATGTATTGAGTGGGGACCTACAAAGTCTGTCTTTCATAGTGTGACTTGCTTCACTTAGCCTTAAGTCTTTCATAATTATCTACTTTGTATCAAATGTCAGGGTCTCATCAACTCCAAAGGGTACAATGGGGATGGAAGGAAGGACTTGAGTCATCCTTCCCCAATCACGCAATGAAAGAGCAGTTAGCAGTGTCTTTTTAGATCCTAATGAGAGATGGTAGAAACTCATTTTTTTTTTTTTTTTGAGAGGTTTTTCGCTATAGGGCGCGTGCGCTCGCCAGACAGACAGAGAGAGACAGAGACAGAAAGCGAGAAATCACCCCCCAGGGGGGATGGTCACGCCGCAATCCCTTCTCCTCCATTCTCCTCTCGGGATCTTGGGCACGCACGCACACGCGCCCGGCGTGAGTTGTAAGCCACCGGGTCCGAGACGCGAACCGCGGTCGACTACATGGGAGTCCAGCGACATAGCCATTACGCTAACTGCTGGTTCCCGAAACTCATTTTTTTTTTTTTTTACTCCAATTTAACTGTCAGCCTTAAAGTTTGTGTCGAAGTCCAGAGGACAAAATTTTCAACTTCACAGACATGTGATACAGCCACACACTCCTTTTCTGCACTTATAACAAAGTGTGCCAAAGAAAAAATTTAGACTAAGAGTTGATTTTGGATTATAGTATCCATAGTCTGTGCCTTAAAATATTTTCAACTTTTCTTTCTTTGGGCAAACTGTGAGGTCTCTGGAGTAGGTGAGCTGCAACATGAGTGGGTGTGGGAGTCCCAGGACATCAGTTGTCCCAGAGATCACTGTCCTACCTCTGTTTGGAGACCTCAGGCAAAGGAGGTTGAGAATTAATCTGAGATTGTCTACATAAAAATAAATAAATACATAAAACTGCTCAAATCATTATTTACTCTGCATCACAGATGCTGTTATGTTATTTCTAGGCTGCCACTGATGTTCTGGTTTGGAGACTAACCAGAGCAGTGCGCAGAGGGCTCCACCTGGCTGACCCTCTCCTGCATGGGAAGCAAAGCCCTGCCTGCAGGCAGCACCTATTCTGTGACTTAGAAGCTTAACGTGTAGAGCTGGTCTTTTATATTGGCTCCAGGGGAATCGTGGACTTTCATTCCTTTATCCCCCTGTTCATGATGTTTTCTTGAATAAAACTGCTTTTTCCTACAAATTTTCCATTTTATCTTTAGTAGTCTCACACATCCTTTAGGGCTCAGTAGAATAACATAATGATAGGAAAAATAAGGCAAGAAAGCAAAATAGAATAAAGGGTAGGGATCAGGTTCAAATTTAATTAGACTAGATTGGGGTAGACGGCATTGGAGAGGTAACATGTGAACAAAGCCCAAACAGAAGTGGCAGAGCCAAAAACAAGGATCAAGAGGATGAATTTTGCAGCAGAGGGAGGCAACGATTAGAGGGAGCATGTCTAGACAGCACTGCAGTAACTGCGTGGAGGGCGAGGTGGCCAAAGCTGAGGGAGCAAGTGGTGGTTGGCAGGAGTTGAAGTGAGAGAGGAGAAGGTGGAGTAAGACGTGAGGTCACAGTTAAGAGTTTGCCCTCAGACTAGCAAGTGGTGTGATGGTTACAGTGCTGGACTCCCACGTGGCAGATAGCAGATCAAGTCTTGGACCTGCAGGTTTGAAAAACCACACCAGGTACATGTGAATGCATGCCTAAAATCCCAGGAGATTGGATGAGAAGGGAATGTGGCATGGCCACCTCCTCTGGGAAATGATTTCTCACTTTCCCTTTTACTACCTCTCTCTCTTTATTTCCTCAATCAGTACACATGCCCTATGGCAAAAACCTATGAAAAAAAAATTTGACTTTTCCTCTAAGTGAGATAGAAGTTATCTTCATAACAGTGGAAGGTGTTTAGTCATTTAGGAGTTAACAGCTTTGCAACTAACCAGTGTAGGTAGTTGCCCCTTTGTTATGATTTAAGAAGTGCTCATATGGTGCTGTGTTCAAGATATCCCCCACTGGCCCTGTAACAATGTGAAGACTAGGATAGTTTGAGTCAAAGACTTAATACAACTGTCTAAATGTTTGTGGCCCCTCAGCCAAATTGATATGTTGAAATCAGCCTACAAGGTGATGGTATTAGGAGGTGGGGGCCTTTGGGAGGAGATTAGGTCAAGAGGGTGAGGGCCTCATGAATAAGACTAGTGCCATTATGGAAGAGACCCTCCATATGGAAGAGATTCCTCAGCCTTTCCATCAGATGAGGTTAGAGTGAGAAGATGACCACCTGTGAGGAAGCAGGCCCTCCTCAGACACTGAATCTCCCCCCTTGATCTTAAACCTTCCAGCCTCCAGAACTGTGAGAAACGAATTTTTGTTGTTTATGAACCACCTAGTCTATCACAGTTTTTATAGCAAAACAAACAGACTGAGACACTGGGATTCCAGTCTTATCTGAATCATTTATGCTTAGGTGTTGTGGCATATGTCACTTATTCTCTCACTGTTCAGTTTCTTCATCTGCAAAATGGGAGTGAGAGCCCTAGTGTCTCCTGGTACATGTTAGAAGAAAAAGATGATGTTCCTGAAAATGCTTGTGCACTGAAAGTATTATAGCAAAATTTTTATTGGCATATAATAATTGTATGTATCTGTGGGGTACAATGGGATGTCTCAGTACAAGAATACAATGTATTGATCAATTCAGGGCAATTAGTATATCCATTATTGCAGCCATTCCTCATTACTTTATGTTGGAAACATTTCAAAACCTTGTTTTAAGTTACTCTGAGACATACAGTAAGTTATTAACTACATCCACCCTACTGTATTTTATAGCACTAGATATTGTTCCTCTTATCTCTCTGTAATTTCAACATCTATTTTTTTCATTTATTATTATTATTATTATTCATTCAATCTCTACACATCATTTAGATTGTAAAGAAATTTTACTCAACATGATACACACCATCTATTCTCCCATTCGCTATCCTTCCCAACCTCTAGCAGTCCTTCTTCAACTCTCTACTTCTATGAAGTCCTTTTATTTTAAATTTATTTAATTTTATTATCGTTATCATTATTATTAAATTTACTCTAGTGCACATGTGCTCACCAGAGAGAGAGAAAAAAAAAGAAGAAGAAAAGTGAAGAAGCAAGCCACCAAGTCTCAAGGACTCAAACCATGGTCAACCATGTGAGACTCCAGTGTCTTAACCACCATACCACCCACTGGCCCCAGTGAAGTCATTTTTAAGAAATTTCCACATATGGGGACCAGCAGATGGAGTAATGGTTACGCTGCTTGATTGCCTCATGGCCAACCATGGTTCAAGTCCGGGACCTGGTGGCTTGAAACTCACACTGGGTACATGTGCATACGTGGCCAAAATCCTATGAGGAAAATGGAGGAGAAGGGATTGTGGCATAGCCATCCCCCCAGGGAATGACTTCTTGCTTTCTGTCTCTCTGTTTCTCTCTGTCTCTCCAGCGAGCACATATGTCCTATAGCAAAAATCTCTGTTAAAAAGAGAAAAAGAAAAAGAAAAAAATCCACATGTAAGGGAAAACATCTGGTATTTCTTTTCTGTGTCTGACTTATTTCACTTAGGTGTGTCCTCGAGGGTCACTCATTTACCTCAAATGGCAGGATTGTTTTCTTTTTAATGGCTGAGTATTATTCCAAACAATATTATATTACTTTCCTTAGGTCAGGAAGGTCTCCGGAGAAATGCAAACGCTATAAACAATCATCGAGACATGAAGATAACCTCAGATGGCATAGTTACCCTCCTAGTTGGGTGGTTAAGGAATATCATCCAGGGAGTTGAGCTGTGCTGAGGTACAATGAGAAACAATGTTAGGATATAAGCTCCTCTCAGAAGGATATTACAGTGGTTATACTAGTTTCTATGGACTGCAGTAACAAATTACTCAGACTGGGAGGTTCACAGGGACAGATAATTATCCCCTCAAAAGTATGGAGGCCAGAAGTCCCAAATCAAGTAGTCTACAGAGCCATGCTGTCTCCAAACGCTTCAGGGAGAATCTGTTCTTGCCTCTTCAGCTCCTGATGGTTCCGGCATTACTTAGCTCATGGCTTCATACTCTCTGCTTTTGTCTTCACATCATCTCCTCCACCCTCCCTGTGTATCTCTCCTCTTTTGATTTTGAGTCCACCCAAATGATCCAGTATAATCTCATCTTGTGTTCCATAACTCTTCTTTAAAAAAAAGATCATATTCACAAATTCTGGGTATTAGGATGTAGATGTTTTATTTTGAGGATGACCATTCAATCTGCCATAAAAGCGCTCCTGGTAGTAAAACAAACAAACAAACAAACAACAAAAACAAAACAAGAAACTAAAACAAACAAAACAGCTTGGAGATAAGAGCTGCTCATGATAGAAACATCATGCAGAGGGGCCAGACAGTGGTGCCATGGTAACATAACTGGAGCCACAAAGGAAGGGCCTGGGTTCTTGGCCATGGGCTTCACTATGCATGTCAGGCACAATGATCAGGGATGGCCGAGACTGTAGCTGGTTTGTGGCATGAGTACCCTGTTGGATGGGTCTCACTCTCTCCTCTCTCTCTCTCTCTCCTTTTGTCTCTCCTCTTTCTGTCTCAAAGGAAGAAAGAATGTTGAAAAAGAAAATAAAACAAAATGAAAGTCATGCAGAATAACTGGAACAGGAATTTGCTAAGGGAAAGAGCAGAGCACAGCTTAGTATTTGGTTACCGCGCATTCAGAATTGAAGAGTCAGTTTTCTTTCTCTTTGGAGAGATTTTTGCTATAGGGTGCATGCACTCACCAGACAGACAGAGAGAGACAGAGAGACAGAAAGCGAGAAATCATCCCCCGGGGGAGGGGGGATGGCCACACTACAATCCTTTCTCCTCCATTCTCCTCTCGGGATCTTGGGTACGCACGCACATGCGCCCGGTGTGAGTTTAAGTCACCGGGTCTAGGCCTCGAACCCCAATCGACTACATGGGTGTCCAGCGACATAGCCATTACGCTAACTGCTGGTCCTGAAGAGTCAGTTTTCTAAATCTCTTTCTTCTAGAGAACTCAGATTCTCATTCTCACTCTTGAGCTCTCTCTCCTCCCAAATAAAATAACTCAATAAACTGTCCTATTTCTTCTAATCCTCAGAACTAAGCAGCTATTTACATAAATTCCTTCTTTTGAAAGTAATTTATCTCCATCAAAACTCACATTGTGGCCTGGGACCAGCAGTTAGCATAATGGCTATGTTGCTGGATTCCCAAGTAGCTGACCGTGGTTCGAGTCCCGGACCCGGTGGTTTAAACTCATGCTGAGCGCATATGTGTGCATGCGTGCCCAAGATCCCAAGAGGAGAATGGAGGAGAAGGGATTGCGGCGTGGCCATCCCCCCTGGGTGGGTGATTTCTCTCTTTCTGTCTCTCTGTCTCTGTCTTTCTGGCGAGCACACGCACCCTATAGCGAAAACCCCTCCAAAAAAAAAAAAAAAAAAAAAAAAAAAACTCACATTGCGGCTTGGTCTCAGTGAGACAATATTGGGAGGTAAAACCTTTTCAAGATGGGCTTGTTGGGAGATGTTCAGGTCATGGCAATTCTGCCATGGTTGGGTTGGTGCTATTTGTATGGTTCTGGGTGAGTCTTTGATCTTGTGGGATGGGTTAGGTATCGTGCGAGCCAGTTTTTATAACTTGAGGCCGCCTCTCACATTTTGTCTTTCTTGCATATGTAGATTCTCCTGCTGCTTTCCATGTTTCGATGCAGCTCAGCACCCTCATCAGAAACTACCAAATGGGACTGTCCGATCCTGAACCTCCTAGCCTACAGAACATTAAAAAAAAAGAAAAAATAAAAGAAAAAAAGAAGAGAAGAGAAGAGAAGAGAAGAGAAGAGAAGAGAGAAGAGAAGAGAAGAGAAGAGAAGAGAAGAGAAGAGAAGAGAAGAGAAGAGAAGAGAAGAGAAGAGAAGAGAAGAGAAGAAAAAACTGGCAGGTTGAATGGTAACCCTCAAAATAAAACTCTTTTCTTTGTAAACTGTCCAGTTCTGAGTATTCTGTTACAGTAACAGAAAACGCACTAAGACATTATCAAAACTATAGAATTGTGGGTGTTAGAGCTTGAGAGAACTATTTCAAAATGGTCTAAGTCAACTTTGTCCTATTAAACCATATTGACTTTTTGGAAGTCACTCAGCCAGTAACAAGGTAAGACCTGGAATCCAGACTGTAGAATTGATGTACATGGCTTCATCACAGGTGTTTCTGTGCAGGCAATCCTTCCTTCAAACCTCGCCCTCTACTCCTCTAGGTAAAGAAAGTTGAATTTAGGGAGCCAGCAGTTAGCGTAATGGCTATGTCGCTGGACTCCCACGTAGTCGACTGTGGTTTGCGTCCTGGACCCGGTGGCTTAAAACTCACGCCGGGCGTGTGTGCGTGCGTGCCCAAGATCCCGAGAGGAGAATGGAGGAGAAGGGATTGTGGTGTGATGATCCCCTCTCGGGGGTGATTTCTTGCTTTTTGTCTCTATGTCTCTCTCTGTCTGTCTGGCGAGCACATGCGCCCTTATAACGAAAACCTCTCCAAAAAAAAATATAAATAAATTAAAAAGAAAGTTGAATTTACAGCCTCTACAAAGGAAATTCCCCCTCAATTCTCAAATTTTGATTCCTATCTCTTCTAAATTTGATATAGGTGAGGGGACTGAAAACATCAGGTAATCATTTTTCAATTACTCTGTAGATTTTTATGTTCTAGATCTCCTTTGGGATGCAAAATCCAGCCTTTTGTGGTCAGAGCAAGCTGGGTGTGACCAGGAATTTACTAATTGGAGTCCTACATGCTGAGTAGGTGTTATCTATGTGAATGGGAACACTGGAGTGTGCTTGGGGAAGTGTGAAAGAGAGGGTAAGTGTTTCAGGCAGATGAAAATCCCATGCAAAGACCTAGATTAAAAATATATTGTGTTTTCATTGGAATTTTTGTTGAAGTTTGGTGTGGCTGAAGAGTGGAGAGGTACAGGTATGTGTGTGTATGAAAAAGGGGATGAGTGGGAGGAAATGGGATAAATAGATGCGGTTAGAAAGGCAGGCATAGGTGGGACTAGCAGATGGCATAATGGTTATGTCACTGGACTACCACATTATCAACCACAGTTCTAGTCCCGGACCTGGCGATTTAAAACTCATGCCAGTCATATGTGAATGTGCACCCAAGATCCCAAGAGGAGAATGGAGGAGAAGGGATTATGGCATGGCTATGTTCTCTGGGGGTGATTTCTTGCTTTCTGTCTTTCTGTCTCTCTCTGGTGAGTGCACATGTCCTATAGCAAAAATATTTCTAAAAAAATAATCATATAAAAAAAAGGCAGGCAGGGATATCTTGTAAAGGGCATGTAGGTTAGGCTAGGAAACTTGAGTTTATTTTGAAGGCAATGGGAAGCTTTTGATCAGATTTTATTGATCAGGATCAGATTTACCTTTGGAAGAAAAAACAAATCCTCCAGGTATATGCAATAAGGGGATTAGAAAAGGCAAGATGAAAAGGGGAAGGCTGTTTTAGGGTTTACTTATGGTAACAACAACTAAATTGTTTATTTTGGGCACTGTTGTGTTTTACTTTCATTCTCCTATGCAATTCTCATCAGAACGTTACAAGATCGGTACTATTCCTGTTAGCATTCACAGATGAGGAAACTGAGCATAGATGGTCGCGATCCCTGCTACTGTCCAGTGGAAATGAATTACGCTGTGGAAACAAGGGGCCACGGGGAGAGGATTTTTCAAAAGTCCAAGCAAGAGATGATGGAATTTTACTAAGAATTGAAGAATGAAAAAGAGTGTGATAAACATATTTGGGAGATATTTAGTAAAGTCAATGGGATGAAAAAAAATATTTAAAAAAGGAAGAATGAAAGATTCTTTCTAGGGAATTGGCTTAAACAGAGGGGTGGGTTGTGGTGGTATTTTAAAGTCATAAATGATTTTAAAGGACAAAATAGGAGCTTGACTTTAGAAATTTTGTGCCAGAGAAAGTCTAAACTTGGTTCTACCAGCTCATGTTATTTATTCTGTGAGCCAAAAAAAGTACCATTTTTTTTTTCCTGCCTATTTCTGCTTTATGTTTGATGGAAGAATACCTAACTCTCTCCCTGGGGAAAAGGCAGTGAAAGTTCTTAAGGAATTTACCACAGGTGCATTTTTAAGTGCTAAACCTCACCAAGAAGTGAAAAAAAAAGAAAGGGGGGGTTTTCTCCTTTTTTATCTGCATGCCTCTCTCCCTTAGACTAGAGCACGTACTGCATACCAGATAAGCCAGTAATGGGTAATACGAGCAATGTAGCAATGAACTTCCACTCACGGCTATGAAGACTGAATATGACTAGGGCTCCCTTGAGTCTGGATGACCTGAGGAAACTTACTCTATGTTGAATTTGAAATTTTTTTTTGAGGGCATGCCATTGACTTAGCAGATGCTTATTGAGCCCCTGGTATGTGCCAGACACTGAGCTAGTTGACCCACTCTCGGGCAGCAAGTCCATCATTAGCCAAACTCAGCAGGCCTGTAGAAGAGTCAAGACATGGCAATTAAAAACATTCAGCCAAGTGTGGCTCGCTCCAGCTGCTCCTCGTGTTCACGTCTATCTCAAGCGATCCCCTAACTCACTATCGTTACCTAGTGACCTACTTATCACATAAAAATACAGAAAGTGTAAGTAGACTGGACTGACTTTTGCTTCTCCCTCCCTAGACAAGTAAAAGAACTTAGCTAAGAATTTAATTGCATTCTTATGAGGGATAACATTTAAGCTTTTTGGGTTATTGTGTACCAAACGAAGTGAATATTGAGAAGTGCAGGTAGAGGACCCTTGAATTCTTCAACTTCTAGATGTTCTGAATTCTGAATACTTATATCCAACTCCCTACATTATACTGGGTTGTCAGAAAAGTCATGACATATTTTTTCTGTTTTCCTAGGCAAAAATGCATCATGAATTTTCTGAAAACCTAGTACTTCCTCTCGCTTATTAGTAGGCATTTCAGACTTTAACAGCCTAAACAGAAGTCAAGTTTTCCATACTCCACCCCATCTCCACCACCTCCTACTCCCCTATCTGGGAAAGAGCAGAAGTGTCCACCAGTTACTCAGGCCACAATCCAGAAGTGGTCCTTCATTCTTCACATTCCCTCACACACTTCTTCGCCCCATCATTAACACCTGTTAGTTCTAACTCTACAACACACTGGATCCCAAAATCTGATCACCTTTATCATCTCCATGGCTAAAGTCATAGTCCCAGTTTCTGTGCTCTCTCTCCAGTTTCCTGTCTGATCTTTCTGCCTCCTATTTTGCTTCTCCCCACCTCGTGGTCCATCCTCCACATAGCTGCCAGAACATTCTCACAAAAACTTTAAGTAGACCATGCCACACACTCACTTTAAACTCTCTAGTGATTTTCCATTGCTACTAATGTAAAGGCCAAATTCATTCCCACGCCTTGTAGGACCCACACGATGTGACCCTGAAATGCCTCAATGACCTCCTCTCCTTCCCCTTACCTCCTCACCTCACTGACTAGGACCCCATCAAACTTGGGCTTTTGTTTTTTTATCTTTACCAAGTTTATTTCCACCTCTGGCCTTGTATGAGCTAGTTCTTCTACTTAGTCCACAATCCAATCACCAAGTTACCATATTTTATCTTTTCCAGAGCACTTAAATGTACCTAACATTTTCTTTCCTTATATCTATTAATTTATTTCTCACCTCCTACCAACAGGGAGATTTAAATTTCTAGAGGGTAAGACTCTATGTGACATCATAGTTTTACTCTCAGCATCTATAATAACAATATTTGTTGATGAACAGACCAAGTCATAGATGGACTCACTCTTAAGTATTTCTGGTAGGCTTGAAAGAGAATGATTAGGATGGATGAAAGAGGACATGTTTGAATGGATGAAAGAAAGCAACCATGCAAAATTTTGACTTCATTTTGATAGAGACACCTTGAAAATTATGGGACAAAGAGTCAAAATATTTCTTCTTTTTTATGAGTTTAGAATGTATTATCTTGAGCACTAATGATTGTTCTTGGTGTGTGAGTACACATATTTGGCTGAACAGCTACTCACTGGGCTGCTGGAAGAATAAAGTGGCTGGAAATTCATGCTGGTGAGGAGGTCTTAAGATTGTCACAGTCACCTGGACTTTTGAGTTTACTTTGAACTTGAAATATTATTGTCCATCAGTGATGATTCTGCTGAAATCTCTTGGAGCATTTTTTAGACTGAATCCTCAGCTTGTGTAATGTACTAACAGAAATGCAGCATGAATCCTAAATGAGGACAATTCTTGCAAGAGAGGGTAGGACTTGCATCACTGGGAAGAGGTTGTTTTATTTTGTTTTAGGTTAATTTTTTATTTCTTTCTTTCATAAGAGAGAGTGAGGTAGTTTTCACAGGGTCTCATGTGGTGATCTTCCCCCTGCCTTTCAGTAAGCCAAAGTTATAAGCATGCCTAGCATGTTTAGGTCAAATCAGGATCTGAAACTATGCTTCTCATAGGACTCCAGTATCCTAAAGTGGTGCCCTACCAACTGCACCACCATGGCTTAGCCTGGGGGGAGATTCTTATGACAAATCTAAAGAAGGAGATAGTGGGAACTTAAGGGTAGAAGAAACAGGTTAGAAGCAGGGCTGTCATCATGGGAAATGCTTCTCGATGGTTCCTTGAGTTCTTACTCTTGAACTTCAGGAAGAATCGTTAGTACCCAACATTAAATCATCCAGCTAAACTCAGAAAGTGTTGTGTGGTCTAGTGGTACAGAATAAAGGGAAAGGGTGGGAAGAGAAAATAAGGACATCTCCATATGGAGTTTTCTGGTGCAGCTCATGCCAGTGGGGCGACATTCAACAGAGGTGTTGTGTTGAGTTTCAGATGATCACTAGTAACAAAAATAGATGGTGGTCCAATGCCAAGCTGAGAGTGACTAGCAGGAGTGTATGGTTATGAGGGCGAGCTCTAAGAAGTCCACATACTAAAGACATGGCTGAAACCTCCAGGTCCTCACTGTGTATTAGAGGATATAGAGTATTGACGAGGGACAAAGGGAAAGCAGATCCTTAGTGACACTTGGCTGTCTTCTCTGCTCATCAGCTTAGACCTTCCAGTATCCAATCAAGTTAATTAGTTCACAATATTTGTTTGGATATTTTTTAACAGAGTCGACTACATTGTTTTGTGGGTCTAGTGCAAAACAAAAATGTTGGGCCCCTTGTTTTAAAAGCCTTAAACCAAGTTCAGGACTCTCCTACACATGGGGCCTTGTGTGACTGCAAAAGTCACATACAGTGAAGCCCATTCTTGTCTATGCTTAGTCCTTCTCTGAGTTTATAGTACTAGCTCATGAAGACAGAATGCCACTAACCTCTCTCATCACTTTAGCTTGTTTTCTGAGACCCCATCCTGACTGTCTTAGTTACATAAAAATTTCATTTATATTCAGTTTTACACTGTGTTATTTTCTTGAAAACTGAGACTAAATTTAGATAAGTTCCAAGTACATAGAGTCATGCTGACATGACATTTGAGAAGTTGTTTCTACCCAGCGTTCTGAATATGGGGACACTAATGAAGCAAGTTCTCTCAACACGTTAGACCTTACACCTGACTTAGTCTCAGGACAGCCCACCAAACAATTTCAGGGAGCTTCTCTAATTCACATCATTTCCCCAGGGCTTTGTTCCAAGAAAAGTTTCTTTTCTCACATATTTATAGAGACTACAGCCTAACATGCTTATTGAGCAGGTGGTACATGAAGATAAATGAAATTCCAGTTATAGTCTTAAAGGTCCTGAGGGAGGAACCTCCTCCAAAATATTTATTAACCTGACAAAACATTGATATCCTTCTTTAAAATTTTCCCCTTTAGAATCTGAAGCCTTTAACACAGAATATTCCAGAAGATGAGAAAACCCCATAGCTAATGATGTACCCTCTTTCTCTACTATTCAAAGTTTCTTGAGATAGGGGCTCTTACACTCCCATTCATAGATTAAAAACTAATCTTAAAGGCATACTGTCTTACTGTAGGCAACACTTTTGGAGTGAAAAATGTCTCTAGCATTCTACCTTTTGACCAATAATATGCATTTCAGACCTTCCTTTAGTCATGGCAAGGCCATCCTGTCGCTAGGTGTTGGATTATTTCTTCCCTGTCTCTCTCTTCCTTGTGTATGTTCCAATCTACCCCTGGGCATTAAGGCAACATGACATAAGAATATATTTTCTAAATTTGCATAAAATGAGAACTTCACAGATGGGCAGCACATGCTTCCCATAAGTCCAGTGTGAAAATGGCTCGATAGCACTTGTCGCTACACACATTCTTTCCACATTTCTGGCACACATACATCTTAAACAAACAGGAATTGCGACAAGCAAAACAGATGGGCAACAAAAAAAAAAAGTTTCCAAGGCACGCATCCCAAAATTCTTCCTTGAACATGGTCCTGTATCACTTGTCACAATAAATCTGAAAGTAGTTTGGGTATTAACAGACAGTCTTTGCTGGAGGGGAAAGCTCACAATATTCATTTTCATAACTCAGGAAGAAATATTGGAAACACCTTTGGCTTCCCTAATTATAAAGAGACAGGCTCCAAATTGTCCTCTTGTGTATCGGGTGACTTGCTAATCATGAAGGAAGCTTTCTTTGGTGTCCTCTGCTTTTGTCGGTACACAGAAATAGAAGTGGTATATACCTAGAGAGCAGAAGTGGACCAAAGCATATTTCAGATCCCACACATTGTCAAGCATGGCTCTTGATTTGTTTATCTGAAGCCACATTCTACCAGGTAGCTTCTACTCAGACACATGCATATCCCCATTGAAGAATAAGACCTAGCGCACTGACAAGGTTTGCAACATCAGCATCTAATCTTTCTCAAGGGTTACAGGCACCATTATAGCTACAACTAAATTTCCAAATGTCTAAAATTACTTGGAAAGAAACTGAAAGAATATTTGATGTAAAATCATAAAACGAGGGTTTTGGTCCTACCTTTATCATGGATGAATGCAGGAAACCACTCAACCTCTCTGAATTTCCACTGTCACATGTATAGGTGGTCCACTAAAGGGTCTCTTTCCCAACTGCTTTCACTGCAAGTTTCCTCCTTACGGGTTTTTTTTTTTCTTTCCTTAAGAATTCTTTTTTATTTAGCTTTATCTATTTATTTATTTTAATTTGACCAGAGTGCGACAGAGAGGACTGCAAGAGAAAGAAAGTGAGAAAGCAAGCCTCCAGGTCCAAAACTCGAACCGTGGTCGGCCATGTGGGAGTCCAGTGCCCTTAACCACCACACCACCTGCCTGCCCCCATCCAAAAGTTGTTTCCTTAAACCCACACATTCAGGGAAATTTGGAGCAAGTGTCTATTCAAGATCACTACTGCTGTTGTGGGCCCTGATTTTTCTGGGTGTTGGGTTAAGAGAGACATTAATAGTTGCTCAAGGCCAGACCTCCACAGCTGTTTGCTCCAACTCTCAACATAATCTTCTTTCCCCACCCACTAGCTGAAGGCAGTCTGCAAACCCAGGAAATGCAAAAATAATTGTCCCACATACACTTTCCAGATCTATTATTTTTAGCTCATGTTGGGCACTAGAATTTCAATCTAAATATTAAATTTTTCAAGGCAATCATTGTTCTTCTGCCTTGAAAGTCACAAACAATATGTACTGTTTATTTACCTGTAAGCAGAATACACATTAACCCAGGACAGTTACTCAGTCTTCTCCAAGAACTCTTATTTGTTTGAGTCTCAACTTAGAGGTTTCTCAAAACTAAGTAATGTTTTCACCTCTAGAAATTGAAATTTGCCAGAAACATTCCAAAAGGTTTGAGTGTTTTTTTTTAAGTTTGCTTCTTCTCCCTCCTCCTCCTCCACCTCTTCTTCTTCTTCTAATTAAAGATAGCTAATATTTACTAATGTTAACATACATTATGTGTCAGGCATTTTACTCATTTAATCCTCATAAAAAAACTATGAAATAAATGTAATTATTATCATCCCCATTTTACAGGTGAAGATATTCAAGCAGAGAAGACATAAGTAATTGCTCTTTGTCACACAACTGAGAAATGGTGGAGCTTTTTCAATCTGGGGAAGTTTGGCTGAAGAATTAATATTCTGGCTAGTTTTCATGGTTGTTTTGCTGTTGGTTTTATCTTTATTTTCTTTTTGCCTGTTTTATATCATGAAAACACCTGAAATCGAGATACATTTGCTCTAACCATTTGTCTTCTAACACATTTGAGGAAGCCCATTTTGAAAATCAGTTATCAACACTGAAATCTTTGGGATTCAACAAGATTCTCAGTTACCAAAAACATACGTTCACTATAACTATGTAGTAAGAAAATAAATTGTTTTAAAAATAATCTGCAGTAAGAATGAAAAGCAAATGGAATTTCTAATTAACATTGGCATAATATTTATTGACATGCAATGTAACCTGTATTTGAGCTAAGAACTTTTTTAAAGAATTATTTATTTAATTTTATTTATCATTATTACTGTTTTTTGGTCCCAGGACACATGTGTTCACCAGAGAGAGACAGAGAGAGAGAGGGGGGGGGGGAAAGCGAGAGAGAGAAAGAGGCAAAGTGAGAGAGAGAGAGAGACGGAAAGTGAGACAGCAAGTCACTTTGCAATGCAGTTTTGTTGTGCCAATGCGAGATAAGTTTGCTGTGCTGATAAGGCTGGGCCCTGACACAGGAAGGTAGCAGAAGTGTATCAGGCAGCAAAGGAAACTGGTTTAGACTCACAGTTTGTCATGGGCAATCCACCTGGTGGGCAGTCTACCAACAGATTGTCAGTAATTACACATGGAGACCATTAAATATCCCCCAAATAACATTTCCCAAAATGTGCATTGCTAAAGTCTTGTGGTCTTTTCCATACAAAGTCATTGCTGCTTTAATCCACCAAGTTCATTTTCTAAACTTCAAATTCACCTCAAAAGTTAACTTGTGAGAAAATGTCAGTGTGACATCATGGTAGGCCTCAGGGGACAAATTCCAATAATGCAGAACACTATGGTGGAATCTTTTCTTCCTGTTTGCAGGAAAAGGCAAGCTCAGGGAGCCAAATCCCTCATCCAGATAATTAGCAACTATCCAATCTGTTAATTGAGGACATGTGTGCCAAACCTTCTTGGCAGCTTCAGTCAAACAGTTGCAGGGTGGTCAGTCAGTCAGTCGCCGTTATCGAATGCCAGAGCGTGTGCAGCCCTGCATTAAGAACTTTGTATTAAAGACAGATCAGATGTGCTCTTTGACTTGAATGAATCATGTGCTAAAATATTAGGAAATTGGCTGTTCATAGTCCTAAATTTGGTGATGGTGAAAACAAAATGATTTTGTTAACCCTAACTCTTTTCATGATTATCAATGAAAAAATTACTCCCTTCTCAATTTTCACTGCCACTTGGGGGGAATTCTTTAAGAATCAAGGGCTGTGCTATGTCTAAAGTCAGGGAAATAAACATACTTAGGCATGACTGCTAATGGGAATGGGATGGATTATGGGAAGGGATGACAGTATTAATCACAATTAGGATTTTCCGGAAAAACTCATCCAGGTTCTGGCACATTTCTACAGACTTAAATGTAATTACCTGGGTCTCTTTCTACCAACTATAAACAATCATGGCATTACTAATATGACATCTAGGGTAGAAAACTACCCTAGAAAGGAGAAAGACAGCAGACAGAAGAAAAGAAGTGTGCTGGGTGAGGTAACATAAACACTAGGAGTGTCTTGCAGGCACGCACACCAAAGCCACTTTGGAGAACAATGATTATTCAATTTTGGATATTCCAATAAAAATGTAGATATGTCTTGGCAGAAACCAAAACCTTTTTTTTTTGAGAGAGAGGTCCCCATGCACGAAGTGTGCGTTATTCAGTTTGAAATGTTTTCCTAGGAGTCGGAGATCCACCTGCTTGGTTTGGTTTGAACTCACCATGGGAGATAAGACAGACATTGAAAATGTGAGGGCAACTTTAGGGTTAAAAGTGCCCTAAACATGAGCAAAATTCCTGCCTGCCAATTGTAAAAAAAAAAAATAATAAATAAATAAAGGCAATTACATAACTCTGTGTACACTTGGACAAAGACCCATTGTGAAGAAATGTGCACGCGAGCCTCTCAAAATTAAGGTCAGTTGGAGTGAGTGGCAACTTGCTGGTGAAACCATGTTTGTCAAACATGTGAAAAGTGAGTAAGATGCAGCCACAACTTCTGTGCGTGTGAATACCTCAACTGTAACACATTTGTAGGATTTTTAGTGTGTTGTTAACTACTTTACAGTTTTAAAAAAATAATACTTGACATTTGGAAGTGAAATGATATGTGCAAAACATGAGTCAGATGGTGCTTCTGGCTTTGTGAATGAACTGTACGTAGTCTGAAAAAATTAGATCCAAGGTTTAATGCAGTCAACCCTTCAGTCAGAGGCCCACAAACAGTTACGCTCCCAAAGCACCTGATATTTTAACTGCACGAAGCACCCAAATCAATACAATTGCTGATGAAACATTGGTAACCAGAGGCAGCTGAAAGAAAGAAGCCTCCAGAGTAGAAAATAACTCTCTGTACCGCAATGGTTAGACTTGCTAGAATATAAGCTCCAAACCTCCATATGTTTTCTGTTTTGCTCACCATAGCTTCAGCAAATAGTAGATGCACAAAAATGCTCAAGGCTCTGGAGTCCAAATACCTGTTCAAAGTCTCACTGCAGCACTTACCAGCTGTCAGATCTGGGTGCATTCCTCACCTCTTATCCTCCTGCTAGTTATGCTAATACCACCTCTTAAGTCTGTGGTGAGAATGGAATAGCACTCATTGTTCACCATAGTGTATAGAGCATGGAAAACCGACATGAACAGTTGTCTCTGTGATGAGGGTGGTAACATGAATTTATTTGGAATTTTCCAAAAAATTCCAGATCTTTCACATCTGCAACTTTCCCATAAGAGGAAAAGTTGGGAGTTTTATTTCATCTTCACATCAGAGGGTTGAAGATACCCTTTTTTTTTTTTCTGGCCAAGATTTTAAAATTTGGAATTCAGGAAATAGAATCTGATTGGAATTCGTATTAAATATTCACACTTTGAAATCACATAAACTATAATGACACTGTAAAAATATCCAATAATGGGGCCAACAGGAGGCTTGGTGGTTACGATGTTGGATTCCCACATGGTTGACTGCGATTCAAGTCCCAGACCCAGGGATTTGAAAATCACACTGGGTGCATGTATGTGCATGCCAAATATCCCAAGAGTGAAATGGAGGAGAATAGATTGTGGTGTGGCCATCCCTCTTGAGGGAGGATTTCTCATAATGCTTCTCTCTCTGTCTTTCTCTGGTGAGTATACACTACACACCCTATGGCAAAAACCTAAAATAAATAAATAATAAAAAATAAAGAAAAAAGGAGAAAGAGAAATAATATCAGTCCTTCTATGTGCCTAAAATAGTGATGAAATCCTATCCTTGAAAATGACATACCAGGGAACCAGCAGTTAGCGTAATGGCTATGTCGCTGGACTCCCACGTAGTCGACCGCGGTTCGCGTCTCGGACCCGGTGGCTTACAACTCACGCCGGGCGCGTGTGCGTGCGTGCCCAAGATCCCGAGAGGAGAATGGAGGAGAAGGGATTGCGGCGTGACCATCCCCCCTGGGGGGTGATTTCTCGCTTTCTGTCTCTCTGTCTCTCTCTGTCTGTCTGGCGAGCGCACGCGCCCTATAGCAAAAAACCTCTCAAAAAAAAAAAAAAAAAAAAAAAAAAAAAAAAAAAAAAAAAAAAAAAAAAAAAAAAAAAAAGACATACCATAAGTAATAGAAGGCAGTAAGTTCTCAAATGTGTTTTTATTTATTGAGCAAATGTGGTCCTTTCTGAAAAGGATGACAAATGACAAAGTGAGACTCCTCCAGCAGTCTCCTCTCTCTCCATTTTTTGTTGCTGTTGTTCTGAAGTGATGGCCTGACATTTTTTTTCTGAAAATTCTTTTGTAGTACTCAATAAATGTATCAAGTAGTGAATAAATTAATAAACATGTTTTACCTCAGAAAAATATTTTCCTAATTTACTTCCTTTTAAACTGCATTCATTAGATTTGGGGGGTATCTTCTAAGATCAGATCTCTGCTCGAGACATTACAGTATGTATAGGACGGGTTCCCAGCACTGCATTTGGTCTTGGTGCTTTACACATGCCTCTACTTTCAAGACCCACAAGGCCTTCGGAAGGACACGATTGTCTTTAGAGATGTGTTTGCACATGGACAGGCAAACCTCAACGGACACAAAGTGGATCCCCACCATCAGTGGCACTCTCTTAGGGTTGTTGATTCCCACCTCCATAAATTAGCAAATGGCAATTCGTGAGAGCAGTTAAGCCACTACAGAACACGTTAACAAATTGGAAAGAAGGTCCTTTAGAGCTATTCGTATAATGCGGGGTATATGTGCATTGTAGATGATGCATGGTAAGTAATTTTTCCCAGCAAACTCTGGAACTAGTTCCCTAACTCACAAATGAGTTTATTTTAAAAGAGATTTAATAAATTCTTATTGTTTGAAAGAGAGTTTTGGTAATTTCCTAGAGCTGCTGTAATAAAATACCACCAACTAGGTGGCTTAATAAAATAGAAATGTATTGTCTCACAGTTCTGGAGGCTAGAATTCTAAAACCAAGGTGTCTGCAGGGCAACCCTCCTCCTGAAAATTGTGAAGAAATCTCACAGCCTCTTCCCAGCTTTCAGTGCTTTGCTGGCAATCTTGGTGTTTCTAAGCGTATGGCAACATGACTCCGGTCTCTGCCTTTGTCTTCACATGGTGTTCTTTCTGTGTATCTCTGTCCTCATCTGGTCTTCTCATAAAGACATCACTCAGACTGGAGTCCACACCACTCCCATATGATCTCATCTTAACTGATTAAATCCACAATGACTCTGTTTCCAAATAAGGTCATATTCTGAAGTACTGGGGCTTAGGACTTCAACATGCATTATTTCGGCAGATGTAATTGAGGACATAGCAAAAATCAGCTTTGAAGTAGCTTGCATATGTTGCAAAGTCAACTAGAAATGGTAGAATACATTTAACTCTACAGGCTTTTTGGCTCTTCAGCCAAAGTGTTATAATTTCTCTTCATGTCTCTAAAAGAATGCATTATCTACAATAATGGTAAACCTCTCTGATCTGAAACTAGGAATTGATCTGGGTAGAAAACATTCTAAGCAGCAGGAAATAACTTTGGGATTCTCACGTCTTCCAGGAAGTTATTTATTGCAATCATTGACTATAATGCTATGCCGAGTGACATGTTTTTTCAGTTGAGCTCTGCTTTGTTAAGGGTCACCTGACAAGGCTATCTTTTTGACATGAGCTAACAGGAAAACCCTAGGTGGTGATAAAGGGTTTAATTTTGTTTAGTACTTTCAAATCTATAGCTAGAATTGAATGAGTATTTTGCTTTTAGACAGTTTATTTTACTAATGTGTAGTGTTTGAGCTTTGATTTGCATTCAGCCAGGGATTGTTTCTGTAGTAAACATGAATACCACAATACAGACTTATCATTGAAAAGTGGTTAAAATGCCAAGTAACTGAACAAGGGGAAACAAAGCTTAAGACAGACTATTTTTTGTGAATAGAAAGACTTTCTTTTTTCCTTTAATTTTGAAGAAAAAGCATTAGATTATTGTTTTCTTCTCAGGATCTAAAAAGAAATGGAACAGAAAGTTCACCGCGGGCTTATTTAATATGCTTTCTTATTGAACATTTTTTTGATTGTGCATGTAAAAGAGGCTGCAAGTTTGAAAAAAAAATCAGAACATGTGCGATAGACTATTCCCTGCCTGACACTTAGTGGTAACTGCAGAGAACTGCAGCTCTTGACCTATGGGAGTTCTGTGAGAAAACTGCATGAAGGAAAATTCCATTTTTGGAGTTTATTGTTCTCCACATTCACATGAGCTCTTACATTTTTAAAGAACTGACCCTACAAAGGTAAAAGCGGAACGGTGTTAATCAGGCACGGTGAATGTCTGATTCCCAAAGACATTCTTACAGAGACATCCAAAAGCAGAAAGAGACAGAAAAATATGTTTTCCTATTTGCACTTTTAGCATCACCTTACTTGTCTCATCTGATTATTTTATGGAGAACATAATGAAAATCAATGTAGAGATTTGCAATGAGAAAAAAATCAGGGCAAGAATTTAACAAACAAACAAAAAACCAGATGGGATTATAATTGTTACCACCATTCTGGAGACTTATTTGGCAATGTGTATGGAAATTTTTTTTTTAATTGCCTTCCTAATAAGAAATTCCACTGCTATGAATTTATTCTGATAGAATAATCATTCAACTAGTTAAGGATGTAAAGATTTATACAGAAAGAGATTCATAACCCCACCATTTATTAGCAAAAACTGGGAAAAATTTTAACAAGAACAGATGAGGCACTTTTCTTTATCATTAACTTTAAAATAATATTGTATAAGAATATTTAATGACAAAGAAATTAGTTCATATATTTTAACAAAAAAACTGATTATAAAAGACCATGGCCAAAATTTTGTAAGATAGGTATACATGTATTATATTAATGTAATTCAGACCCCAAAAAATGAAAATGATATAAATCAAATATTAACAATGATTATCTCTAGAGAGTGAGAGTATAAATTAAATTGCCATAATAAATAGGTATTATCTTTGAATGAAAAATACCCAATAAAATTACATTTTCTTAAAATAGCCAGACTGTAAAATAAAAGACTTAATCCCAAAAGGTAATGACAGTAGATAGATTTAAAAAAAAAAAAAAAAAAAAAAAACCCTGATTATCAGGACCAGCAGTTGGTGCAATGGCTATATCTGTGTAGTCAACCATAGTTCGAGTCCCAGACCCAGTGGCTTAAACTCACACCGGGTGCGTGTGCATGCGTGTGTGCTTGTGTGTCCAAGATCCCAAGAGGAGAATGGAGAAGAAGGGATTGCAGTGTGGCCATCCTCCCTGAGGGGTGATTTCTCACATTCTGTATCTCCGTCTCTGTCATTCTGGCAAGCACACGCACCCTATAGCAAAAACCTCTCAAAAAAACCCTGATTATTAAAACTTGGAATTACAAACTCACAGCAGTCTTGAGAACAAATGTGAAAAGAAGAAATATAGCTGGATCTCAATATTGTAGGGCGTGGAGGGCCAGTGAGAAAATAGAAATCACAGAACATTTGTGATAAAGCCACGTTACATTTCTTTATTTCTAAAGTTTGTTTATTTCTTCAATGAGCAGTAAAGACAGAGACAGACAGACAGAAAGAAAACTGAGAGTTGGCATCCCCGCCATGATCTTCTCTCCACCACCAGCTCCAGATAGCCCAGGATCATGGATAAGCATGTGCCTGGTATGTTCAGGGAGGTCTCCAGACTTGAACCAGAAACATTCCCACGTGGGATTGCCTTGGAGAGTGTCACATTTTACCTCTGCACCACCCTCTGGCCCTTGCCACATTACATTTCAACCAAATTGATTAAGTTACTTCTCCAATTTGGTCTTCAATTGGGACTTCTAACAGGAGTCAGGTTGGCCTATCTCTGTGTGACCTGGGACATGTTTCTTAAGGATTCTAAAATCCATTAACCAAATCTGAAGTATAGGACAGAATCAATTTTTCTGACTACCTCACAGGGTTATGATGAGGATTAGATAGGCTAGAAAATGTGGTAATGCATTACAAGTCCTAAAGTACTATACAAGGAATAATAATATGCCCTTTTAATTTCACTTTCTTACTTTAGTGCAAATGATCAGTGTAGGAGAAACCAGAGACTTGGTTGGATTAGTGACGCATTGCACAAACAACGCCTAAATGTGAGTGCAGTTAAGTAAGAACACCTCATTGGAGCAGAATAATGCATGAAATTTCCCTCCCCCTTCTTTCAGTTTAGGCTGAGAAAGCTAACAAGTGGGTTATTGTACTCCTTTATATAGACAGAGTTACTAGGCCATCTGTGAAAGCCCGGTCAATTATTTATGCAACCCTTAGCCCGTCATCCACCTCCAGGCTAGGAAAAGCCAAGATTCACTGACGGAATAATGAAAGAGGACAACCCAAGTGTGTGTGCGCATGTACACTTGCAGAGATGGCAAAAGACAGGGATGTCTTTCAAGAGAAGCCACAGAGGGCATATAGGAGGTCCCCTGGAAGCTGGTGACCCATTCTCACCTAGAAATGTGTGCAGTCTGGAACATCCCTGCTGGAAGAATGAAGAGAGAGGACCATACTGTCAGAGTTTGATGGAGAAAAGCACCAGGTATTTCCCATGCTTCAGAGTGCATGTACGAAAAAGTGAGTCTCACCTTAATTCTAGACTTACATCCCAGTTGCTACTAGTCTTATCTTTATTTTGTACCACTGCAATACAACAAAACATTCCAACTGACCTTCCTTCTTCCACATATGGTCCATACTATTTGTTCTACATGTGACTGGAAATTACATATGATCTAAAGAGCAGAAATTTATGTGAGAAAATATGTGCATTGAGTGGGAATGTTAATGACTCTAGAATGAACTAATGATCTAGACACTATACACCACAGCATCTCTTTCTCATTGAGGATTATTTGTTGTTTTGTTTATAATTTTTTAAAAAGTGTATTTGTTTATTTCTTCCATGAGAGAGAAGAACAGAGAAAAGCACCTCAACAGTCTTCATGCATGATCAACCCCCCTCACTGAGGATTATTGAGACTTGACAGTAAATCTGCTCTTACTGAGCCTTAGCCTTATGCTATAAGTGCTCTCAAACATTAATTTTATTGGTTATTTCTTAGATATTTGTATTATTTTATCTTTGGCAACCTACAAAGAAAGATTGAGGCAAGTAAAGGAAAAAGTTTATTTGGACCAGAGTTAGAATGATAATCCAGGCAACACAAAATCCAAGTTCTCTAAATAATATGTGCGGAGGTCTTACAGATTTCATGATGGATCCAAAGGCAAAGTCATGAACAAGAGAGGAGAGTAGCAAGAAATCATAAAGCAGTGAATGGCTGGATTCTATGATGGGGGGGAAGATGACCTCATGATCCTCTCAAGTCAGTTTGCCTCCTCTTAAGCAAAGTGTGGAGATAGTCTGGAAACATATTGAAGGTTATAACTAGCAGATGTGACTGACGAAAGTAAAGGAGGAATGTGTTTGGGCAATAAGAAGGTTCATAAAACAAAAAGTTCCAATGAATCTAGGGACCATGTTGAGATATTTCTGTTGCGCATTCCTAATAAAGTCACAATATGTGCATAAGTTTCTTTTTTTATTCATGATAGAGCATATACACACACACAAGGGAGAGATGGATACTGAGAGAAAGAAAGACACTCTCCAAAGGCCTTGATTACATCATGATCCCCTTCTCCAGTCCTCTAGCTCACAGGATCCTGGGCATGTACATGTTTTCAGGCTAACTGGCTGGAGACTCAAACCATGGTTAGCATGTAGCTTCCAGCTCTGCCGTCTGGTGAGCTACTGACTCCATTACAGAGGCTAGGAAATGGGTTATTTATAGCCCTGAATCAGGCAGAATGTAATCTCCTGTTTTCAGGAAAACTAGGATCTATCAGCTTCCGTAAAGTTTCAGCGTTATGATGTGATATTTTAGCATGAGTGATTTCATTTTGGTCTGGTTTATTGGTGCCTAAAGCAGAAGTTTAGTCCAAATCAATGGTCTTCTATAATTGTTAACACTTAATTTATATCATAAATCCTTGACTGATTAGAGTTTAAATCTTCAATTTATATCTTTACCAGTCTTTCAAAAAAATATAAGCACAAGGCCAATAGGTGGCATGGAAGTTAAGGCAACTGGATCCCACAGTGGAGTTTGAGTCCAGGACCTGGTGACTTGAAAAACACACCAGGTATGGGTATGTGTGTGCCCAAAATCCCTAGAAGAGAATGGAGAAGGGATTGTGGTATGGCCATCCACCCTGGGAATTGATTTCTCACTTTCCTACTCAGTTTATCTCTTCCTCTTTGTCTCTCTCCAACAAACACAAGCACCCTACAGCAAACTAAAAGCAAACAAATAAATTAAAAAACAGGCACATTATAACAGTTTAACTATTATTTTTCTGCTTTTTTCATTATTTTCGTTATGCATTATATCTCAAAATTTATCAATCCATCTGTTTACATATCTATAAACAACCATGAACTCCATAAGACATTACTATTATTTTAAGCAGTTAGTATTAATTCATATTTATCTACATGTTTACATCTTCCAGTGTTATTTAACCATGCATGCTTGTTTTTCCCATATGTGATTACATTCTTCTCACGTGAAATACTTGATTAAATATTTCCTTTATTGTGAGACTAATGTGGCAATTAATTCTCCCAGTTTTTATTTGCCTGAACATTTATTTTACTTTTTATTAAAGATATTTTATCTTAGTAAAGCCATTCCATTGTCTTCTAGTTCTACCATTACTGTGGAAATGCCAACTCTAAATTTTATTGTTGTTCTTTTAAAAATAATGTTTGTTTATCCTATGAATTTTTGAAAGATTTTCCAACTTCATCTTTGATTTTTAGCAGTTTTACTCTGATGCAATTAGTTGTGGTTTTCTTTATATTTCTTCAAATATTACTTCTGGAATTTCAAGTACAAGTATTTTCCCTTTTTACCACACTCCATATGTATTTTGTGTTTTTGTTGTTGTTTAACTGTATTTCTGATCCTTTTTTTCCCCTACTGACTAAACTTTTGGTTTTCTAATCCTTGCTTCTTCTCTGTCTTCTTTAACCTATTCCTTAGGTTAAATGAGTAGGTTAATTTAGTTCTTTTATATTTTAATTTTAGAATTTTCATTTGACATTTTGTTATAAGTTCAGAGTCTCATGTGTGTTTTTGTAGATTCCTATTCTCTATCTTCTATTCCTTTGGTCATAGTTATTATAGTTATTTTGAAGTTTCTATTAGATAACTCTGTTATATCTGAAGCATCCATGGTCCTGTTTTTATTGTTTGTTCTTTCCTTTTGTATACAGTCATTTAGTCTTGTTATTTTATGAGAATGACATATATTTTAATTAAACATCATGCATTTTATATGAAAAATTAAGGAGCCATTTTAGGACAACCTCATCTTCTGAAAATGATTAAGTTTTCTGCCAATTATATAGAGTACCAGCAGCTTACCTCGATCTTGTCAAGAGCCAGTTTTGGCTTTATTAGGGGGTAACATCTCACGATTTTCTCCTTATTCCTGTGGCATGGCTTCTACTAATTTCTGAAAGTCTGATGTGTTTGCCAGGCCAGTACCACGATGGGAATTGGACTTCAACCTCTGTCATTACAGTACATAGTAGCTGAAATATCTACTAGGCAAGGTAGGTTTTCCATTGCTGTCTTTTCCTGGATTGCTTAAAGTCTCCCCAGTTCATGGAGAAATTGTGAGCAGATTTTCAAACTCAGTTCTCTGAGGGTTTTCTCCCCTCAAAGATTTTGTCCCTCCAATCTTATTTGCCTTAGGAATTCTGAATTCAGATCACTGTTGCACAGTCCAAGGAGACTGTTGGCTAAGACTTAAAACCTCATGTCTAAACTGGAAAAGACGTTCAGGGAAAAATAAACCCTGGAATGAATGCAGCATTACCTCACTGCTTTCTTCCTCTCAGAAATCACAGCCTCACATCTCTGGTTACTCCTGGATCCCTTCAAATACTTGCTTTATTTATCCTCTCTGGCTTTTATAATTGTTTTCAGTGGGAAGATAAGACCAATATAGCCACTCAGTTATGACTAGAAGCAAATGTCTTAAAGCGGAGGCACATTAAAACAAAAAAAGGAAGTCTGTCAGAAGTCTTGGGGGGGGGAAGCAAATTACTAGTTGGCAGGAAGGCTTCTTAGATAATAACGATTGATACCTGTGCCATGGAACCCTGATATTTATTCACAGATGAAGCCAAAAGTTTCAATTAATACTGGAAACACAGTTGGCTCCCTGGCACAACAGTAATTTGCTACTTGAGAGAAGCCAGATCCCACATGATGACCATGGTTTGAATCCCTTTCGTCTGTCAGTACAAACATACTGCCCTTGTGAGGACCCAAGATTTCATGGGGTGGAGGAAGAGATCACTATAGGACCAGACCCTGTGGAGGTTGCTAATCTCTCTTTCTTCCTCTTTCTCTCTCAAGAATAGAGCAAAATAAGATTGGAAACTGATTATTATCACATACATTGGGGCCAGTTGGTGTTGTAGTTGTTAAGGAGGCTGGTTCCCCACCTACTTAGTGCATAGTTCAAGTCCTGGACCCAGTGGCTTGCAAAACATGCTAGGTTTGTGTGCATGCATGTCCAAAATACAAAAAGGAGAATAGAAGAGATGGAACTGCAGTGTGACCATTCCCCCAGGGATGATTTCTCACTCCCTTGACCTCTGTTTTTCTCCAGTGAGACAGATTTAAATATGAAAAATTTAATTAAATAAATAATAAAGTAAAATAGTATGTTAAAATTTTTTATATATGTCTATATGTATATGTGTGTATATGTGTATGTATATAAATATATTTGTGTGTATGTATTTAAATAATTATTTTATTTAGGCTTATTTATTTATTTTTATTTACCCAAAGAGGGACAGAGTGAGAGTAGGATAGAGAGAAAGTGAGAGTGTAGATCACCAGGCCCAGGACTTGAACCACAGTCGGCCATGAGGGAGTCCAGCACTCTTAACCACCATGCCACCTGCCGGCCCCTGTATGTATATATGTTGCACTGAAAAGACCAAACAAGATCACAAGAGAGCGAAGGAAAGACTAGGGCATGGGGAAGGAGGTAAGAGCAAGAAGAGCAGTACCCCCTTTTCCAGAAGGAACAGCAGTGAGGGAGGTGTTCCAAGGAGAAGCAAAGAATCACCATGAAGAATAAGTGTATTTTCAATGTTTGCACTTTAGAGAGCATGTTACACATCTAGTTGCAAATAATAGAAACAAATATCTACTAGTTTAAGCAAAAACATGAATTTTCTAAAGAAGGTGAGAGAATGGAACCAAGAACTTAATGTAGATAGAAGCTCAAGGTATTTTTATATTCTGTGTATGTGTGTGTTCACATGTCTTCACTTCTGATTGACAGAGACCACTACTGAGCATGTCTAAATCTCAGTTTCAAATTTCCTGGCTACAGACTCTGTTTTCATGATCTCTCTTCCCTGAATTCTAGAGCAAAAGAAACCAATTCAAATAAATAACCTCTTATTTTTTTAAGATTGAATTATTTATTTTATTCCATTTGTTATTATTTTTTAATTTGACTAGAGAGAGAAAGGGAAAGTGAGAGAGCAAGCTGCCAGGTCCAGGACTTGAACCACAGTTGGCCATGTGGGAATCCAGCACCTTTAACCGCCACAGCACCTGCAGGACCCCAATAAATAATGTCTTATGAAACTTTTCTTCTTCACAATTAAGATTCTATTTATGCAGAGGACCTTATTCCCCAACTGTTTCAAATTTCCTGTTTCAAAGGCCTTGTTTTGCCTTGTAACAACTCAGTAGCCCATGGAAGTACTTTCTTAGAGTAAAAAGCTTTCTATATTCAAGAAAGATGAAGAATACTACTTGGGAAAATGAGAAATGGCATAAACCCTGAAATTACAATTTCACTTTAAAGCCATCAATGGGCCTATACTAATTTCTCTGTGTGTGTTGAGGGTGAGGGGAGTGTCAAGATCAAATTATTTCACAATTTCTCACCAGCACCTCTCTCTAGTATCTCTAACAAAGAAAATGTTTTCCTAACTCTTCCATTGAGTAAAGGAATTGGTGGAGAGCAAATGCCAGGGATCAGCTTTCTTTTCCCTCTGTTAAATCTGTAATTTTTAAGACATTCATATTTAATTTTCAATACATGACAGACTAGGTGAGAAAAGCTATATGTGTACACACATATCTAAGCATACTGGATATCATTATGTAGATATAAGAAAGTAGAGATTTTCCTAGAGGCCAGAAAAGATAAGAAAATCTGAGTCCATAGGTAAGGGCTGAAACTGATGCCTGCCCTGGAGCTATTTGCTGGGTTTTGGAAGCCTGATTGATGTTTTACTTTTCATTCACTAGGTATGTGCAGAATGCAGGACAAAGCCAACAAGCAACTGGTTGTGCAGAAGATTCTTCCATGAACTAGGAAAATAAATCTGTCTAGAGAGACAGTGGAAATGCACATTTATTTGTGTATTAGTTTAAGATATGACAGGGAAAAAAATTTACCTGAGAATTCTTCATTGTCAGATTTTACTAAGATTTGTGATGGTGGTGCTGGTATAGTCATAATGTCCAAGTTCATCAAGATGTGTCCATTAAATGTATGCAGTTTTTTATATATCAATTATATCTCAAAAAAGCTATAAAAAATCTTTCCAGCAAATAAAACACATGGCTGCAATTGCCAAAGAGCAAACAAACAAACCCCAAACTTATAAATACTTTGCCAAAAAAAAAAAAAAGATTTGAGTCCGAATTAAACCCACGTGAATCAACAACACCCTAACCTGAAAAGTTAATATAAAATAATCTTTAGTCTTCCTTCCTAAAGCTTGTGCTTGCTGGAAGCAAATAGAAAATCTCTATGGAAGAACATTTTAAACTCAGTTTTCAAAGAATTCCCAAAGATAACTTTTCAAAGAATAATCTCATGAACAGAAATCACGCAATATATGAATGAAGCAAGTTCTCATGAATGAGAATTAATTAGGACAAACAGCAAAACTACAGTGTCAAATTGGTGGTGACAAATATTGAAATCATCATGTCATATTATAATGTACAGAATATGTAATTTTATTTAATATTATCTTACTTGTCACACAAATAAACAGGTATGGAAAATGTGAAGTAATAATTGAAGAACATGTAGGGTAAAGTGAGAGGTATAATTATGATTGATTAAAGTGGACATGAAAGACTACACAGGGACAGCCTATATGGTTAAGGTGGCTGGATCCCACGTGGCAGACTGAAACTACCAACCTAGACTTTTATAACCAACGAAAGTATCCACTGAAATATGAGACTTGAGGATAAAATAAAAACTGAGCATGTCAATTATTTCACTAAATAAAAATCTGAAGTAAATATTTCAAAAGGTAAAATGATCCCAGAGGAATATTTGAGATGAAAAAAGGATTTTCTAGGGCAAGAGAAAAAAGGGCAAACATGTAGTAAAAGCAAATAAACAAGCTATTTTATATAAAGAATACCTAAATTGTGGGGATAATAGCATGTCAAGCTACCCTTAAAATCCTTCAGCAAAAAAACATTTTAGGAGAAGGGTGCTTGAAATTAAAGTGTTTGCAGTTCCTTAAATTTTTTGAAGTAACATAAAGAAACCCTTTATCTTTGTTAAATTAAAATACTTGTTAAATTTTTTAGCTAATACTAAAAGAATATTTATTGGGTATCTAGTATTAGTCGGGAACTGAACATGAATTATCAATCGAGAATAAAAATATAGTCTCAGTCTTTTAATAATTCAGAATAATGCCTAGCCCTTGAGGATTTTTCTTTTATAATTAGAAGTAAAACTCTAAAAATATCATTTGTTTCTTTCACCTTTCTCCTTCTATTTTCCTAATTACTCACAGCTTAAGTTCTCCACCCACACACCCCCACCAGAAATGCAGCCTAAGTCAGGTTAGTTAGACTGAGACAAAAAGAACGTCAGCAGCTTGTGTCTCCTGTCTGGCAAAAGATTGATCCTGCTGGGATGGCTGGATCCCTGCATTGCCCCAGCAAATCCTTGCCATAAATTCAAGCTGGTGCTCCCTGATCACAACTCTCCCTCCAAAGGCCAGACCTCTACTCTTGCATTCTTAATAAGCTGCCCTGTGTTGTGATTCAACTTCCTCTAAAATTAGAGATTTGTATCCTATTTATGATAAATCTTCAAGAAGATGGACTTTGGCTGGGATATATGCCCAGATAAAAAAATGTGCCATTCAGGATTTTATTTTTTTAGTTTATTTATTTATCTTTTCTATGAGCAAGAGAGAGGGAATCTCTAACAATGTCTTGAGACTGTGATCCACCTCCCAGCTTCACCTACCCCTGAATTATGGGTGTACATATGGCCAGTGCATTCAAGGAGGTCTCTGGTTGTGAACTGGAAACCCTTCCATGTGGGTCTGCAGAGTGTCGCATTAGTGTCACACCACCATCTGCTCTTGTAATTTGGGTTTCTTCATATTGCAAATGGCAGGAATCCAGGTTGAAGTAGCTCGGGAATGGGAGAATTTACCGGAAAACTAGACCTGGCAGAAAGAGAAAACTTTAATGGATCTCAAAGATATCTGAAAACAAGAACTACAATGCCGGGGAGGTTCTCCCTCTTTACTACACACACAAGCACACACACACACATGCAAACTCTGCTACCCTGTGTGTCACCTCCACTGTCTCTTCCCATAAACTGTTTATTTCACAACACAATAACCCCAGTCATGCTAGCTTTTAGGCACATATTTTCTCGTATTCACCCATTTTCTACATCGCCCAAGAAAAACTGCCATTATTCCTTTAGTTTAAATGGAAGATTTTCAAGAATGAATTCTTACCCATGCAAGGAGGTAGGAGTGTGTAGAAGGATTCTAGTTCCCACCAATGCACATGGTTGAAAACAACATTTCCAGAAGGGAAAAAAAAAAAGGAATGATAAGGAGGGGATTAAAAATACGTGAAACAGTGTTTTGAAATTCAGCAGATATTTGAAAGGAGGTTCCAGTCATTATGCCTAAGATCAGAGTCTTTCTCAATGTCCTGGCCTGGCCTAGCCTGGTCCTCTTGTTTATGGACAAAATTCCAGTCTGATGACCACTCATTCATCCAATTCCTAGAACCTATTTCCTGCTGGATTTCCCACCACTGTGTTCTCCCTGTTTTATGAGAACTTCATCCCCTGACTGTGGTCTGGCCTGCAATTAGGCCTATAGTATCTTTAGATTCCACTTGACCCTTTGGCTACTTTGGCTACTTCTCCAGGACCAGTGCTTTCCGGACATCACTTGTTCTTTTCATCTGTGTCTGTGTTTGTGTGTGTGTTTTCTCCTGCTTCTACATTTTCACTCTCATAGTGTTACTATAAATATACCAGTATTTTTTTTTTAGCTAAGTCATCAGATGATATGAAAGGACAGTCTGATGTTTTGTTTTTTTTGTTTCTGGTTTTTTTTTTTTTTTTTTTTTTTTTTTTTTTTTTTTTTTTTTTTTTTGTGGCAGTAATAAGGGATGTTGTAATAAGGGATGCTGTTTATTGAGTAACTGCTATACAACAGGTGTCTTAGGTGAATTCCCCCAAAATAGGCTCAAGACAAGGATCTAGGCACAAGTGATTTATTTGGAAAGTGATTCTAGAAAGGACCACAGGGAAATAGAAAATGAGTAGAGAAGGAGAGGGGAACCAATACAAAGTGAGCAGGTTACTGTTATAGAGTTGGGGCTTGTTCCCACTAGAACCTCTGTGAGACAGTATAGAGAACATCTCAATGTTGTCCAAACCCAAGAGTCAAGGAAGTTGGGTAGTTATTCTCCAACTTCTATCCTTCCCTTACTGAGTGCTGCACCAAAGACATTAACCTTCAAGTCTGTGGCTCTTCAAGCCTGTCCTTGGTGGCCAGAGAGAGCCATCAGGCATAGTTGTAGATACTTGCAATAGGAAGCTGTTGGCATGTAGGGAAACATAAGAACCAATGGGACATGGGAGGGAGGCCATCAATTTCCACTACCCTGGGGAGTAAGCATGCATTACTTCTTGTTTTATTCATGAGGACAAGACATGAACCCAAGGTTTGCTTAGCAAGTAATTGGCAGAGCCAGGAGTAGAATTTTGTCGGCAGTTTTTCTGATCTACCTATGAAATTCATTATTATTTTTATTTTATCATGCCTCCTTTTTCCCTCAAAAGGAATATGCTAAGAGAAAAAAAATCCATCTTAGTGAATTGGACAGAAGGAAACCAGAGAGGAAATGATGATGGCAGTGCGGAGAAGAGGGTCACTGAGCACCAGAGTCTGGAGAGGAAAAGGAAGACTATCCCATTTGTGAGTCAGTTGCCATGGAAGACTCTGGGATGTCTGAATAAAGGAATAGTGGTTATTAGATGTTTGGATCATACAGTAGCACTAAAGTGGATTAATGAAATAACATTTCTGTATCAATTCATTCATTCAGCAGGAACAGCTAAAGAAATCAAGTGCATCCCCTTGGTTTTCACATTAACATCCATAGAGAACCAGTGTCAGCAAAATTTTTAAACATTTTATTTGAAAAATTTAAAACCAGACCAAAAATAGAATAGTATAATTTATCTCCATATACCCATAATCTACACTGAACCTGGTTAACATTTTTCTATATTTTCATTTTTTTAATCTTGTAGTATAAAAAATATATCGGGTGTGGAAGACTGCATATTAGATCTTGCACAGGAGCAACTGTTCGTCCTCACTGCCTTAAGACATTGTACCCATACTGCTTAATTCCCTTTTTTCTCTCAGTCTTCTCCTTCCCAACAGATGCCACCTTATTCTTTCCCAGCAGGCTTTGAGAGCCCTTTAATCTAAAGCTCCCAAATCAGCCTAAAACGAATTCTCTTTTCCTCAAAGGCAGGAAGGATTTAAACTTTGGTTGCCTGTAATGCTGCAAAGAAAGCAGTAAATCTTCATATGTAAATTAGTATGAACATTCTCTCCAGCTACACACTTATAGACTTTCCATTTTTCTTCCTATTCTTTTCCAAGACAAGTTAGGAATACAATCCCTGCCCTATTGGTTTAGAGAGGCTATTGCTGTCTTGGTGCTATGGTCTGGATAAAGGTTTGTGTCCCAGGAGACTATGGTCTAGAAATTTAGGCCCTAATGTAATGGCATTGGGAAGTGGTGCGACCCTTCAGGGGAAGACCTGCCTTCAGTGTGAGTGGGCACCCTGCCAGACAAGATTGGAATGGGAGTCAGTGCCCTGGGGGAGAAAGACTTGCCTTCAAGGAGGGGCAGGCACCGTCCAGTCATCTGGGAGTACAGGAGGTACAGGCAGAGGAAGTGCAGAAGTTTGTGTCCTCTTCCTCTCTCTATTTTTCTCTCTCCCTCCCTCCCTCTGTCTGCACGTGGCCTCTGACTTCTTGCTTCTTTCAGCTGCATTGTCGCCTAGCACCAGAGGCCAACCAGATGCCGAGCTCATGCGCTTGAACTTTCCAGCCACCAGAATGCTGAGCCAAATAAACCTCTATTCTTTATAACTTGCTCCATCTCAGGTATTTCTGTTAGCAACATAGTAAGAGATGAATATGTTTGCAAAACATTAAATTCTATGTGCCTAAAACCAGTCTAAAGAGCTCGCATTAATAACAGCTTTATAAGGTCCTTTCTAGTTGAAGGAAATTTTACCAGAACAAAAACCAAAAACAAAAAAGCTGAGACCAGCAGATGGCATAATGGTTATGTTGCTGGATTCCCACATAGCTGACTGTGGTTTGAGTCCTGGACCTGAAGGCTTAAAACTCATGCCAGTCATGTGTGCGTGCATGCTGTAGGGTGCATTCGCTCACCAGAAAGAGAAAACAGAGAGACGGAAAGCAAGAAATACCCCCTAGGGGGGATGGCCACACCACAGTCCCTTCTTCTCCATTCTCCTCTTGGGATCTTGGGCACGCACGCACACATGCCCGGCATGAGTTTAAGCCACCAGGTCCAGGATTCAAACCACGGTCGACTACATGGGAGTCCAGCAACATACTTATTACACTAACTGCTGGTCTCCATGCCCAAAATCGAGAATACAGGAGAAGGGATTGCAGTGTAACCATCACCCCGAGGGGTGATTTCTCGCTTTCTGTCTGTTTGTCTTTCTCTGTCTTTCTGGTGAGCACACATGTACTATAGCAAAAATTTCTCTATTAATAATTTAAAAAAAGGGCTGGCAGTTGGCATGGTGGTTAAGGATGCTGAACTCCTGCATGGCCGACCATGGTTTAAGTCCCAATATAATGGCCTGCTCTCTCACTATCTCTCTCTCTCTCTCTCTCAGTCTTCCCTTCTCTGGTCAAATTAGAAATAAATGAATAAATAAATAAATAAACATTATTTAAAAACAAAACAAAACACAATTAAAAAAAAAACCCAAAGCCCAGGGTTGTGGTGACTAGACCTAAACTTGAAGAGCTATCCTGTTTGCCATTTGCTGTAAGTCATAAATATGGTTTAACTTTGTTTTGTTTTGTTTATAAAGAATTATTTTCTATAACTTTCTGTATTTATTTATTTATTTATTTATTTATTTATTTTAATTTGAACAGAGAGGACAGAGTGAGAGTGAGAAAAAGAGAAAATGAGAAAACAAGTCACCAGGTCTGGGACTCAAACCATGATCAGCCATATGGGAGTCCAGTGTCCTTAACCACCATGCCACCTGTCAGTATCAGTATGGTTTAACTTTGAGCACGGGTCTTTAAACTCTTTGTGGCTGTTCTTCTATTTGTAAAATGAAAAAGTTAGCTCCACTGATCTGAAAATTATCCCTTTGTGCTCAAAAATAATCCAGTTTTCACTGCATCAAAATAGCTCATACCATGTTTCCTGAAATATGCACCTCATATTCATCCAAAGACAGGCTCTTTATGACACACACACAAACACACACACACACACACACACACACACCCCTCCTAACAGGTAAAATACAGGTTATATTGAATCTTCATAACTGCTCTGTATTTCTAATAGTTTAATTTATTTTGTTTTCTTATTAAAAAGAATTATCTATTTAATTTTTTTAAGCTTGCTATAGGGCACATGCACTCAGCAGAGAGAGACAGAGAGAGAGAGGGAAAATGAGAAAGCAATCCCCTGGGTCTAGGAGTCAAACTGTGGTGACCATGTGACAGTTCAGTGCCTCAACCACCATGCCACCTGCTGGCCCCTCTAATGGTTTGATGTGTTTTTAGAAAATAGTCAACTGGGGACCAGCAGCTGGTGTAATGACTATGTCGCTGAACTCCCATGTAGTTGACCACAGTTTGAGTCCCGGACCCAGTGACTTAAACTCAGGCCGGGTGCATGTGTGTGTGCCCAAGATCCCAAGAGGAGAATGGAGGAAAAGGGATTGTGGTGTGGCCATCCCCCCTGAAGGGTGATTTCTCGCTTTCTGTGGCCATCCACCCTGGGGGAGTGATTTCTCGCTTTCTGTCTCTCTCTGTCTTTCGGGCGAGCACAGGCGCCCTATAGCAAAAACCTCTCAAAAAAAAAAAAAAAAAAAAGAGGAAGAAAATAGTCAACTCTTCCAAACCCAAAGAATGATATCATAACTCTACAGAGCATTACAGAATATTTTGGAAAGAAACTTCCCAAAAGTTAGACAAAATCACTCTGGATGGAAAAGGCTTTGGTAAAAGTATGAATTTGTGTCAATCTCTCAGTTATACTTGGTAACTATATATACACTTTAGTTTGACTAATTTTACAGGTTTACCATTGTACGTTTTATTTTTTTAATTATTTATTTAATTTTATTTATCATTATTATTCTTTAATTGGCTATAGGACATATGTGCATACCAGAGAAAGAAAAAGAGAGGGTAAGCAAGCCACCATATCCAGGACTTGAACTACAGTCGGCCATGTGGGAGTCCAGTGCCCTAACCACCATGCCACCTACTGGCTGCTCTTTGTACATTTTATAATTTGACTCAGACTTCTTCCATAAACTTACTATTCCAAGCAAAAGAGCACACTTTTATAAACCCCCAAATGCTTCAGCAATGGCCCCTCTTACCTGAGGATACCCATCCTGGATCCTCTCCACTCGGTACAAACTGTTGACTTGGTTGTTGATTTTCTTGAAACACAACAAGACTTCATTATTTGAATTACTGACTAAACGTCAACCTTAGAAACAAGCTCCGCTGGGCATTATTTTTGAATGCTGAGGTCTTAAATGACTCAAACTCAGCTTCACTCACATCCGCAATAATTATCACCACCAAAGAGAACACATCTTAGAGAACAAGATGTGAAATTAATGTTCTGAAGAATTTATAAAATAAAATCTGTGTTGCTTTCTCCCACAAAGTTTTCAGTGAATCACCACACACTCCCGGTGACCTCATCAAGAAATTTCTGTTTGAAACGGGGTGAATTGGAGAACAAATTTTGGTGCTATGTGGCATAATATTTGGAAAATGCAGAAAACACTGCTCTACTGCCTCATTTTAAGGCCGGATGAATGTCAGTAAATGCTTCAAATCCTAATTTATATTTTACTCTGAAAGCATAAGATGCTGAATACATCCTTTCTCAACTACAGGTATAGTTATGCTTTCCCCTTTTTGTACTGTTTATTTATTTCTCTGATGAGTGAGAGACAGAAGGAGAGAGGAGAGAACTGCCAACAGAGTCTGAATGCTCGGTTCGCCTCTGGATTCAGGCAGCCCCAGGTGGAGGGCTCACATGTGTCGGGTGTGTTCGGGGAGGCTTCCTTGTAGGAGTGCCCCACAGAGCATTGCATCTGATTTCTGTGCCACTGTCTGACTTCAAGCTCCCCTCTTACCTCTAGGTTGAAGCTATACTGCATGTATTTGGGGTGCATCCACATTTGTAAATGTTGGTGGAATAAGTGCACTGATGGGATGTCAGTTGCCACATAAATAAGGGAACCCATTCAGGCAAGAATGGTAAGTGAGCTGCTGGAAAGGCAGCATTTACTAGCATTTCTTGCATGCCTGTCATGGTCTAAGTGCCTTGTGTACAGTATCTTACCGTTTCCCTAGACTCCTTTTTAAATTTTTTTTTTTGAGATGTTTTTGCTATAGGGCGCGTGCGCTAGCCAGACAGAGAGACAGAGAGACAGAATGTGAGAAATCACCCCCCCCCCAGGGTGAATGGCCACGCTGCAATCCCTTCTCCTCCGTTCTCTTCTCGGGATCTTGGGCACACATGCACACGCGCCTGGCGTGAGTTTAAGCCGCCAGGTCCAGGACTAGAACTGCGGTCGACTACGTGGGAGTCCAGCAACATAGCCATTACGCTAACTGCTGGTCCCCCTAGACTCCTTTTTAACTGAAGTACTACACTGTTAATAACGCCATATTGCAGATAAGAAAACTGAGGCAAAGGGAGACCAAGTAACTTCCCCAAGGCCACATTCATAAGGGACAGACTCAAGGGCACCAGCAGGTGGCATGGAGGTTAAGGCACTGGACTCCCACACGGTCCACCATGGTTCAAGTCCCAAACTTGGTGGTCTGAAAATCATGCCAGGGGGAACCAGCAGTTGGCGTAATGGCTATGTCGCTGGACTCCCACGTAGTCGACCGCGGTTCACATCCCGGACCCGGTGGCTTAAAACTCATGCTGGGCGCGTGTGCGTGCGTGCCCAGGATCCCGAGAGGAGAATGGAGGAGAAGGGATTGCGGCGTGACCATCCCCCCTGGGGGGTGATTTCTCACTTTCTGTCTCTATGTCTCTCTCTCTCTGTCTGGCGAGCGCACGCGCCCTATAGCGAAAAACCTCTCCAAAAAAAAAAAAAAAATCATGCCAGGCACGTGTGTGTGTGTGTGTGTGTGTGTGTGCCCAAAATCCTAAGAGGAGAAAGGAGAAGGTATTGTAGTGTGGCCATCCCCACTGGGGAAGTGATTTCTCACTTTCTCTTTCTCCATATCTGTTTCTCTTCAGCGAGTGTATGTGTCCTATGGCAAAAATCTTTTTAAAAAACTGATAAACAGGGAACCAGCAGTTAGCGTCATGGCTATGTCGCTGGACTCCCATGTAGTCGACTGTGGTTCGCGTCCCAGACTCGGTGGCTTAAATCTCACGTGTGCGTGCCCAAGATCCCGAGAGGAGAATGGAGGAGAAGGGATTGCGGCGTGACCATCCCCCCTGGGGGGGGGGTGATTTCTCACTTTCTGTCTCTAATGTCTCTGTCTGTCTGTCTGGCGAGCACACGTGCCTTATAGCAAAAATCTCTCCAAAAAAAAAGAAAAACTGATAAACAAAAAAAGAGACTGACTTGAGCCCATACTGAATTGCCATGCTGTGCTGCAGTCATGCAGGAGAGATGGTGGTCACTTGGGCCGCAGGAATTGACATGGAGATAGAGAGAGGCAGATAGATGGAACATGCATTTGACGTTTGCTTCACTTACCAGAGCAAAAAGTTTCAAACAATGCTAATGTTCAACATTAGAGGGTCTGATTTAATAAATATTAACATACTTATATAAAAGAACACCATGTAGTTACTCAAAATGACTTTTTCCTATCACATTTTTAAAAACTTTGCCAGAGTGTGCAAGCACTCACCAGAGAGAGAGAGACAGTGAGACAGAGAGAAAGGAGAGGCAGAAAACAACCACCACCCAACACACACACACCCACACAAACACACACACACACACACTCACACATAGGGCATGGCCACTCTGCAATACCTTCTCCTCCATTTCCCCATCCTGTCAAGATTTGGGGCGCACAGGCACACATGACCTGCGTGAGTTTCTCAAGCCACCAGATCTAGGATTCAAATCATGTAGTTGGCTATATGGGATCCACCTCCTATAAACCCGAGACCACAGGGCTGGCATGCCAACTATATTTAATTATAAGCATGAAAGGTACCATTTATTTTTAGTTTTGGTTTTGCTTTTATTTTGTTTTGCCGTCAGCCATGTGTGATCACTGGGGAGACAGAGAGAGAGAGACGGGGGAAGTGAGAAATCACCTCCTAAGGGGAATGACCACGCTGCAATCCCTTTTCCTCCATTCTTCTCTTGGGATTTTGAGCATGTGTGCACACACTCTCAGTATCTTTTTCACACCACTGCATCCAGGACTTGAATTACACAGTCAGCCATGTGAGATCTAGGCACCATAGCCACTGTGCCACTGGCCAGGCCTACTATTATGACTGATAGTATCATGTTACATGAAAAAAATAAGTATATAAAATATGCCTGTTGAATGGTCCTAATTTTAATAAACGTGCCTGTGCTATACAGTGTGTGTACAACACTAAAAAAGACCAGAAAGAAAGTCACAGAATGGGCTGTACTTGGGACTCTACATGGTTTATATTTTTCTGTTTTTTGCCCTTGTTTAATTTTCAATTATTTCTGCAAGAGCAGGCATTGTTTCTATAACAAAAAACAAAACTGTTTGGGGGAAATTAAAGGACAACCAAACCACAGTTCAATCATGAGGACTAGGAGAACCAGTGGCAATTCAAGACTTGAGCAGACAGGGGTGGTGGCAAGAACGTGGGGTTAATACCAGATTAGCTGTGCAGCTGTAGGCTTCTAGTGAGTTCACCGGTCTGGTCAGCACTGGCCCAAGTGCCGTGGGAAGCTGGGTCTGCAGAGGGATGATGCAGCAGCTGCACACAGAGAGCACTGGAAAGCCATACAATGGCAGGACCAGAGAGGATATAAATAATATACACGAGGCCTCTCCTAGGACAGAGCAGTACGTGCACTGAAAATGCGGATTGGTGGAGGGGTGTAAACAAAGAAGGAAGGGGGCTGGGGTAAAACAAGAATAGAGTTTTGTCATTTATTCCTCCCCAGGGAGGGTTCCCCAGGGGTGCCTTTATGATATTTGCACAAAGGTACATATGCTAGCTGCAGTCCAGATGAGCAAGACAAACTGAGGACAAACATGGGGGCTCTTTGGAGTCCAACACCATCAAAAGTGAAAACCCAGAACTGGGAGAAACTACTAGAGGAGGCTTAAAGAATGGATGAGAGGTGCCAGCAGGTGTTCAGGTGGTTAAGGTACTGGACACTCACATGGCTGACCATGTTTCAAGTCTCAGACCTGGTGGCTCCTTTTCAATTTCCCTCTCTCTCTCTTTCTGTCTCTCTGTCTCTCTCTGGTCAATTAAAAACAATAATAACAAATAAAATTAAATAATTATAAAAAAATGGATGAGACTTACAGACTTATATTGAAGAAGTGGGTGAAAGAGAAAGCAATCTAGCTCTGGGGTAGAGAGAAGTTTAAAAATTGAAGTTCAAGGGACCAGCAGATGGTGTAATGGTTACGTTGCTGGGCTCCCACATAGTTGACCACAGTTTGAGTCCTGGACCCAGCGACTTAAAAGTCACACCAGGCGCTGTGTGTGTGTGTGTGTGTGTGTGTGTGTCTCCAAGATCTTGAGAGGAGAATGGAGGAGACAGGATTATGGCACTGCCATCTCCCCTGGGAAGGGGTGATTTCTCACTTTCTATCTCTCTATCTTCCCAGCGAGTACATGCACTCTATAGCAAAAATCTCTCTAAAAATTAAAAAAAAAAAAAAAAAAAAAAAGAAAAGAAAAGAAAATTGAAGATTGAGGTGGTATCACTAACTGGATTAGAAACAAGAAACTTCAGGCATTCCTAAAGGTACAGACACACTGCCAACACAAGATAATTAGGTTAACAATGACAATGGGACTGGATTCTCTGGCTTCTTCAAAGGCCTCCTTCGTCATGCTAATTCCCAAACTATCTGCTCCATAGTTCAAGATTCACTTTTGGGGAGTGGAGTTACAATCCAAACTCTTCTTTAGCACCAGAATCAGAACTCCAATGAAACACATATGCTACAAAGGGACCACATTCCTCAGCTCAAGTCACCCTAGGCAGCTCCCCTCCAACGCCCCCACCCCTTCATTCAACCTGTTGTCTCCAGGGAGCTGGGAAGATCAGATAATGTTAATTCAAAGGTGTCCTACTGAGTCCATCCTTTCTCCTCTTGTGGATTTGAGCAACATTTACTTTTCTCGGACAAATGCAATTTCCAGCCCATTTGCATGCTGCTAGTTTTCTGCTTTTGTGCAGAGCATTTTATTGCCAAGCACGTTCCAATGATTTATTAGCTAGTGCTCCACCGAAGGCTGAAAAGTTGTTATTTCTTCCATGTTTATGGATGATAAAAAAAAAAAAAAATGGAGCTCCAGATTAGTTAAGTGTCTCCTCTAAGGTCATCCCACAAGTTTGAAGGACAGAGCTGGCTTAGCTCCTGTGCTCCCTGACTCACCTGGCTCTGAGCGGTCCACTGGGCTGCACTGCCTCTCTGCAGGACAACATAACGTGCCGTCAGGGGCAGATGTTGCTTGTCACCCCGACCATCCATCATCCCCATGAGAAGGTGCGATTACAAAGAGCGATTTTAAAAAAATTGCTCTTATCCAGGTGGCTAGGATCACTTTACTGCAGTAAAGGCTTAGAAATCGATGTCTGAAGAGTGGTCACATTTTAATCCTCACCTGACATCTTTCTTTGTAGCCACCCAGCATGACTCCGAGACACCTTCCCCTGACATTAGTGACAGGTTCTCAAGGAATGAAAAATAAGATCTTTTTAATATTTGTCGAAGTAATTAGGAAAGGAAAGGTGAGGAGGAAAAGCCATCTGCTAAATTATAAAAGCAAGGAATAGAACTGAGAGAGATTACCCATGGCCCGAGATTTGTCAGAACCACTTCTTCCTGCCCCCTCCTATTTGTCTTCTTCTTTTGTTAAAGAACCACTTATCATAGGTGATTGAGAAGCAACATCAAATGTCACCAAGCATTGATCTACAATAGAAGAGAACAGCTACTCCAACTCTTTTGTTATACTAGCAAGAAAACTGAAAAGTGAAGTAAGTTCCTGAGGGTTATGTGGCTGGTTGCTAGCAGTACAACATCTGTGACACAGGTTCGTGGCCTACCAGCACAGGGGCTTTTCTACCACACACCTCAGACTCACCTGGATTAACATCATTCAATCATCCCTTCAATAACTGCTTAGGAAGGGCCTACAATGTACCATGAGTCTGGCACAACCCGATCTTTGCATTCAAAACACTCACTTTCTCAAGGAAAGACAGAACTATATAATCTGATTCATAACTGTCACATAGCTTTAAATGCTACCAAAGATAATAGCCAGTGGGGGTAAAATCAGCTTTGGGCTGACTTAAGAGATTTTTCTAGTTCTAATTATTTAAAAACTAGGAGACAGTATCTAATAAAAGACACAATGTTAAAAGGACTTAGCATAGTTTATAGGAAGTCCAGACTCCTCTCTATCTTCTCAATTCGTCATTAGTGTTCTACTCCTAAATGCAAACAGCTCTTCAACCAGAAACTAATGTGATCAGATGGGAAGCAAAATTTAGACCCACAGCAGTGCTGGTACAGGTGGAAACATGTTATTTCAAACTGGTGTCAGGAATAAAGGCATAGTTTACCTACATAGCATTTTTCAAATCCAAAATTGCTCTTGAGTAATTGAAACAGAAAACACATTTGGTTTTATTTCCTATGCATTCTATGAAAATTGGGATGTGTGGGGACCAGCAGATGGCGTAATGGTTATGTCACTGGACTCCCATGTAGTCTACCATGGTTTGAGTCCCAGACCCAGTGACTTAAAACTTACACTGGTTGTGTGTGTGTGTGTGTGTGCATGCTCAAAATCCCAAGAAGAGAATGGAGGAGAAGGGATTGTGGCATGGCTGTCCCCCACCCCCCGGGGGGGGGGGGGGGGGTGATTTCTTGCTTTCTGTCTCTCTGTCTCTCTGAAAGGTGCACCAGTCCTATAGCAAAAATCTCTTTAAAAAAATGGAAAGTGAGAAGGGATGTAGTAGGTAAGAGAGCACGGAATGTAAAACTGATAGCTACACAGGTAAGATGAGAGGCATATGCATGTATGTGTATGTGCACGTGCATGTGTGTGTGTGCAAGAGAGAGGGGGAGAGAGAGAGAAAAAGAACATCCTGTCTCTTGGCCTTTGTTGCTATGGAGTTCCTCAACTGTAAAGTCCTAGGGTAACAAAACTGTGAGTTTGAACTTCAGCAGAATCCTAGAAAGTAAACACTTTAAGAGACTTTTCTAAATTTGAATTTAGTAGAAATAAGAGACATCAATCCTTTCATTGTCAATTCTTGAGAGTACTGGTTTGAGACAAGGTGAGGAGCAGAGAAAAGACAATGAAGTATGTGAACAGAAAGAAGGCCAGTGGAGAGATGCGTCGAGGCAGTTAGAAAAGTTAGCCAAATACCACTACAAAAGCTATTATAAATGAGTTATTGTGGTTAAGCCATAGGGTTTCTCAGAAATAACAGTTTAAAGAATAATCTGTGCAACATGCAGGTGGCATGGTGGTTAAGACACCAGACTCCCACATGGTCGACCGGCCATGGTTTGAGTCTTGAACCTGATTCTTATCTTTCTCTCTCTCTCAGCTTCACCATCTCTCTCTGGTGAATGCATGTACCCTATAGCAAATTAATAAACTATAATAAATAAAATTTAAAAAATAATTTTAAAAAAGGAATAATCTAGAAGAATCAGATTTTATTACCATTTTAAGAATTTCCAAGGCTTCCCAACCAAATGAAATACTGAAGAATTTATAAGGCAAATAAGAGACCATATAAGAAGCAGGCATGTTTTGGGACCAGCAGTTAGCGTAATGGCTATGTCGCTGGACTCCCACGTAGTCGACCGCGGTTCGCGTCTCGGACCCGGTGGCTTACAACTCACGCCGGGCGCGTGTGCGTGCGTGCCCAAGATCCCGAGAGGAGAATGGAAGAGAAGGGATTGCGGCGTGACCATCCCCCCTGGGGGGTGATTTCTCGCTTTCTGTCTCTATGTCTCTCTCTGTCTGTCTGGCGAGCGCACGCGCCCTATAGCGAAAAAAAAAAAAAACCTCTCCAAAAAAAAAAAGAAAAAAAAAAAAAAAAACTCAGCCAGGCACATGTGTGTGCATGCCCAAGATCCCGAGAGGAGAATGGAGGAGAAGGGATTGCGGCGTGGCCATCCCCCCTGGGGGGTGATTTCTCACTTTCTATCTCTCTGTCCTCTGTCTCTCTGTCTGTCTGGTGAGCACACGCGCCCTATAGCAAAAACCTCTCCAAAAAAAGAAAAAAAAAAAAAAGAAGCAGGCATGTTTCAAGTTTGGTAAATATAAGATAAAGTGTGTAGAGAAAAATAATATAAATTTGAAATCCTGCTGTTTTTAATTAATACATAATACTTACACATTTTATGGGTATAGTATGATTTTTCTTTTTTTTTTAAAGAATTATTTTATTTAACTTCATTTACTATTATCATCATCATTATTTTCCAGTTTGATCAGAGAGAGACAGAGAGAAAGAGAGAGTAAGTGAGAAAGCAAGCCACCAGGTCTGAGACCTGAACCGTGGTTGGCCATGTGGGAGTCCAGCGCCTTTAACCACCATGCCACTTGCCATCCCCTGGGTATAGTATGATTTTTCAATACATGAATGCATTGTGTAATCAAATTAGGGTAATTGGCTTACCTATCATCTCAAACATTTATCACTACTCTGTTTGAACTATTCAAAATCCTCTTTTTAGCTATTCTGAAATATGCAATAAATTCTTGTTCATTATAGTTACCCTACTATATTAAAGAACAGTAGAGCTTTTCAATATTATGTAGTGGCGTTGAACATTTTTTCATACACTTGTTAATCATTTTTATGCCTTCTTTTGGAAATGTTTATTCAGATCATTTGCCAATTCTGAATCAGATTTTTTTTTTTTTTTTTTTTTTTTTTTACTGGTGAGTTGAGTTTGCTTGTATATTTTGGTTATTGCTGGATATATAGTTTGTAAATATATATATATATATATATATATTTTTTTTTTTTTTTTTTGGAGAGGTTTTTGCTATAGGGCGTGTGCGCTCGCCAGACAGACAGAGAGAGACAGAGAGATAGAAAGCAGGAAATCACCCCCCAGGGGGGATGGCCACGCCGCAATCCCTTCTCCTCCATTCTCCTCTCGGGATCTTGGGCACGCACGCACACGCGCCCGGCGTGAGTTTAAGCCGCCGGGTCCGGGACTCGAACCGCGGTCGACTACGTGGGAGTCCAGCGACATAGCCATTACGCTAACTGCTGGTCCCAATATATATATATTTTGAGAGGTTTTTGCTATAAGGCACATGCGCTTACCAGAAAGACAGACAGAGACAGAGGAACAGAAAGTGAGAAATCACTCCCCGGGGGATGGCCACACCACAATCCCTTCTTCTCCATTCTCTTCTCAGGATCTTGGGCACGCTCACACATGCGCCTGGTGTGTGTTTAAGTCACTGGGTTTGGGACTTGAACCACGGTTGACCACATGGGAGTCCAGTGACATAGCCATTACACCATCTGCTAGTCCCTAGTTTGTAAATATTTTCTTTCATTCTGTCACATTATCTCTATTTATTAGTTCCTTTGCTGTGCAGAAGCTTTTTTATTTTGATAAAATCCCATTTATCTACTTTTGCTCTTGTTCCTGCGCTTTCGAGGTCTTACCCAATCACTCTTGGCCTATACCAATGTCCTGCAGTGTTTCTCCCATGTTTTCTTTTAGTAATGTTTATAGTTTCAAGTTTTATGTTTAAGTTTTTAATCCACCTTGAGTTAACTTTTGTTAAAACATCCATACCATTAAAAGCAATATATAGATACAGTGCAGTACCTGTCAAAATACTAATAGCATCCTTCACAGAAATACAAAATGTTTAGTACTTGAGTGAAACAGTCCAGCTACTTCAAGGACATAACCCACTATAATTTTCAATATCATACCATACTGTAATATGATGGAAATGAAAATTAAACACAGCAAGTGCACATACCCTATAGCAAAAATCTCTCAAAAAATTAAAAATATGACTTTCTTATCTTCTTCTAACAATTTCCTATGACTTTAAAGATTTTCCATGAGATTGGGGCCAGGAGGTGGTATGGTGGTTAAGGCATTGAACTCAAACATGGCTGACCATGGTTCAAGTCCTAAATCCGGTAACTTGAAACTCACACTGGGTGCATGTGTACATGTGCCCAAAATCCCGAGAGAAGAATAGAGAAGGGATTGCCCCATGGCCATCCTTTCCCTCTCTCTGTCTCTCTCTGGCAAGCACATATGGCCTATGACAAAAAAAAAATATGATACTTAAATTATGAATAATTTTTCCAGGATCACCTTTTCTTTTCTTTCTTTTTCTCATTTTTTTTTTGAAGAAGTTTTTTTCTTAAGACATGTTTGCTTGCTAGAGAGAGAGACAGTGAAAGGGAAATTGAAAAATCACCCCACAAGTGGGATGGCCAAGCTACAATCCCTTCTCAGTTCTCTTCCTGGGATCTTGGGCACACATGGCCAGTATGATTTTTCAAGCCACTGGGTCCAAGATTCAAACTTCAGTCAGCCTTGTGAGAATCTAGCTACATAACCACTACACCATGCACTGGCCCGCTAGGATCTCCTTTTCAAAAGGGCGTCTCTTTCACATCACTCTAGTTCCCTACTGCTCTGGTGCTCTACCTCCTCAGGTCTTGTATATAGTGAGAAAGAGAACCATGGCGACTCATGTCTTCTTCAGCGACTAATTCCCTGGGGTAAACCTCGTGTCCAGTGTAATGACTTCTACCAAGACTAGTGTTTCCAAGCAAGAGAGATTGGAACTGCTCTTACAGACACTGAATGCCCACGTGGGTAGCATTTTCTGGGAAATGAAAATTAAACAGCAAAGAAAAACATGTTTTTCTCTAATTTTCCAAGAAAAAAAAGTGAACATTGCTATTAAAAGTACATTCTCTTTGATCCACAAATTCCACCTTAAGATAGTTTTTCTCTTTCTTAAAATTTATTTCTCCCATGAGAAAGGAAGACAGAGTGAAAGAGGGAGAGACAGAAAGAAAGGGGTCCTTCCTGCCCTGATCCTACCTCCCAGCCTCAGGCAGCCAGAGTCACACACACGTGTGCATCCAGTGTGCACAGGGGGATCTCAGGACACGGACCTGGGCCCCATTATGGCAGAGCACTGTGTCACGACTGAACCACTGTGGCTGCCCCAAAGCCATGTATTCTAGGAAATTAATTGGACAAACTTAAAAGATAGCTATACAAAAATATAAATTCTAGCTTATTAAAAAATATCAGAAATTTGAAACTATTGGAAAAGTCATGAGGCATTTTTGCATAGGAAAACTGAAAAACAGGTCATGACTTCTCTGATGACCCAATGGCTTAACACTTCAACAGTTGATAAGGTAATTTTTTTTTTTTTTCTGTACTGCAAGTTTACTTGCTGGAGAGAGACAGAGAGGGAGGAAAAGTGTAAAACCACCCCCCAGGGGGAATGGCCACACCATAATTTGTTCTTCTCTATTCTTCTCTTGAGATTTTGAGCATCCTTGCACATGCACTCAGCATGTTTTTCAGGACACTGGGTCCAGGACTTGAACTGCAGAGCTCGTCATGCAGGATAGAGTACTTTAACCACCATGCCACCTGCTGGCCCCAGGAAATATATTTATTGGTATGGAAGACTTTACATATACATATTTTTTTTCACATGGGAAGAAAGTTTGTTGTTTAATTTGCCAGGCATGTGCACTCAGCACAGAGAGACAGAGAGAAGGAAAGTAAGAAAGCTCTCTTCCCCACCGGGGGTAGTGGTGCTGCAATCCCTTCTCCATGTCTCCCTCTGTTCAGGATTTGGGCACAAATATACATGACTGACATGTTTCTCAAGCCATTGGGTCCAAGCCTTGAACCACACAGTCAGCCAGGTGAGATCCTGCCATCCCAACTACTATGCCAATAACTGGCTCAGAAAAAAGCAGTTCACATGTCTAGCCCATGGCATGATGGTTGAAGTGGCTGGATCCAGATGACCAGCCATTTATGTATGTGTCCTCAAAATTGCAAAAGGAGGGGGAGGTGGAGGAGAAGGGATTACTGTGTGACCATTCCCATGTGGGATGCTTTCTCACTTTCTCTCTGTGTGTCTCTCTCCAGTAAGTGCACATGCTCTCTGGCAAATATTTTAAAAAGAAGAGTTTGCAAAAAGAACTTTATGTTGTTTCATTTTATTTGTGTGTGTGAATGTGTGTGTGTGTGTATAATTGACTAAAAATAGAAATGGAAGACTACATACAACAGTTATTGATGATCATCACTCTAAGTATAATTATGGTTAAACAGTATTTCCTGTCTTTGCTACAATTAATATGGATTTTATGTAATAAAGTTTATATTATCTTAACATAGGGAGACAAATGAAAACTCTAACATGTCAGAATAAATCATTTGATGTAAGAATAAAAATGTTATTGGGACCAGCAGTTGGCTTAATGGCTATGTTGCTGGACTCCCATGTAGTCAACTGTGGTTCAAGTCCCAAACCCAGTAGCTTAAACTCATGCCAGGCACGTGTGTGTGCATGTCCAAGATCCCAAGAGGAGAAGGGAGAAGAAGGGATTACGGTGTGGCCTTCCTCCCTGGGGGGGTGATTTCTCACTTTCTGTCTCTCTGTCTCTCTCTGTCTTTCTGGCGAGAACACGTGCCCTTATAGCAAAAACCTCTCAAAAAAAATGTTGTTATTGTCATAGAGGTGTATTCATATGTGGCTTGTGCCTAAGCAAAAGAATTAATTTTTAATTCAGAGTACCAAATAAGCCAGTAAACATGCTACTCTCTTTCCTAAGCCACTCTTGCTCCTAACATCACTCCCTCCCCCACACATGGAGGGGCAACTTGGACACGTTCTGTAAGCAAAGGGGGAAGACAAATGGTGGCTCTGACATGATTCCCAAAGTTTTGTCATATTATCATGAACGCTGACATGACATTGCGAGATGCCTGGCAGAGTCACCCTGACTCAACTTTCCCTTGCTAGAACATTTCCTTCAGTAACAGTTCACTAAATCAGAGAAGCCAACAACTGCTGGCAATGCCTCAGTCTTTCTGAGGTTTGCAAAGGTGAGACACAGGTCACGTCTGAGGAGAGAACCCATGCTGAAGACAGTTCCACTTCCCAGGTCTCCATGGAAGCCTTGCTGTCCTTCATCCATCACTCCTGAGAGCAGCCTTCTGCTCACCTGTGATTTCACTGAGCGCGCAGGTGTGTGCGCATGTGCATGCACACACGCGTGAGTGCACATGAGCACGCAGGTAAAGAGAGAATAACGGTGGGATAGCCCTTCCTCTCCTCAGAAGACAAGAGAACTCTCTGGCAGACCCTACTAGCATCAGGTAAAGACGTCATCTTCAGCTGCTCAAGAACCCACTAACCATTTCCTTCCCACACGAGGTAGCACTAATATTGCCAGTGACATTACACTAACTTCTCATCATACTATTTCAAAACCATTGTATATTTTAACAAAAAGTTCATTGAGAAACAGGCTTGTCATGTCTTCAATACACTGATTTTCTTTTTTCTGGATTACGCCTTTCACCTCTTCCCATGTAACTGTCTTGAAAAATCAGCTCTCAGGGTACGGTGAAAAGGAGAGGAAGTAGGGCAGTAAGAAAGCAAATGATGACAAACTAGCCATAGAACTCTGAAGAACTTTCATAATTTCTCTGAACTCTCAGTTTTCTCATCTATAAATGAAGTTAAGCAAGCATTACCACACAGGGCTTGAGGGAAGATTAAATGGGACTCTCTAGTACCTAGTGCAGTGTCACCCAGAAACAGTCCCATCTCCTGTGACCCGAACACCATTTATTCAACTGCAAAAAAATTAAGAGATATCCAAAAAAAAAAAAAAAAAAGAAAAAGAAACACAAACAAAAAACCCCTGATAAGTATTGAAATCTCTATGGAAATTGCAGTGTCATCTCCGGGAGACATGTAATAACTTGCACCACAAAAGAGAAAGACTACAGCACTGATTAATTACAAGTGTCAGGAGTACATTAAAATCCCAATTGGACGTTAAAACAGCTAGTGACGGCGTTTGTAGAAAAGAATGATCTAAGGAATTCACTGGCCATAGCACATCCATATGAAAACACTGTCCGCCTTGTGGATCCCACCAGGAAAGGCTGCATTCCGAGCGCGCAGGCTGACTTCAACCGCAACTTCATTATTTCCTCAACCTCACCGCTCCTCTTACAAAATAAACAGAAGCAAATGATTCAGGTGTTGCTTTTGTCTCTTTTACACTCAGCCTTTTTTGTTGTTGTTGGCTGACCTAAAAGACAATTTTATCTAACTAAGTTATAGATCATTAAGCTGCAGGAAAAAAAAAAAAAAGTTTGCCTGTTACTGCTGTTTTACCATCTTGCCCCATCTTGTCTCATTAGCGGGAACTGATTGAGCATGAAGGTGTTCTCTGGCTGTCAGTAGATAAAGTAGGTGCTCTTGGCTTTCATCTGTTCTGAATTCTCCTTGTCTCATTATCTTCCCAAGGTCAGATTCTCTGACACGGCGGCTGCTTGCTTAGCACTCCATCCTGGCAATTACTCGCCAGGCAACCTTAGCCACAATAAGATTTCTCATCTGTGGCATGAAGGCGGGGATAGGCACGAGAATCCCAGCTTCTGGTTCCCCGCCCGCCCTGCCCCTGGCCCCTCTCTCTGGTCCTGTGGTATTGAAGATCGGTGTGGCTCATCAGGGCTGGAGCCTATCACCTCTAAGACATCTGCCCACTATGACATTCTAATTATGCTGTAGTCCCATAAAGTTCATAGAGTGATGCCCAGTCTTATTTTATACTGGGACGAGTTGTCATATCACAGACATCAAACCATGGGGTCCCGTACTTAAGCCTCCTTGCTCTGCTTCAGTGAAAGGAATTTTACTGCAAAGGTATAAGATCTTGGTTCTTAAATCCATCTTTTCTTCTCCATCAGCAATTCCGGCAGAACTACCTGCTCTTTGAGAGGCTGTTGGGAGCAGCTAAGTAAGAAGAGAATGAATGCTCCCTGCTCAGGTCTCAGGAGGGTGGCTCCCTCCAGAGCCATGTTTGAAGGTGAATTTGGTCTGTGACGGGCTGAACTGAGTTACGTCTTTCCTGGGGTGGGTGAAGTCCTTTAGGGATTATTTTACTTTGTAAAGAATTTGTGTAGGAAAAGAAGGAAATGAATTTCTAATCCAATCTATTTAAAGGTGGGTTCAGTTAGGGGATCACATTTTCCTTTGAAGACTCAGAGAATTAATTTGTGCACTTGGACTATGTAAAGAGGTACACACCTGCTAGGCAGCATTTTGCTTAAAGAATCAAGTTTATCTTCACATCCTATGCAGTTCCACTGAAAGTATCCACATCCTTTTCCAGATTAAAAAATCTAGTGTGTGGAACCAATGGATGGCATAATGGACTACGTCCATTATGACATACGTCACTTGACTCACACGTAGTCAACTGTGGTTTGAGTCCTGGATCCGGTGACTTAAAACTCATGCCGTGTGTGTGTGTGTGTGTGTGTGTGTGTGTGCGCGCGCGCGCACGTGTGCATACCCAAAATCCCAATAGGAGATTGGAAAAGAAGGGATTGCAGCATGGCCACCTCCTCCCCCAGAGGTGACTTGTCGCTTTCTGTCTTTCTGTCTCTCCAGCGAGTACATACATATGCCCTGTAGTAAAAATCTCTTTCTAAAAAAAAAACAAAATCTAGTGTGCAAATGCACACTCTTCTCTGTGGAAGACGAGTTACTAGGTCAGCTGAGAGGCTTCCCTACAGGCAGGGAGCAAGGTAACCAGGGGCCAGTCTTTTGCAGGTCGAGCAATCCGCTCTCCACATGAAATCCAGCATCTACCTCCTTCCTACCACATCCCACCGACCTTTGTTTCCCACACTTAGCACAGCAAACAGAATGCTCCTGGGCCCCTGAAGAGATCTATAACCATTACATTCACTGCACTCCAAAGACTTGTAAATCTTAGGGTACTCTGCTTGAAATGTAGCTGTCTCCAACAGAGACATCTATTTTGTGCTTGCTACAAAAATAACCGCAACAAGGAAATTTAAAATATTTTCTATTTCTCACACAGCAATATGTCCAAAAACTTGGAGCCAGAATAATAATTCTCAAGAACTCTTGTATAGTAAATACACGTGGGGACCACAGCGGGAGACCCCATTATCTTGGATATCTATATGGCAGTGCAGTGGGATAGAACCTGTGGTTATATAACCCTGTGGTTGTCTAAAATTCCACAAGGCTGTAAAAACACGTAGCTTTGTTTCTGGCCACTATCTTTTGGGTCTTCATTATTTAGATCTGTAAAAATGTGCAAGAATCTGGGACCAGCAGATGGCATAATGGCTACATTGCTAGACTCCCATGTAGTCGACCATGGTTCAAGTCCTGGACCCAGTGGCTTAAACTCACACTGGGTGCATGTGCATGCGTGCCCAAGATCCTGAGAGGAGAATGGAGGAGAAAGGATTGTGGCATGGCCATCTCCCCTCAGGAGGTGATTTCTGTCTCTCTGTCTCGCTCTATCTTTCTGGCGAGTGCACATGCCCTATAGCAAAAACCTCTCAAAAGAAAATGTGCAAGAATCTCTGAGCCAATATCTAGACATAACTTTAGGGCTACACCTTATGATGGTTGTTCTTCCAAAATCTTATATTAGTTAATAACTTAATAGGTTTCCCACATTACCCTTAAAATCATCCTGAGAATTGTTTCCCTATGCTATGCACCTTAATATTGTGTGAACAGTAAAGAATAATTTTTAAAGATATATAATATTAAAAATAAAAAAGGTGCTTTATATAATAGAAGCAAAGCCCACTAGCCTGTAGAGGTTGAGGCATTAACCCTTCATTGAGTTTGTGTGATTCTTTTTCTTATGACCTTTGGCTTCTAAGAAATTATGCAGGCAGATGTGCAAAGTATATGACAAGTCCTCATTCCTTCATACCCAAAAGGGAGACACTCCAGCTGATGAGCAGACTCATTCATTCATTCATCATCAGAACGCCAGGAAAGGAATACATACCTCTCACCAAAAGCAACAGCGAGGGCCAATCCTGTGGCCTGGTGATTAAGGGAGCCAGCTCCCACATAGCTGAGGGCAGTTCAGGTCCCAGGCCCTGCAGCTTGAAAAACGTGATGGGTATAGGGTCCGACTGGATGGAGAAGTGGAAGAGAAGGGATTTCAGCATAATCATGCCCCACTAGGGGATGTTTTCTCTGCCTCCCTCTCTTTCCATCTCTCAGTCTCTCCCTGGCAAGCACAAATATCCTCTGGAATATTTTTTTAAATGATAAAAAAATGAAAAACAGGGACCAGTAGTTTGTGTAATGGCTATGTCACTGGACTCCCATGTAGTCAACCGCAGTTCAAGTCCCAGACCTGGTGGCCTAAACTCAATGCCGAGCGCGTGTGCGTGCGTGCCCAAGATCTCAAGAGGAGAATGGAGGAGAATGAACTACAGCGTGGCCATCCTCCCTCGGGGGTGATTTTTTACTTTCTGTCTCTCCATCTCTGTCTTTCTGGTGAGCGCACGTGCCCTATAGCAAAAACCTTTAAAAAAAAAAACCCCACAGTTAAGTGGGTTGGCCCTAGAGGGATGGAAAATTCAGAATGCTCTCACTTTTTACAATATTCCAGGAAATAACTACATTCTTAGGAGCCCAGTTTTGTCTATCAAGATATATAGTATTAAACATATGTATAAATAATATTTCATTTTATATCACTGTGTTTTAAGTATATTAAATACTTAAAAATATCTCCTTTGATTCTTTCAACAATCCTACAGAGTAGGTATTCTTACTATTCCCATTTTCAAACTTGCAGTACATTACACAGGTAGTAAGTGTTAAGTCAGGTTTTAAGATGGTGCCTGGAGGGTGTGGTGGTGCCCGCCCTATGGCAAGATGGTGCCTGGTATACGGAACCTATTTAGAACAAACGTGGCATGGTACCTCCCGAACTGCACAGTGCTCAAGTCACTAGAAATTCCTAAGACAGGAGCATCTGTTTTTGTAAGGTGAACTTTTCTGATGGTCTTTATATTTCTTCACATTCTCTGTGCATTGATTTCCTGTGGAAATGTTGTCTTATATCAGGTAAAAGAAACTAAGAAAAGGGTTTATAGCACTTTGGAGCTAAGGGCTTAAAATAAGTAAATTCAGGGCCAGCAGCTGGCGTAGTGGTTGAGGCACTGGACTCCCACAGGGCAGACCACAATTAGACTCCCAGACCTTGCAGCTTGCTTTGTCACTTTCCCTCTCTCTCTCTCTCTCTGGTGAATAAAAATTTAAAAATAATAATAGTAATAATAATAAATAAATAAAATTAAATAATTCTTTAAAAATAAATAAAGAGATTAATATGATTGTGACTATACAAACTATGCTAAACAACCCCATGGAAGGGTCAAGTTGATTGATGTGACAACATGATTCATTTTATAGACCTTCACTTACTACCTAGAGATCTTTTTGTAAATTTTTGTTTGTGTTTTGTTGAAAGAAAGATGTTTTTCTTTTTTCCTCTTCTTTCTTTCTTTTCTTTTCCTTCCTCTTCTTTTCTTTTCTTTTCTTTTTCTTCCCCATCAATCTTTCTTTACTTTTCTTTTTTTCTTCCTTTGCCAAACTGGGGATGGAGATACAATGGAGGCATAACTTGCCATAGATTTCCTGCTACTGTGACTTCCACACTTTCTGTTTGCCCTTTAGGGGTGAGGCAACATCATATGATCTTGGAGAGGAAGCCCAAAGAGAATCTATTACCATAAAACATAACCCAGCAATCTTATCACATCACTTGACAGTATCACTTTAGTTAACGTTGAGTTAGTGTTTCTATTATAAACCCAATTTGCTGAAGAGGGAGGAGGACAAGAAGGAGAGATGGGCTCATACGTCAACCGCATAAAGTGACATGAGGCTGAAAGCAGGTTTCCAATGGGGGAGGACTCTGAAACCATGACACCTAGGAGAAAAGAATGCATCCACGCTCCATACCTACAGTATTCAAAGCAGGGTAGCACAAACAGTACTGGAAATATTAATGCAGTACCACTGGGCTTGTCCACTAATGTCCCCCTTTTCCCCTGTTGGTGAGAAGGGGCACATTAAACAGTTGAAGGAGAGAAGAGGTAAGTAATAGGAAAGGCAATAAACTAGAAAAACTGAGTTCTAGTTCTTTGTCTGCCATTTATTGGCCACATGGTGATCGAGCCAATTTGTAATAAGAAGATATTGGTTTCCTCATACTGGAAATAGTGCCAATGGCGCCTTTGCCAGAGCAGATCCCCGTAAGGATCAAATGGAGTGGGTCTCAGAGCGCACACTTCTAGCTCAGGAACCACAGCATAAATGAGAGACACATCAAGACTTCACTGAGTAAAGCGGTTCCAAATCTTTTAGACTTGACTCTAGCTTGTCAATAGGGGAGTTGTCAGTTGTCTGTTTTGGAGGCCAGCAGGTGACATGGTGGTTAAGACACTAGATTCCCACATGGCCAACCACAGATCACGTCCTGGACCTGGCAGCTTGCTCTCTCATTTCCCCTCTCTCTCTCTCTGTCTCTCTCTGGTCAAATTAAAAAATAATAATAAAATTAAATAAATAATTCTAAAAAGAAATTTAAAAGTCTGTTTTGTGTGCTCAGATTCACCACTCTGAACCTGTGTGAGTTCCTCCTGGCTTCGCTCTCTCTTTAGCAGTGAGAGGTTTTCCTGGCAGTGTCAGGGGGAAGATCATGTGGATTATCCCTTTGAGGATAAGCAGTACCCTTGGGTAAAAGGGTATCTATTTTACTTACAAATTTTAAGTTAAACAAAGCTGCTTCAAAAAGTTTATGAAAAAGATGCAATTAAAGTACAAGTTTATATTAGCAAAAATATTAGTCAAATATCAATAAAAAAGAAGGCATCAAAGGGTATGTGCAAGAGAGAGAGAAAGTTGGAGAGGCATGGGTAAGGAGGGAACAGAATGTAGTGCAGCTGCAGCTGGCTGGGCAGATGAAAGGCTAAAATACATACGTGCATACGTTCCTACAGTCACATAAGCTCATTGCCCCAATGATTACTCTAAAAGAATGAAAAAAAAATAAATAAACCTTTAACTTTATGAAAACCAACACAATGAAACATACACACACATATTCAGAATGTTTTAAAACTTTGATAATGACACTAAAGAGTTTCAAATTCTAATCACATATAGCTCAAAGATTCTGTTTTGAAACAAAGAGAACACAGGCACATCTCCCCTGAAAGATACATAACAGTCAAGATGGGGTCTTTTACAGCAGTTTCTGTTTACCCTGTAATGCTTGTTTTCTCCTGATAAATCATTTTCAAGTAGGAAAATATCTGTCTGATGTAAGGATAATCTTCCCAAGCCGCCTTGGAGTCAGGACTAACCTTTGGCCAATGATGTGAAAGGGAAAATCTTATACAATTTCTGAGCTGTGCCCTTAAAATGAAGCGTGTCCCCTTTCTCTTCCCTTATCTCACTTCCTGATGACCAGAGTTTAAACAAGGTGTTGTAGGCCATTTTTGGCCACATGAAAAGATAATTCTCTAAGGATAGTGAAACAATAAACTGGAAGGCACAAGGACTTTTGAACATTTCATTTGAACATTTTAGTTTGAACTTTTATTTGTGAGTAGAAAAAAGAATCTGTCTTGTATAAGCTACTGCTATTTTCAGTCTCTCTCATAGAAACCAAGCTTATACTTTAAGACATGATATCTCTCATTTTCAAGAGGGCTAGCACCACACCACTGCATTTGCACTGACCAACATTCAGAGTTAAGAATAAGACAGAATATAAACCATTCCACAGCCTTACTCTAAATACAAGTGCAGCATAGCAGAATTGCCCCTGTGGCATCAGCTGTAGCTTCCCCAGGCTAACTGCAGCAGGCTATTCCCAGCACGCTGTGTGCTTTTCAAGACCTGCCTCTCCCATCTTCTCTACCTGAGGGCTTTGTCTGGTATCACAGGATCTTGCTCGGTCTCCCTCAGGTGCTGTCCAGAAGGACAGAAGAATCCACATGCTCAGGGAAGCTCTCCTTCAAAAGAGAACGGGAATTGGAGAATAAGCATCCAGTCTTCCCAACCTTCGCTAGAGAGTTCTGAGCAGAATTTCCTCACGGCTTTTAAGAGAGTTCTCCAGGCCCATCTAGACCTAGTTGCTCCTAGCTCTCCTCCATGACACATAGATTTATTTTTTTCTCTTCTCCTTTACTTGTTTCTTTTTATCCATGTTTTTTCCCTTGAGCTTTCTGAGATCACCTCCTAAATAAATGACAAAGACAAGTCTTCATTTCAGGGTTTACTTTTTGTGAGACCCAAACCAAATAGTCCCTAGTTTTGTTATTCTCTCACTCCATTGATAAGAGAGGTTAGGAATGAGAAATGGTTAGGAAGAAAGTGGTTAAAATAAAACCAATAATTAACACACACACACACACACACCACCCTGGAAAATAATTAGACGAGTTTATCTTTAGATTGTCCATATGAAATTTCTCAACTTTTTTTAATAAAAAGAATAATTTTATTTCATGTTATTTATTTATTTATTTATTTTAATTTGGCCGGAGAGAGACAGAGCAAGAGAGCGAGAGAGAACGTGAGAAAGCAAACTGCCAGGTCCAGTTCTTGAACCGTGGTTGGTCATGTGGGAGTCCAGAGGCCTTCACCACGGCAACTGCCAGCCCTGGAATTTCTCAACATCTATGTCACAAATACTACTGGGTTTTCCCAAAATGCAAAAATTTCAAGCAAAACCTTGTCACTAAGAATTGCAGTAAAATTTTTTGATGTAGGAAATATGTATCTTTAACATACAATGATGCTTTAATACAAAGATTTTAATTTTTTTTTGGAGAGGTTTTCGCTATAGGGCGCGTGCGCTCGCCAGACAGACAGAGAGAGACATAGAGACAGAAAGCGAGAAATCACCCCCCAGAGGGGATGGTCACGCCACAATCCTTTCTCCTCCATTCTCCTCTTGGGATCTTGGGCACGCACGCACATGCGCCCGGCGTGAGTTTTAAGCCACCGGGTCCGGGACGCGAACCGCGGTCGACTACATGGGAGTCCAACGACATAGCTATTACGCTAACTGCTGGTTCCCAATACAAAGATTTTTGAGGCTTAATAAAAGTTTAGTCAAAAAACTAAGTGAAAATATAATGTTTCTTCAAGGTGTTCTCATGGAATTGTGAATTGTGACATGAACTTCTCTTTCATTCTCCTTGAAACCAACAGAGAATCAAGAAACCCTTTCCTGTTCCCCTGAACTTACTGTTGAAATAGTTCTCTCTCTCTCTCTCTCTCTCTTTTTTTTTTGGAGAGGTTTTTGCTATAGGGCGCGTGTGTTCGCCAGACAGAGAGAGAGACAGACAGCAGGAAATCACCCCCCAGGGGGGATGGCCACACCGCAATCCCTTCTCCTCTATTCTCCTCTTGGGATCTTGGGCACGCAAGCACACGTGCCTGGTGTGAGTTTAAGCCACCGGGTCCTGGACTCGAATCGCGGTCGACTACGTGGGAGTCCAGCGACATAGCCATTACGCTAACTGCTGGTCCCTCTCTCTCTCTTTTTTTAATCATCAAAAGACACATGTGCTGGGAACCAGCAGTTAGCGTAATGGCTATGTCGCTGGACTCCCACGTAGTCGACCGCGGTTCGCGTCCTGGACCCGGTGGCTTACAACTCACGCCGGGCGCGTGTGCGTGCGTGCCCAAGATCCCGAGAGGAGAATGGAGGAGAAGGGATTGCGGCGTGACCATCCCCCCTGGGGGGTGATTTCTCGCTTTCTGTCTCTATGTGTCTCTCTCTCTCTGTCTGGCGAGCGCACGCGCCCTATAGCGAAAAAACCTCTCCAAAAAAAAAAAAAAAAAAAAGACACATGTGCTGGGACCAGCAGTTAGCGTAATGGCTATGTCGCTGGACTCCCACGTAGTCGACCGCGATTCGAGTCCAGGACCCAGTGGCTTAAACTCACGCCGGGCGCGTGTGTGTGCATGCCCAAGATCCTGAGAGGAGAGTGGAGGAGAAGGGATTGCATGCTCTCTAGAGAGGGAGAGCTAGAGAGAGAGAAAAAAAGAGGGATAGAAAGATCCTCCCCTCACCCCACCCCACCCCACCCACCCCCACAGTAACCACAATCCCTTCTCCATTTCTCCCTCCCATGAGGATTTGCAGCATGCACGCACACGTGCACCCCATGTGCTATTCAAACCCCTGGAGCCAGGATTCCAACCATGGCCAGTCGACCATGTGGAAACTGGTTCTCCATGCACAGGGCTTAACCCATTGCATAATAAGGCTGGCCCTGAAATACCTTTAAAAGTGATTTTGTTTGTTTAATGTTCATTTCTTTCTTGGTTGAAAGAGAGAGAAAGGCAATCACTCCCAGCAGGGTCTCATGCCTTGATTCTTTTCCCCAGCCAGGGGTACCTGCAGTCCTGGCATGTACACGTGGACGGGGCACTAAACCCCCTTCTTAAATACAGCCTCTGCCTTGCAGAGTGTGTGCACTTCTGCTGTGCCACAACTGCTGGGCCAACTACTGAAATATCTTTAAGAAAAAAAAATCCAATTCCTGGCTTTCAAGCTCCTGTATTGGGAATACATTCTTATGCATGCACTTGAAAGTATATGCATGGCAGCAATAGAACAGTTTACTTGTGGGTAATAGCTTTTTGGTTTCTTTGACTGTTAGTAAAAACATAATTCTTATTAATAAGGGAATTCAGCAAGGATAAAAGTGAAAGTAAGAGTAGTTTAAAAGCTACTCATTTCTAAAATGTTTTATTCATATTGCTTTACATTTTTATACACTTAATTTACTGATGTTGCTCACCCTTAATTTTAAGAACTATAAACTATTGAAAGCATAACTGTCACTGTAACAGAGGCAGAATTATCTTTCACTTGTCATCTCTCCAATTAGATAATAGATATACAGAAACTAATCTTATTGCGACTCTGACTGTGTGTAGTAAACTTCATGATAACAAATCTTTTTATTTTAAAATAGAAGCCTTGAAAAAAATGTATATGCAGAAATTCAACCCAACTAACTCCAGGAGGTCTTGCTGCTTTGCAATTCAAAATTCCTGCCTGTGAAGTAGCAGATTACTAACTAGCACATTCAATGCTCTCTTTTCCAAGACAAGCAGTCCAACAACTGAGACAATGAATTTGCGTGGGGTGACCCCTTCAAAAAAAGATACATTTGATAATTGCACCACATTAGGTGAGACCAGATGGCATAGGTCAATCCCATGAGATGCGCTTACTGTCTTACTTACTAAGCCACTGCATTCTTTTTGGTGTCATACTGTTTCCTGTTTTCTAGAACTTAAAGTCAGACCAGCATTGTTCTTCCTAACGTTACACCCTATATGGCCATGTGGAAGAAACTAGCATAAGGATTTTACCAACATGGAGAATCAACTGAGGTCGCATTTAGGCTAATGCTGAAATTACAACACCTGATGCTCCACCTTCCCATACAGGTGCTTAGCCACCTTCAAGGGTTTTTTGGTCACTTTTGTCAACACCCAGGTATGTTGTTTCCAGTCCATTTGTGTTCTGCCACTGTTACTGGTACTTTCTGTGGGCACCTAACTCCACAAGTACAGTCTGCCTAGTTTGTCTAGCTTTTGATCTCAACAGTATTAAGCTCTCCGAGGGTCCCATATTCTGGTCTAAAGAACCAACTCTCCCCAAAGCCTCACCAGGGTCCTGAAGAATACTTCCCTGCACAGTATCTCAGGAAGTCGGCTCCTTCAGCATCTGACCCCCAGTGCATTGTCTGTCATCAGCGGCTACTCCAGCAAAGCAGATATTTCATCAAAGGGCAAGGAAAAATGCTGCTCCTAAATCTTTTGAGAAAAAACAACACAAAATATTTCTCCAAGAGACATAAATGCACCAAAAAATACAATTATGCTTAGCGCATAGGAAAAGGTTAGATTATCAGGAATGATTAGCAGTGTAGTCACTTTAAGCAATGTCATTTCAAATAGCTTTCCTAGCACCCATTCTGCTATAGGAGTGTAGAGTTCAATGGTTCCCTTTAGGGAGTTTTATCCAGATCAAAGGAAAAGATTGCCCCAAGTACCACTTCTTGCAACATAGAATACGAAATTCTTACAGTTTGAAATTAATGTCTTTGTTCTTAATCTTCTACCCTATTAGTATATTAGCAAAATTAAAGATGAAATAAGGACATTCAAGCTTAATTACCAAGCTCTCTAAGCCACTCCTTCCCAAATTCCCAACTGATCAGCCTGGACACAGAGTTCGGTTCTGAGACACAGGCTGCAGAACCTACCATATTTTGCTTTAAGGATGTTTGTTATATTTAGCCTGGTCTTTTTCCGGAAAAATTTTAATTACTGTCAAAATAATGCCTATTTGAAAGAAACTGTTAAATAAAGTAAGCAATTTGATGACCATAGTTGCTATCAAGAACATTTTATTATGATCCCAGTGATTCAAATTTCCAACTTTAAATCTTTAATACAATTAAAATTGAATAATGAAATACGCTGTCCTAGCAAGTTACATGGTGGTAAAGGCACTGAATCTCACATGGTTGACTCTGTGGTTTGAGTTCTGGACCTAGTGACTTTAAAAAATGCACCAGGTCGGGGCCAGCAGGTACATGGTGGTTAGGAGCACTGGACTCTCACATGGCCAACCATGGTTCGAGTCCTGGACCTGGAGGCTTGCTTTTTTTCACTTTCCCTTTCTCTTTCTTTGTGTGTCTCTCTCTGAAAATACTAAAATTAATAATAATAAAATTTTAAAAAGTTTTTTAAAAAATGCATCAGGCATGTGTGTGTGCGCCCAAAATCCTGAGAAGAGAATGGATAAGAGATTGTGGCATGGTCATCCCCCCTAGAGGGTGATTTCTCACTTTCGGTCTTCCTGGGTCTCTCTGTGGTGAGAGCACATGCCCTTTAGAAATATTTTTTTAAAAACATGTATAAAGAAGAATATGTTGCAAGGCCAGCAGGTGGTGTGGTGGGTGGGGTGCCGAACTCCCACATGGCCAACCATGGTTCAAGTCCCAGACTTGGCTTGCTTTCTCACTTTCCCTCTCTCTGTCTCCCTCTGGTGAGCACATGTGCCCTTTAGCAAATTAAACAATAATGATAACTAAAAGCAAATAAATAATTTTTTAAAAGAATATTTCGTGAGACCGGCAGATGGTGTGGTGGTTTAGGATGCTATACTCCCATGTGGCCAACCGTGGTTTGAATCCTGGTCCTGGTGGCTTGCTTTCTCACTTTCCTTCTCTCTCGCTCTTGCTCTCACTCTGTCCCTCTCTGGTCAAAATTTAAAAACAAATAAATAAAATAATTTTTTAAAAAAGAATGTTTTGTAGTGTATACTTTTGTGCTTAAATCTCTATCGGTATTTCAAATTATTACCTCAGAAAATATCCTATGAAGTGAAATTTTAGGATATAAAATATTTTGGTAGAAATATTTTGGCAAACTCCCTTTCAATAAATTGTGACAATTTATATAATTCCCAAATATATGAGTGCTAATTTCACTTTCTATTTATCAACTTTGAATATGTCATTAAACAAGTGTTCCGGGCCAGTCCCATAGCACAGCAATTAAGCACTGTACATAGAAAACCGCATCTCACAAGGTCATCTGTGGTTCTAATCCCAGCTCCAGTGGCTTAAAAAACATGCCAGATGCTTGCTTGCCTCAAATCTTGATGGGGAGGAGAGATGGAGGAAAAAATATTATGGTGTGACCATGCCTCACTGAAGGTGCTGTCTCCCTCTTTTCTGTCTTTCCTCAGTGAATACACATGTTCTCCAACAATTTTTTTAGTTAAGTTTTCAGCCATTATTTCCTCAAAAACCTTTTTTTTTTTTTTACTCTTTTCTAGCTCTGGCTTCCTCTGGAACTGCCAGTATATGTATGTTAGTACACTTAGTGGTGTCTCACAGGTCTCTGAGGTTCTGTTCAGTTTTCTTTATTCCTCTCACCTTTAGGTTTCTCAGGATGGAAAACCCCAAGTGACCTGTCTTCACATTTCCTAATTCTGATTTCTGCCTGCACGTATCTGTGGTTCAGCACTTGTGATGAACTTTTTATTTCAGTTATTGTATTTTCCTATGGTATTTCTAGCTTCATAATTTCTGTCTCTTTATTGTTATTCTCTATTTGGTGAGCCACCTCTATCACTTTCCTTCAGTTCTTTAGACATGGCTTCCTTTGGTTCTTTAAGCATATTTAAATGACTGACTAAAAGTCTGTACCTAATGAATTCGACATCTGGCCTTCCTCAGGAACAGTTGTATTTTATTTTTAAAAATTAATTTTATTTATTATTATTGCTTTTTAAATTTTTCATAGGGCCATGCATTCACCACAGAGAGACAGAGAGAAAGAGGAAAAGTGAGAAAACAAGCTGCCAGGTCTGGGACTCGATCAACGTTCAATTATGTGGGAGTCTAGTACCACAACCACTGTGCCACCTACTGTCTCCCAGGAACATCGTTTAGTGACTGCTTTCTCCAGTGTATGTGCCATAATTTTTGTTTCTTTGCACGCTTTATATTTGTCAAAAACTAAGCTTTTTTGGGGACCAGGAGATGGCAAAACTACTACTCCCACATAGTCGACCGCAGTTCAAGTCCTGGACCCAGGGGCTTAACACTTACACTGGGTGCGTATGTATGTATGCCCAAAATCCTGAGAGGAGAATGGAGGAGAAGGGATGTTGGTGTGACCATCTTCGTGGGGTGAGGATGGGGTGATTTCTTGCTTTCTGTCTCTCTGTCTCTCTCTGTCTCTCCAGCAAGAGCACGCCCCTTAAAGGAAAAATCCCTCTCTAGGGACCAGCAGTTAGCGTAATGGCTATGTCGCTGGACTCCCACGTAGTCGACCGCGGTTTGAGTCCCGGACCCGGCGGCTTAAACTCACGCCGGGCGCGTGTGCGTGCGTGCCCAAGATCCCGAGAGGAGAATGGAGGAGAAGGGATTGCGGCGTGGCCATCCCCCCCTGGGGGGTGATTTCCTGCTTTCTATCTCTCTGTCTCTCTCTGTCTGTCTGGCGAGCGCACGCGCCCTATAGCAAAAACCTCTCCAAAAAAAAGAAAAAAAAAAAAAAAAAAAAATCCCTCTCTAAAAACAAACAAACAAATAAAAACTGAAACTCTTTTAAAATGGAAACTCTGGAAGTCAGGTTCTACGCTTCTCCAAAGTTTGTTCTTGTTGTTTTTTGTTGTCATTGTTGTTTCAGTGAATTCTCTAAACTGATTTCGTTAAGCCTCTATTTTTTCTTATTTGTGACTCCTGAAGTCTCTGTTGAAGTAACTTAGTGATTAGCTATTAATTAGACAGAATTTTTTTTTTTTGGAGAGGTTTTTGCTATACGGCACGTGCACTCGCCAGACAGACAGAGAGAGACATAGAGACAGAAAGCGAGAAATCACCCCCCAGGGGAGATGGCCACGCCACAATCCCTTCTCCTCCAGTCTCCTCTCAGGATCTTGGGCACGCACGCACACGCGCCTGGCATGAGTTTTAAGCCACTGGGTCTGGGACATGAACCGCGGTCGACTACGTGGGAGTCCAGCGACATAGCCATTACGCCAACTGGTGGTCCCCAGAATTTTTTTTTTAATGCCTGGAATCACTAAGTCTCTCTGTCTTTGCCAAGGTGCTCTGTGTGTGTGTGTGTTAGAGTTCACCTTAGTACTCAGCCAACCAGTGGATAACCCTGTCCTTACCTGTACTTCCTGCTATGCAGTCTAGCGTGGCCTTAGGTGACAAGGGGCTTCCTAGTCTTTCCTGAGCATGCTCAGTCATGAACTTGTATGCATCCCTACATATGTGCATTGGCTTTGAGATTTCTTGAAATACATCATAGCTGTTCAAAGCTTCTTATACACATCTCATTTCCCAACTGTTTTCCTTTTTTTTTTTTTTTTTTTTTTTTGAGAGGTTTTTGTTGTAGAGCATGTGTACTCTCCAGAAAGACAGAGAGAGACAGACAGACAGAAAGTGAGAAATCACCCCCCAGGGAGGATGGCCATGCTGCAATCCCTTCTCCTCCATTCTCCCCTCTGGATCTTAGGCATGCACGCACATGCACCTGGCGTGAGTTTAAGCCACCGGGTCCAGGACTTGAACCGTGGTCAACTACATGGGAGTCCAGACTACATGGGAGTCAAGAGACATAGCCATTATGCTAACTGCTGGTTCCCCCACCCCAACTGTTTTTCTTAAACTTGTGTTTAGCCTAAACACAATAGGCTATTTGATCCCAAATGTTATCTACCACCTCTAGCAGGCACAGTGTTAAACAAATGGTCTCTTTTGGTTTTGACAAATGCCTCTGGGGATAAGATTGCCCACACGCAGCGAGCTCTCATTGTAAGCTGTTCTTTTTCAAGGCTCCCATAGTACTGGGCAGGGAAATGGAAATAAGACAAGGTAAAATGTCCCTTTTCCTATAGAGATAAGGTTATTTTGCCTTTCCTTTTCTTTTCCTTTTTTTTTTTTTTAGAGGTTTTTTGCTATAGGGCACATGCGCTCACCAGAAAGACAGAGAGAGCCAGAGAGACAGAAAGCAAGAGATCGTGCCCCCCCCCCCCCCCCCTCCGCCCAGGCAGATGGCCACACTGCAATCCCTTCTCCTCCATTCTCTCTTCCATTCTCCTCTTGGGATCTTGGGCACGCACGCACACGCGTCCAGCAAGAGTTTAAGCCACCAGATTCGGGACTCAAACCATGGTTGACTACTTGGGAGTTCAGCGACACAGCCATTATGTTAACTGCTGGTCCCGAGATTAGGTTATTTTTCTTGACTAACACTCGGCAGATTGCTGCAAGTCTTTTACGATTTCTGTTTTTCTAAAAAAATGATTTCTAGTGTTTTGCAAGTGTTTTCATTGTGTTTATGGAAGAAAGGATTTTGGAGGAACTTACTCTGCCATCCTCACTGAAGTTTCCTCATCCACCAAATGAAGACATCTGTCTGGGAAAATAAAATGCATAGCTTTAGAATGTTGAGTTTTTCTTGGGATCTCATTTAATATATACTATTAATAAATTTCCATTTATACTCATGTATACATGCAGTTTTGTACAAATCGCAACTGAAGGAGGATTTTGTTTTCAAAATACCCTAACAGCCATAGAAACACACCAAATACAACCCCTCCAAACAATTTCTACCATGCCCCATTGTTTATTAATTTATTTCTTTATTTGCATATCAACTGGCTTGCCTCTAATTAAGTAGGAAAGAAATTAATAGGAATTCCAATGTGGCAGATGCATCAATTTCTGCAAGGATAAAGGCCCTACCATCTCATATCACCACTTTTAATCTTCATCAGAAACTTTGGCCTTCAACAGTTAAACAAAAAAGAAAAGAAAAATACAACAAGGCTCTCCTCATATCACCAAATACCCTGCTTAGGAGGGAAATAGAAGAAAGGATCTAAGACATTATTTAACCTACCCGGAGTGACTTTCAATGTAGCCTTTGCATTCTCAGGTCACTCAACCCTTGATCTGCCCAACATTGATTCATCATCTCATAGATTTTGCTAAAAACCTGGAAAAACTTTCTGTGCACTGCTAATGTTGGGCCAATTTTAGCTATGCTAATTACAAACAAAAAAAAGTGTTAGACATCAAAGTCTGCAGGTGAAAAAAAGTAATACCTATTTGCATCAAACCTACCTGTCAAGTGTTATTCCTCTTGAAGCAACACAGTGTTGTTCTATAATGAGTGGGAAGCTTCGAGGCAGTGTTGTGTATTTATAAGATGAGGCACATTTGGAGTTGTCTTTCCTAGTCACAACTCTACAAGGTCCTTGCATCAGAGCCTATAAAACACACCAGTGAAGATCCCTGGCTCCAGATGCAGCCTGCCACAAGCTCAGTAATATCCATTCTAAACACAATAATAACTTAGAGGACTAGACATTATTCATACCACTGAAAACAACATATGGCCTTCAATAGACGGGAAGGTACAGAGGAAGGGCCAGCTCTATAGAATGTTTTAAGAAACAGAATTAAATTCAACATTTTTTTTTTTTCCTAAAGGAAGAAGAAGGAGAAGGGGGAGAGAAGGAGGGAAGAGCTGGAGGAGGAAGACAAAGAAACTTTTATCTGTTGGGAACCAGCAGTTAGCGTAATGGCTATGTCGCTGGACTCCCACGTAGTCGACCGCGGTTCACGTCCTGGACCCAGTGGCTTAAAACTCACGCCGGGCGCGTGTGCGTGCATGCCCAAGATCCCGAGAGGAGACTGGAGGAGAAGGGATTGCGGCGTGGCCATCTCCCCTGGGGGGTGATTTCTCGCTTTCTGTCTCTCTGTCTCTCTGTCTGTCTGGCGAGTGCACCTGCCCTATAGCGAAAACCTCTCCAAAAAAAAAAAAAAAAATGTATTTCTCAGGACCAGCAGATGCCATAATGGTTAAGTCACTGGACTCCCACATGGCTGACCGAGGTTTGAGTCTGGACCTGGAGGCTTGAAACTCATTGCTGGCATGTGTGTGTGCATGCCTAAAATCGCAGAGGAGAATGGAGGAGATGGGATTGCCATCCCTCCCAGGGGGTGATTTCTCACTTTCTGTCTCTCTGTCTTTCTGGTGAGCACACACACCCTATAGCAGAAATCTCTCCAAAAAATAATGTATTTTTCTGGTCAATCCATGGCATGGTGGTTAAGGTGGCTGGATCTCACATGCCCAAACTCATGGTTCAAGTCCCAGAACTGATGGCTTGAGAAACACACTGTGCACATGTACCCAAAATTTCAAGAGGAGAATAGAAGGGAAGGGATTATGGCATGGCCATCCCCACTTAAGGGTAATTTTTTTACTTTCTATCTCTCTCTCTCTTACTCCAGTGAGTACACCTACCCTCTGGCAAAATGTTTTAAAACTGTGCTTCTCGTTTATGATGTACCCAATCCCAGACAAAGTTGTAGAAATCAAAGCAGATCATTTGCCTAAAAAATTAACATCTCTCTGTCTCCTTTTTGAAAATTTCTCATAGTGTTTTCATGTAGAAATAGTTTACATTTAAAATGTAACATAGGGCTGTGAAATGTAGTCATGGAAACCCTGACAGTATGCAAAAAAGAGAGATTTGAGGATTCAGTGAGTCTTTTGATTTTTTTCAAATACAATAGTTCCCTTAGAAAAGTCATTTTTGCCATATGGTGAAATATGTGTGGTAATTTTCTAATCTTGCAAATAGAATTCTGCAAAATGTGATCAACTGTTTAGTCAATGGACTCTAAGTGAACCCAAATTCTAGTTTTGCTCACTATTCCCAGGAACAGTAGATGCCAACACTTATACCCTACCCAAAACAACACTTAATGTCTAGTCTTAAGTACCCCCATAGGGGCCAGCAGGCGGTGTGGTTGTTAAAGGCGCTGGAATCCCACATGGTTGGCCGTGGTTCAAGTCCCGAACCTGGTGGCTTGCCTTATCTGTCTCTCTCTGATCAAATTGGAATATAATAATAATAATAAATAAAATTTAAAAATTAGTTATTAAAAAAAGAACCTCCAATTAAAGATTAATAGGATCGGTTAGAAGTTTACCAAAATTATTCCACTTAGAAAATACTGAAGCATTTAGTTTTAAAAGGCCAGAGACCTTTTTGGAAACTGGTTTGTGACTTGAAATTTGAGGGGCCAGCAGGTGGCATGGTGGTTAAGACACTGTATTCCCACATGGCCTACCACAGTTTGAGTCCCAGACCTGGTGGTTGCTTTCTCACTCTCCTCGTTCTCTCCCTATGTCTCTCTCTGGTCAAATTGAATAATAAAAATAAATCATTTTTTAAAAGAAAAAGAAATTATAAATTGTGCCAAGAGTCAATTCTTGCCTTCTCTCCACACCTAATACCCATAATATTCCCATGATTCCCTTTTTGAGACAAACATTTTCTGGGTCATTAAGTCTATGGATATAAGTCAACTTCTGCTACAAATCAATCAAAAAATCTCATCTGTTATAACAATGAGTAGTTGCAATTTCTGCCAGTAGACTGACATAGCTCTTCCTGAGGGTGCTGGACAGGGGGTGGAGGCAGCTCTGTTCCTTGCACCTAACACGAGAGCCCAGGCTGGAGGGTAAGCAGCTAATCCAGCAGATTTTCCTACAGCAATGGTCAAAGAGCAAGAGTATTATCCCAACTATGCAAATACATCTAAACCTCTGCTTGCATCACATTTGCTAATATCTCCTTGGCCAAAATAAGTAGCAGGCTTAAACCCAATGTCAAGGAGGAGTGACATATACTCTTCCCATTGAGATAAGGTGATGGAGTGCATATTCACTTACCATTAAAAATTTATCACAATTCACCCTTTTGTTCTCAAATATTCTCTATCTTTTCATGCACCAAATATATTCACTCTATGTCCTCCTAAAATCATAGCATTAGATTCAAAGTTCAAGACCTCATGATCTATACCTGGTCTGGCTGCAGTTCCTTTTGATCCACTGACCTAGGAACTAAAATTACACAAATTGTCTATCTCCCTTGTATAGAAGATCCACAATAAATACTTCCACTGTTAAAAAGGGAGGAATGGAAAGCACATGGTAGTCACTGATCCATAGATATTTTGGAGTCCCACAGAGAAAATGTCCTCATGGCTCTAAACAGTAGAGAACTTAAATACTTGCTTTCTAACTGCTCTTGCCTAAAAGATGGACCAAAATAAGATACAATATATTCTATAGTGCAGTTAGTTGGAACAAAAGCAATATTGAATGACAGCTGTGCACAGGAGGGAACTGAGCCTTCTTATATGAAAAGACACAATGAAAATCCGTATCTGTACAATCCTGTGAGTTAAGACAAGGGAATCAGTTTTGTCCTCTACTGGTATGGATCCCATAAACGACAGAATCATGGCCATGGCTCCTGTTAAAACTTGGATTTTGCTTCCGGGGTGTTGCTCCCAGTCCACTGTTCTCACAGAACTCGGGCTATCACTTTTGAAGGTCTTTTCACTGTCATCATCCTCCTTGACTACATCTAAGAGAACATTTTAAAAATAAGTCCTTCTCAATCATTAAGCAGTTTTCTTTTGCTGTTTGCTATTTTTATTTTGTAAGTTCAATGCCTGACAATATTAATTTGGGGAGCAAGAGGCCTTTACATATTTCTAACAGTCTTGGTGTCTTTCTTTTAATCTAAGCCAGCAACTCTTTTGCCAATACAAGTCTCTCAAAAGTTTTGTTTGCTGTCTATGTACTTAATTTTAGTTCAATACAAATGGCAAGAGCCACAGCCATGTTCATCCTAAGATATCTCTCTTCCTAGACTTAGTTATGTGTACTTCAGATACATTAATCTTCCATGGGAACTTGCCCTTAATTTTTCCAGAATCCATTTTGTGCCACTCAAAGTGTCTATTAAGCCACCCTTTAATCTGTTCATACGTTTTAACAAATGATGTTAAAGTCATTTATTCGGTCTTTGCAATTGCCACATATTTGATTCAATTGGAAATAATTTTATTTTCCCAAACTGAGATTTCTGGGCTCTCTCTAGTTCCCTTGAATCCTTCTTAAAAGCCAACCAGTTTTGGGCTGGCAGGTGGCCTGGAGGCTGAGGCAGCTGGGTTCCTCATGGCTGACTGTGTTGATGGAGTCCTGGACCCAGTAACTTGAAAATCACTCCAGATATGTGTGCAGGCATGCCCAGGATTCCAGGAGGAGAATGAAGGAGAGGGATTGTGGTGTGGCCATTCCTCTTGGGGGGGGGGGGGGTGATTTCTCCCTTTCCTTTTCTCACTCTCTCTGTCTCTCTCTCCAGCAAGTGCATGGTCCTATAGTAGAAACAAACAAATAAATAAAAACAATCAGTTTTTACTGAGCTCCTATTTTTCCTGAAGCACCTTGTGATTAGAAGCTATCTGTCCCTGCTTTTGAAATCTCCTCACCAAATGCTTTAAGCTTAGCAGGTACATTTCCTGTCTTCTGAGTTACTGCAGGCAACAGTTTTATCAAATATTTTGTCATTCAATATATATGAAACCATGTTTTCTACCTCCTCTAACAGCTTCCTCATTACCTATTGCCTAGTTCCAAAGCCAAAGCCAATGCCAATGCCAAGTAGTTGCGGTTGGCTATGGCAGCACATCGCTTCTGCTATTGACTTCTTTATCGGCCGGCTACTGCTAAAATAATGATACATTAAAAATCACAAAATTCAGTGGTTTATAGTCATGCACTTTCATTCCCACATTTATGTGTCTTCATGCTGACTACTACTGAGCTGATGCAGGGTGAATTTAGCTTTTGTGGATTTATGTCAGGCTGTTGCTTGAGTGGTTTGCACCCCACCTGGCAGCAGCTATCTGGAAAATGTTCTCTGGGCAGAGCTTGGTGCTGGGAGACAATGCTCCACCAAGAGCTCACGCTGCTGCACGTCTTGTGCTCAGAAGCACTGACTGCCTTTGTTCCAGATTATCTCTTTAAGTATATCTAGCAACCAGCCTTGGAAGACAGAAATAAGGTCTCCCTCTGAAGTAAAAGGCAGACGTGTTGACTGCCCATTATTAAAAATGTAGGCTCCTAACTCTACAAGTTTCACTCATGTAACACCACTTACCATGTCTACAGGCATCAGACGACCCTGTATGGATCACCCTGTGGGAACTGGAGCTTGGGGACCCAACATAAGTATATACTAATAAAGTTCTTTGTGACATAGGAGTCTCATATCGTCTAACATCTATGAAACTGTGGCAAAATATTTTGTTAACTTAGAAATAGGGGGACCAGCAGTTAGTGTAATGGCTATGTCACTGGACTCCCATGTAGTCGACTGTGGTTCGAGTTCCGGACCCGGTGGCTTAAATTCACACCGGTGCATGTGCATGCGTGCCCAAAATCCCAAGAGGAGAATGGAGGAGAAGGGATTGCAGCATGGCCATCCCCCCTGGGGGGTAATTTCTTGCTTTCTGTCCCTCTGTCCCTCTCTGTCTTTCTGGCAAGTGCACACGCCCTATAGCAAAAACCTCTCCAAAAAAAAAAGAAATAGGATACAGTATCAGACCCTTTATAGTTCCTAACAATCACAAGCAAAGCAAGTCATATAATCAAATCCAATCTCAATGGGGGTGAGGAAGTAGAATTTTCCCATTGAGGTTGAGGGGGAGAGGGGTAGAAAGTGAACATTTGATGAATGCTGATCTAATGTACCAATGTATCTATCATCTCAGCTCATTTAGCATACATGGATTTTATTTAAAAATAATAATATACAAATATTAGGTTTTAACAGAACTGAGAAAACAGTAAAAATTTCAATGGCTCCCGTGTCCTTGGTGTTTATCTTTTTCTACTGCTTATTAGTCTACATCTTTCCCATCCCTGTGTTGTAGATTTTATTATACCCATCTCCTATTTAAGTCTTTTCTCAGATCTTTAAGACCAGTTCATGTTTTTAATATAAGCAATACTTATGAAAGACTGAAAAATAAAGAGAAAATTTGAAATATGACATATCAGGGTTGGAGTTGAGTGACAAGAAACCAGTGGGATCTTCAGAGGTTTTCTGAAACCACACCAGAGAGCTTTTAAATGTCATTCTTCTTGGGACCAGCAGATGATTTAATGGTATGTCTCTGGTATCCCACATAATCGACTACGGTTTGAATCTCAGATCCAGTGACTTCAAACTCACATTGGACATGTGTGCATGAGTGTCCAAAGTCTTAAGAGGAGAATGGAGAAGGGATTATGGCATGGCCATCTCCCCAGTGGGGTGAGTTCTTGCTTTCTGTCTCTCTGTCTCTCTTTCACACTCACAAGTGCACACGCCCTATAGCAAAAATCTCTCTTCAAGAAAAAAGGGTGTGTTCTTTGTAACATACCCATGACCATTTGAACTCTACTACAGCAGCAGAAATTGCTAAAGAAAGTACAGTGAAAGATGAATTTCATTTAGCTCATACAGTATATTGTAATCTTAATTGCCTAATTCAAAATTGTTACATCTACAGCATTTATAACAAATTAAGACTATTTATTTGTACTCATATAACGACAAAAGATTCACAGAACATCAGAAGCAACCTCACCTCTTATGGTAAGCTGCTCTACAATAGGTAATAGATGGGGGCTTTCTTATATTGTCTAACATCCATGAAACTGTGAGCAAAAACTGTGGGGGAGGGGGGTGTTCTCCTTGGTTCAGGAATATAAGACAAAAGACAACACTCACATTTACAAGTGCAATGAACAAACTAGTCAAATGCTAATGGAAGCAAACAGGTATGGTTGAGAGTGGGGACAAGTGGACTACTGTGATGGCAGTGTAGTGTCCTACAGTGGAAAAAAGACCAGAGATAAATATGAGCTGAACCACGGGGTTCTTTGTACCCCAGTCAGGCAAGTTTATACTTGCTCTCACAGTTGTTCTAAATTTAAAAACTCACATGATCCAGACCAGCAGTTGACATAATGGCTATGTCGCTGGACTCCCATGGAGTTGACCGCAATTCGAGTCCCAGACCCAGTGGCTTAAACTCACACCAGACGCGTGTGCGTGCGTGCCCAAGATCCCGAGAGGAGAATGGAGGAGAAGGGATTGCAGCATGGCCATCCCCCCTGGGGGGTGATTTCTCACTTTCTGTCTCTCTGTCTTTCTGGCGAGCACAAGTGCCCTATAGCAAAAAACCTCTCAAAAAAAAAAAAAAAAAAAAAAAAAAAAAAACAAAAAAAAACAACAACCTCACATGATCTACATTTTTTGGAAGAGATCTTGAGAACAGATAATGGGATGGCTTGGAGAAAGGTGAGCCTAGAGGTTAAGACAACTAGAAGACAATCACTGAGCCTCAAGAAGAGATGACCGAAGGCCTGACCAGTGAGTCTTACATAGAAGGGACTTTACTGAGATTGACTTGACTAAAGTTACGGACTAGTTTCATTTCATAAACTTTCTATCGCTTAGAGGCAATGAAGCATCAGTAATCACTGTTTTATTTTTAATGAAATATAAAAATATGAATAAAATATGATGAACATCGATTCACCCACAACTCAAGAAACAAAATGTCACAATAAGTGCAGTCAATAGAAAAGTGAAAAATCCACACGCTGACTGCAGATTTAAATCCCAGTGTGCACCCAAAATCATGACGAGCTGAAGGGCTCAGTAAAGGTGATCATAGCATGACAAGATCTTCTTGAGAATGCTTTTCTCTCTCTTTCCATATATATATATATATATATATATATATATATTATGTATAATATATATATAGTGCACATGCATGTACTATCAAAAATAAGTATACAAAAACCTTTTTTAAAATACCACAAATATAAATGAATCTTACCTTGTTGTCTTTCCAAAATCCAATTCCTCCCTCTTTCCAGAGGCTACCTCTATCATAAATTTAGTACTTACCATTTTCTTCTTTTAAATTTTTTAGAGAGCTTTGCTATAGGACATGTGCACTCGCCAGAGAGACAGAGAGAGACATAGAGGCAGAAAGCGAGAAATCACTCCCCAGGGGGATGGCCACGCCACAATCCCTTCTCCTCCATTTTCCTCTTAGGATTTTGGGTACGCAAGCACACATGCCTGGCGTTGAGTTTTAAGCCACCAGGTCTGGGATCTGAACCATGGTTGACTACGTGGGAGTCCAGCAACGTAACCATTATGCTATCTGCTTGTCCCAACATTCTATTTTTTATCTTTTCCTTATCTCCCCACCTTTTTTAGGTCTACTGTTACCACTATCTTTGCTTACTGAAGTAAGATATACCTACTATGTGACAACTCTAAATACTTACTTGTATTGTATCTGCATTCCAGAGGAAGTTTCTGACTGATTTCTTCTTTATCTATAGATTGGACTCTCACATTATGATCACCGCAATCCTTTCCTGCAAATGACACAAAATTACATAAAATTTCCCTTTTCTTTTTTTTTTTGAGAGTTTTTTGCTACAGGGCACATGCGCTTGCTGGAGAGACAGAGAGACAGAAAGTGAGAAATCACCCCCTGGGTAGATGGTCACACTGCAATCCCTTCTCCTCCATTCTCTTGGGATCTTGGGCATGCATGCACACGTGCCCAGTGTCAGTTTAAGCCACTAGGTCCAGGACTCAAACTGTGGTCAACTACATGGAAGTCCACCCACATAGCCACTACACCATCTGCTGGTCCCCCAAATTTCCCATTTTTTCCTCAAACATTCATTGAAAACCAACTCTGTGCCAACTACTCTTCTAGAGACTGGATACACAGTGTCGGTTGATATTGTAGGCCCATTGTAATCACTTACTAGGTATTTCTTGGATGAGTTAATAACGGACTCTATATCTACCCTCCAGTCATCCAGAATAGTGGGGGTGGGGGGAACACAGCTACTATCTTTTTTAAAGAATTATTTCACTTAACTTTCTTTCCTTCTTTCTTTCTTTCTTTCTTTCTTTCTTTCTTTCTTTCTTTCTTTCTTTCTTTCTTTCTTTCTTTCTTTCAATTTGACCAGAGAGTAACAGAGCGAAAAAGAGAGGGTAAGTAAAAAAGCAAGCCACCAGGTTTGGGACTCGAACTGCTGTTGGCCATGTAGAAGTCCAGCACCCTTAACTACCACACTACCTGCCGCCCCCCATAGCTACTATTTGATGAGCAAACTGAGAAGAATAAGGGGTCTAGGCCTACAAATCCCCATATCCTATTAATATATTTCCCTGGTTTATTCCATGGTACATCAGAATCTTGTCACTTAATCTGATGATATGTCAACTGAACATTTGCAGAATACATTTCTAAACCTCTATAAAGCAGAGACATTAAAAAAAAATATGAGCTTACTAGCCAAAGACCAGACCCTTAGAACATATTACAATGCTGTCCAGACAATGTTCACTTCCTCCAGATTGGTAGAAGAAAGACTGCTACGTCTCATTGCAGGGCATCAAATTGGACCTCATCTTAACCAATCCCTAGAGCCCACACAATGGGCTATTCCACAGAAACTTCCTTGTCTTCCCACTTCCAATCGTCAGGAACTATCTTGACTATAGGGTGAAGAAGATTACTCCTTCATAGTTACCCAATAAAAACAGGCACAGCAAAGCTCATAATAATGACTAACACATATTAAACACTACAATGTAAGTGATATGTATACATAGAAAACTTCACATGTGCTATCTCATATGTGTCTTACTGCTCCCTACTGAACATTATTGCCCCCAATTTTCTTTTGAAAGTTTCACAACTAGTCCTCAGAGATGTTAAGTGATCTGTCCAAAAATACAGGGCTAGAGAAGGCAGAGCCAGGCTTGTCTTAAAGCTACTCATTCTTTAAGAAAATATTGTGGTGATAAGTAAGCTTCATGACATTATCAATTCATTATTCACAACACAGTAGTAATAATGATAATATTAACCTAGTAACTGAAATATGGCAGCCTGGGTAGAAAGAAGTCCTTGATGTAGAAAGCATCTTGCTGAAAGCAAGTGCAAGAATGGTATTGACAGCTGTGCTCATTTGTATAGTAGATAACTAAGATGGGGCTAAGAATTCACCTTCTCTATTTGTCACACCATGCTGTGGCTTTCTGTTGCCTGAGGCAGCAGGGCCCCTGCTGCAGTTTGTGTTAGTAACAGAAGAGTTATTTCCATGGTTCCCTTATGGTTTCTAGAGACAATAACATATATTTTTAAAGCTTGGTTAATTTTATTCATGGAATCCACCCAATAGTTGACACATTAAAAGTGGCATAAGTCCATATTTTGTAATGTGTATCAACATCCCACAGTTATGAAGTACTGCATTCTAGACTAGAAAGGTCTTTTTTAAATGATATGCATCTATAACAGTCCTGCTCAGAACACCAAGCTGTGGGCCCCAGTTGCTGATGGTAACCATAGTTTTCCGCTTGCTGACCTAGATGACCAACCTCCTAGAGGTCTTGCAGAACAACACGAGTACAGAAAGGCAAATGCTCTCACCTCAGGTCTAATGGCAGTGGTTGGTGGAGGCTGCAGAGAGAATGCACTGCTGGAGGAGAGGCATTTGTAAATTCTTAGGTTGAAATGTGGTCCACCCCTCAAGGCAGAATGATTTAATCTCCTTAGGCACCATCTTTCCAAGAATAGTTCCCACAGAAGGCATAGTATTTGAGCTGGATTTTGAACAAAAAAATAAGAATTCACCAGGTGGGAAAGTGGGTGAAGTCGGAGCAGATGCAAAAACATAAAGGTACTAGAATGTTCTCAGCCTGTGTCATGATGAGTCGTGAAATGTGCATGCATTTTTATGTGAGATTACTCTGTTTACTAAGTTGGTGCTGGGCTTTTACTTAAATATTATGTAAGGGTTTACATATTTTGAAAATATCATGAGAATAATATTTTATGATATAGTTGGGCCATAATTTGTTTAACAATTCATTCACTGGTAGGCATTTAAGTTTTTTCTCAATTTTTCTGTATTATCAATAAGCTACAAAGAATATCATTGTGTATAAGGTTTCATCTGATTTTCTGATTATTCATTTAGTATATGTTCCCAGAAGTAGAATTGCTGAGCAAAAAGGAATGAAAAAATATGAACTTCTCTGTTGACAAATTGCTTCCCAGAAAGTTGTACAACCGTTAGGGAGTGTTTGTTTCACAAAACCTTTTTCAATTCTGGGTACTAACTGTTATCAAAAGTTGCTAAAGTAATTGAAGTAAACTGGTATAATATTGTTAAAATTTATATTTCTTTTAACATTTTCTTCCCAATGTAAAATAGTCATTTGTGCATTGATTTAATAACACACCTCCACTTCTGAATAAATTGCTCTGACATGGAGAACAGGCTTTTCTGTGTTGCTTTTATTTACAGAGCCTAGGGAGTGAACATTTTGATCTGACCTAAGGGGGACAGGGGGAAAAGGGAAGAAAGTTTGATTTCTAAACTTCTTCAAATTTTAATAACTAAAGTTTTCAGGATCTGTAGTTTGCTAAGTCCCTGGGCATGATCTGGAAGCAGAAGGAGGAGAAAAGTATAATTAACATTGCTCTGCATAATAATGAAATGTTCCACATTGCCTGCAAGGGAAGTCTCCTCTTGCCTTATTTTCTGAACAGTATTATCTGCCTTTGGGAGATATGTGTGTTCTCTTAACAATTACATAAATCAAAATTTACATGGTCATGTGTGACAGAAACTCAACTCAAAATAGCTGAAGCAGTAATAGGCACCTGTTGGCTTAAGGAACTAAAATGGAGAGGCTCTACCCAGTTATTAAAACGATTGTCACGAGTACAACCATTTTCTCTCTCCTTGATTCTGCTTCCTGGGCTGGCTTTATTCTCAAGCAGATTTTTTTCCTACATGGTGTTCTGCATGGCCCTCACCAGCTCAAGATAGTCAGGGACCTTAGGGTCCAAAATCTGAAAGAAAAAAGAGTGTTTCTGTCGTTAGCAAAAACCCCAAAGAGGGGGGCCAGCTGGTGGCATGGTGGTTAAGGAAGATGGATCCCACATGGCCAATTGCACGAATGGAGTCCCAGACCAGTGACTTGAAAGGCATGCAGGGCGTGTGTGCACACATGCCTGAAATCCCAAGAGGAGAATGGAGAAGGACAGTGGTGTGGCCATCCCTGGGGTAGGGGTGTGCTCTCTCACATTCTCTCTCTTTCTCCCCATCTCCAGCAAGTGCATGTGCCCAATAGCAAAATATAAAAACAAATTCCAGAGAGAACTTTGACTGAAATATCTACCCATTTTTGTACCAATTACCAAAGCCAGGAATGATGTGGAACCTTGCCTGCTTTGGGAACCAGAAAATAGGGTCAGCCTCAATGGAACCACCTGAGCTAAGAGATGCAACCCCCAAGGAGATCCTGGGGCAGTGACATGTTGGTAAATGTTAAATAATTGGCTTTCTAGAGTGGAAGAAAGCCCTGATTTGTAGCAATTGCTGATTTCCATGGTGTAAATGCTACCATGATGACTGACTTCAAACTACCAGCAAGACAACATTGAAGGAAAAATTGGAAACAGATGAACATTACTAAAGCTACACCAAAAAAGAGGCTCGAACAGAAAGCACCAAATCCCATATGAATTATTCTGCTGAATCTCTTAACCCACTCCACCAACTTTCATACACAACCAAGTATTTGTATTAACAGACAGATAAATTAGACTTTAAAAAATGTATCCCAGAATTACTCTAATATGAATAGGATGAACCAGGAGGTGACTAAAGCCTAGGGCAGAGAGTAGAGTTTTCAAAATGGGGTAGAGACTGCACAGCAGACAATAAAGAATGAACTCCCACTTGTAAGTAAACCTCAAAACTAAAAAACATATAGCAATGATAATTCCCTTCGGCTTTGGGAACAGTCATGCTTAGCTTTTTGTTCTGAGGTCTTTTTCATTCTTTGCCACAAATGAACATTTTCTACCAATCCCTACATATATACATATATATGTATATATACATACACCCCTGTATATATAAATGTATGTATTGTGTATATATAATATGTATGTCTGTATACAGACATACATATTATATATACCTACACACACATATACATAAAGACACAGACCCAGGCAGCAGGAAATGGCAGACCTCATCCTTTCACAGAAGACAACATTGCAGGGAACGCATTGAACTGAATGGGAAAAGTGGGCCCGGATTTTAAGCAGCAGCAGCACAGCAGATAATGCACGAAACCTCTGCTGGTGAGGGCCATGCAGAACACTGTGTATTTTCTGCTGTGTTGAGAGTTGAGAGGAACTGGGGGGTTCAGAGGGAGGATTGGAAGCATTGAAGAAAAGTTACTGAACATAGGAGAACTAAGGAGCAAATGAGAAAAAAATTCTTTCATTCAAATCTGCTAACTAAAAGTAACCCATAGAGGGGCCAGCAGGTGGCATGGTGGTTAAGAGTGCTGGACTCCCACATGGTTAACAAAGGCTCAAGTCCTGGACCTGGTGGCTTGTTGTCTCACTTTCATCTCTCTCATGCTCCCTCTCTCCCTCTTCCTCTTTGCCCCTCTCTGGTCAAATTTAAATGAATAAATAAATAAATTAATTAATTAATTCTTTTTTTAAAAAAATGATTTTTTTAAAAAAAGAACATTTTTTTCTTCTTTTCTTTTTCTTTTTTCTCTTTCTTCTTGATTTCTTGTTTCTTTCTTTCTCTTTATTCTTTGTTTTCTACTTCCTTCCTTCTGTTCTTTCTTTCTTTCTAGGACTCAAACCATGCAATTGGTGATATGGTATCCAATACCTAAACCACCATACCACCTACTGGTCCAAGTATTTTAGGATTTTTTATGTTTTTAAATTTTATTTCACATTCATTCACTGTATATCATCTTCGGGATTTTTGGAGAGATTTTTGTTTGTTTTTGTTTTTTCTTTGGAGAGGCTTTTGCTATAGGGCACGTGTGCTCACCAGACAGACAGAGAGAGACATAGAGACAGAAAGCGAGAAATCACCCACCGGGGGAATGGTCATGCCGCAATCCCTTCTTCTCCATTCTCCTCTCGGGATCTTGAGCACGCACGCACACGCGCCCGGCGTGAGTGTTAAGCCACCGCGTCCGGGATGCAAACCGCGGTCGACTACGTGGGAGTCCAGCGACATAGCCATTATGGTAACTGTTGGTTCCCTGGAAAGTTTTTTCACCATAGGGCATGTGCACTAACCAGAAAGACAGAGACAGAGAGACAGAAAGCGAGAAATCTCCCCCCAGGGGCGATGGCCACGTCATAATCCCTTCTCCTCCATTCTCCTCTCGGGATCTTGGGCACACACGCACATGCGCCCCACATGAGTTTAAGCCACCGGGTCCGGGCCTCGAACTGTGGTCTATTACATGGGAGTCCAGAGACATAGCCATTACACTAACTTCTGGTCCCTCATTTTCATTTTAATGTACCTTAAGTTGAGTTCCCAAGAAGATCTTGAAATGAGGATGTATATAAAAGTGATTTGTTAGAAAGTTTTTCCAAGAAAAACAAGTGAGTTAAGAAGAGGAGGGTCGGGACCAGTAGTTGGTGAAATGGCTATGTCGCTGGAATTCCATCTAGTCGACCGCGGTTCAAGTCCCGAACCCAGTGGCTTAAACTCACACCGGGTGTGTGTGCATGCGTGCCCAAGATCCCAAGAGGAGAGTGGAGGAGAAGGGTTTGCGGCGTGGCTATCCCCCCTGGGGGGGTGGGGTGACTTCTCACTTTCTATCTCTCTGTCTGTCTCTGTCTTTCTGGCAAGCACATGCACCCTATAGCAAAAACCTCTCCAAAAAGACAAAAGAAGAGGAGGGCCGAGCAGGTTTGTCGCATCGCCTAAAGTCTCGTGGAGGGTAACTTTGGTACCACCTTCAGAGAAGGTCTGAAGACAATAGAGGTCATGCTTCTAAATCGTTCTGGTCCAAGGACGAGGGAGTTTGGTTAAGGACTGCTCTAGGGGTGGAGAGACTGAACTCAGACATAAATTTCCAAGCAGTTCTGACTCTTCATGCATAAAGGCAAAGCACAGTCAGGTTAGCTGAAGACAGTTTTCTAAGAAGAAATGCAGATACCTGTGTTTAGAAGAGAAAGCACCCCAGAAGCCAGCATGACAGAAGTGGCAAACGATCTAAGGGAATATGACTGAGCACTGGCAGTGCTGGCTATAACTGTGTTGTTAATTTTCTATATTACATACGGTTTTTATACACTGACAATATTAACTTCTGTCATACTTACTGAATATATTTTCCAAAGATCATTATTGGATTTTTAATTTTGGTTATGTTAGTTTTTGATATGCAGATGTTTCCAGTGTTTATGTAGAAGAATGTTAATTATAATTTCTTTGCAAAGCAGGGGCAACATCAATCTTCCTTATCAGTGCCTACCAAAAGGCCTAACACATATTAGGAAGTTAATTAATGTTGAGATTATTCAGTGTATACAGTTTTGTATATTCAAAATTTTCTGGTTTTAGGAATGGCTATTAAAATGATTTTTTAAAAAAAGAAAACCTTTCCAGATTTAAAAATATTTCTATTGAGAGTTTTGCTTAAAAGGAGGCTATAGAGAGGTACAATAGAATGTCACTCCTATCTTAAAAGTGAGAAAAAAATTAGATTTAGAAAACCATCAGTTTTCTTAAGCCCATCAGTAGGCTGAGGTCACAGCAGAGGTAAATTGCTTCTGAGAGAGGCGTAAAAACAAGTCATCTTTATTCAGGAGAGAAGGAGAAAATACACTTGGACACAAGACCAGTTCTGATACAAAGCAGCGTAAGATAAATAAGAGAAACACACATCCAATCACCGATTTGCATCTAGACTATATGAAGAACTCTTACAACTCAATAGAGAGAAATAAGAAGTCAAATCTTCAAAAATAGCCAAAAATTTGAATACTTCAGCCAAAAAAGAGGACAAATTAGGATATAAAAAAGGTGCTTGACATTAACAACTGTTAGGGAAAATAAATTAAGATAATAATGAGCACGCAGGAAAGAGTTAACTCAGCATGTCTGTGTTACTCAAATCCTGAACATTCCAAAGAAAGGTTTGTCTTCAGACCGCACCTGGAATATTCTTTGGAATATTCTGCTTCTTAAGAGTGTTGTATGTTTGGGACCAGCCATTAGAGTAATGGCTGTGTTGCTGGACTCCCACGTAGTCGACCGTGGTTCAAGTCCTGGACCCGGTGGCTTAAACTCACGCCAGGCACGTGTGCGTGCATGCCCAAGATCCCGAGAGGAGAATGGAAGAGAAGGGATTGCAGCGTGGCCATCCCCCCTGGGGGGTGATTTCTTGCTTTCTATCTCTCTGTCTCTCTCTTCTTTCTGGCTAGCATACGCGCCCTATAGCAAAATCCTCTCAAAAAAAAAAAAAAAGAGTGTTGTATGTTTGAAGTCTTGGTCCATGTTGTACCAGTTTGACCAATGAAGTTGATCACAGCAGTGTGATTTATGGTGAACACCTGGTTTTGCTCAGATAGGGTGTGTGTGTGATGTGAGGTCAGTAGCCGTGAGTCGCACAGGCACCTCTGTATGGCTACCTTACAGACTCCCGGTAAAATTCTGGACTACACAAGGTAAAGGTGTCCCTCCATGGAAGCCCTTCACACTTGTCTATGTCTTATGGGGGGCATTAAGGACATGCTCCTGCAACTCCCTGGGAGGGAGGACCTGGAAGCTTGTGCCTAGTTTCTCCTGAACATTGTCCTTATGTTTTTCACCTTTGCTACTTTGGTCTATGTCCTTTCACTGCTACAGATCATAGCCAGACTGTAACAGCTTTCTCACATCCTGTAAGTACTCGTAGTAAGTCACAGAGTCTGAAGGTGGTATTGGGGATGCAAATGCAATGCGGTAATATCACACAGCCCTTGAATGGCTAAAGTGAAAAAGACTGACACTGAACTCTGGCCCAGGATTGAAAGCACCTGGGTCTTTCATAGTCCAACACTGTTGATCAGAATATAAAATCGTACATAAAGTTCTGTCAGAAAACAGTTTGGCAGTTTCTTCTAAAGTTAAATATGCTTATTATATGACCAGCAATCTCACTTCTAGATAGTGCACAGGGAAATAACACCGTATGGGCCTAGACGCAGGGTCTTGTGCTCCTAAGATGCTGTGTGTCACAGGCTGGGACCGCATGGGGCTTGAAAGTTGAGGGCAATGGCAGGCGCCTGTGTCCTCAGCAACTCCGGAGGCTGACAGAGGAGGATCATTATCTCCAGGCTGGCCTGGGCAACACAGAAAGACCCTGTCTGAGTTAGGCACGGTGGAATACGTCTATACTCTCAGCTACTGCAGAGACTGAGGCAGGGAAAAAATAACATCTCATTGCTTTATTTGATAACTTTTTTTTTAACCTACTGGAGCATAAATTTGTTCATTATGTTACTCTTATTTTTGCTATTTTTCCCATTAAAAAATCTTGTTTTATCAAAAACGTTTTTTCCTCCCTATATGTTGCAAATAGGTTCATTGCGACCTACCTTGACTATGGGGTGAAGGAGACTGCTCCTTCCTCATAGTTACACAGTCACAACAATAACCACAGCAAAGCCCATAATTATGACTGGCAAACATTAGGCACTGCCAAGTAAGTGATACATATGTATATACTGGGTCATCTGGAAAATCAGGGCTCATTTTGGCATAGAAAAATATCCATAACTTCCCAACAACCTAATAGAACTTCAAATGAATTAACTCATATAAGCCCTACTGCCTCCTTACAAGACATCATGTCTCATTATTGCCCCCAGTATTCTTTTTAAAGTTTGTCAACTAGTCCTCAGGGATATTAAGTGGTTTGTTCTAGGACACAGGGCCAGAGAAAGCAGAGGCAGGACTATCTTTCTTTTGTAAAGAATTATTTATTTAATTTTATTTATTCATTAATCTTATTTTAATTTGACCAGAGAGAGACACACACACACACAGAGAGGGAGAAACTAAAAAAGCAAGTCACCAGGTCTGGGACTCGAAGTGTGGTTAGTCATGTGGGAGTGTCCAGCGCCTTAACCACCACATCACCTGCTGGTCCCTGAGGGAGGCTTATCTTTTTTTTTTTTTTTTTTTTTTTGGAGAGATTTTCGCTATAGGGCGTGTGCGCTCGCCAGACAGACAGAGAGAGACATAGAGACAGAAAGCAAGAAATCACCCCCCAGGAGGGATGGTCATGCCGTAATCCCTTCTCCTCCATTCTCCTCTTGGGATCTTGGGCACGCACGCACATGCGCCCGGCGTGAGTTTTAAGCCACCGGGTCCGGGACGCGAACCGCAGTCGACTACGTGGGAGTACAGCGACATAGCCATTACGCTAACTGCTGGTTCCCTGTCAGGCTTATCTTAAAGCTACTAATTCTTTAGGAAAATGTTATGGTAATAAATTAAGCTCTGTGCCAATAGCAATGAACTATTCACAACACGGTGGTAATAATCATAACAGTAACAGCATAGTAACTAAAATAGGGCAGTCTGTGTAGAAAGAAGTCTTTGATGTAGAAAGCCTCTTGTTGACAGTTAAGTGCAGGAATAGTATTGACAGAATTGCTAGAATTGTCACGTGGTGTGACTTTTTTTAAGAGGGGCCAGCAGGTGGCATAGTGGTTAAGATGTTGGACTCCCACATGGTTGACTATGGTTCCAGTTCCAGGCCTGGCAGCCTGAAACTCATGCTAGGCACATGTGCATGTGTGCCCAATAACCCAAGAAAATAATAGAGGAGAAGGGATTGCAGTGTGGCCATCCCCTGTGGGGGCTGATTTCTTACTTTCTGTCTCTCTGTCTCTCTCTCTCTCTGTATCTCTGGCAAGTGTATGCACCCTATTGCAAAAATCTCTCCACAAAATTAATTATTTATTTAATTAATTAAAATTTAAAAAGGAAGGAAGAGTTGCCAGAAAGTGGTGTGGTGGTTGAGGTGTTGGATTCCCACCTGGACATCCACAGTTCAAGTGCTGGAACTGGTGGCTTGCTCTCTCACTTTCTCTCTCTTTGGTGAGCACACATGCCCTGTAAGACACATTTGTCAGTGGTTTGGGTAGTTTTATCCATAATTGACAAGCCTTTCGAATGTTTAATATCTGGTGGATAAACAATTGTGGAACATTCACACCGTGGAATACTACTAAGCAATTAAAAAATGGAAAATAAAGGCCAGCAGGTGGTTGGTGGTTAAGACTCTGGATTCCCACATGATCCACCAAGGTTCTAATCCCAGACCTGGCAGCTTGAAAAATCACACTAGGCATGTGTGTGTATGTGTGTGTGTGTCCAAAACCCCAAGTGAAGAATGGATAAGAAGGAATTGCAACATGACCATCCTCCCTGGGGGATGTTTCCTCACTTTCCCTTTCTGTCTCTCTCTTTCTGGCAAGAGCATATACCCTATGGAAAAAAGCTTTAAAAAAATTAAAATAATACAAATATGTGCAATAACATGGATGAATCTCAGCTACATTACATTAGGTGAAAGGAGCAAAGCACAGAGAGCTCTACTTCTACCACATGACTCTATTTATTTGACAAAAGCACTATGAAGACAAAGTCAGATCCGTGGTTGCTGGGTCTGGGACTGTAGGGATGTCAAAGGGACATGATAAAATTCGGGTGATTTTTAAGACTGTCCAATGTCTGAGGGGTATTTTATGTCATGGAAAATGCATATTATAAAAATACTGGGCCCGTCTGTGGCATAGTGGTTAAGGCAGCTGGATCCCACATGGCCAACCATGTAGTTCAAGCCCCAGATGGGTCCCTTGCGGAACATGCAAGGTGATTGTGTATGCATGCCCAGAGTCCTGAGATGAGACCAGAAAAGAAAAGATTGCGGCCTGACCACTGCCCCAGAGGTTGATTCTCATCTTCTCTTTCTCTGCTTCTCTCTGGTGAGCACAAAAACCCTATAGGAAAACTGGAAGAAAAAAAAAAAAGAAGAAGAAGAAAAATCTGCACATGGATTTCAAAATTTTTTTGCACCAAAATAAATGCACACCTCCATTTTTCCACAAATTTTTGAAGTCCTCCTAAATATGTGCTGAAAAATAACTTTGTGGACGCAAAACTAATCCTTGGAAAACAAGTCTGATAAAACACATTTTCCAATTAGACAATCATTCAAGGAGAGTTAGGTACACATTCAAGTAGGACGTTCAATGATCAAAACCATCGCCTAAGTTCTATGTATCTGGCACAGAGCACCTAATAGATGACTAATAATTTGGAAAGAAAAGTCTCTCCTCAAATATGAATAATATCGTACCATAAAAACATTTCTTAATTAATTTAATCATTCTCCTTCAATAATTTGCTATTGTAAACGATGTTGTAAGAACATCCTTATATATGTTTTCCCCTTTCTTAAATTATTTTATATATAGCCTTTATTTTGTCTGTCTCTCTTTCTCTCTCTCTCTCTCTCTCTCTCTCTATATATATATATATATACATATATATATATATGTATATGAATACACATACACGCACACACACACACACATACTTATATCTATCTTAAATTTTCACTTTTTTCCTTCAAGTTTTCTAGTCTCTTTTTAACAAATGAGCTCTTGGGCCAGTAGAGATTACGTTGCTGGACTCCCACAGGGCCGATGGCAGTTTGAGTCTGGGACCCAGTGGCTTAAAAATCACACTGGGCACGTGTGCATGCATTCCCAAGATCCCAGAAAGAAAATGGAGGAAAAGGGATTTTGGTGTGGCCATCCTCCCTTGAGGGTGATTTCTCACTTTCACTCTCACTGTCTCTGTCTTTCTTTCCAGTGAATGCATGCACCCTAAGGCAAAACATCTATATTTTTAAAAAAAATCTTCAATTTTTGTAGAATTTACTAAAATCTAATGTTTTTGGGTCTGTCATTGCGTTTCATTTCAAAGTTCTCTCCATCTAGATATTTGAGAGAGACACTTTTTTTATTTTTTGAGAGGTTTTCGCTACAGGGCACGTGCGCTCGCCAGAAAGACAGAGAGAGACATAGAGACAGAAAGCGAGAAATCACCCCCCAGGGGGGATGTTCACGCCGCAATCCCTTCTCCTCCATTCTCCTCTCGGGATCTTGGGCACGCAAGCACACGCGCCCAGCGTGAGTTTTAAGCCACCGTGTCCAGGACGCGAACCGCAGTCGACTACGTGGGAGTCCAGAGACATAGCCATTACGCTAACTGCTGGTTCCCGAGAGAGACACTTCTTTAGTGTTCTTTTGTGATCTTTAAGAGCTTGATTCTGTCAACCTGTAAACAACAAGCAGAAAGAAAGACTCTCTCAAATAAAAATGATATTTATTTAGCAAAAGACATTGTAATAAGTAATATGCTCACCATAGTAAACTACGGTTATATTCAGGAGGTAGAGGAAGAGAAGATTTTCTTGTCTGTGTTTTTCCATGAGGAGGGATTATATTAGTTGTTTGGGGACAATTATTTATGGCCACCAGAATGCATGACGAAGGTGGCCTCAGTCCTAGGTTGGACAAGCAGTTTTGGGGTACACATTGCCACAGCGGTACTTTCTGTGTAAGGTTGCAGTGGTATGATTTGTAAGAGAAGAAACCACTTATTAGTGAACTCCCAGCATCTCTGTCCCTGGTCACAGTACCAGGCTGTGTTTGGCACATGGTATGGACTTGATAGTCTTGGCTAAATAAATGGATGATCCAGGTCTGGATCCCACTGTTACTCCTTCCACTGCTACAGCGTAACACGGCCCACTCACTGCATTTGTTTATGCACAAATACCTGTGTAACCCTGAAGAACCCAGCAGCTCTCCAGCAAAGCCACGACACTGGAGGGCCTCAATAACTTATTTGTAGCGAGGGCGGTTTCTTTGCTATGTGGCGGTATGGCTGCAGGGTAACATGACAGCCTGTGAAAATAGAATTCTAGGGTTTAGAGGGAGATTTCACCACTTACAAGTTATTGTTTTGAAAAGATAATGTCTTTGCCTGTAAAATATGAGAATAGCGGCACATTCTCCAAAGGATGAGCTGGCGTGTGCACATACAGGTCCCCGCACACGGGCTAGGCATGATACGGGGTAGCCCTCCTCCTGTAGCCGTGTCCTTCTAGCTCACCTGGGCTTACATTTCAAGGGCAGTCTTTGGAGCGGGTTGCTTCACACTGGGAAGGAGGCCAGTGGCAACATGGAGAAGGCTACCACGTTGGGAAGGAGGCCCGTGGCAACATGGAGATGCACCTTCTTGAGCCCACTGCCTTGTGTGTGTGAGCACCAAGTCCCCTCTATGGCCCAACCCCGCCACTCTGGAATTATCCCATCAGCCTCCTGTGATTGACAGAGGAGCCTTCTCAGCAGGCTTCGCTCTTGTGCTCTGTCTGCACAAAGAGGAACCGTTATCTTTCCTCTCAATCCTGTCACTGGTGTCCCTCAGTCACCACTTGGCGTTCTTCCACTTAGGTATACGATGAAGGTCTGAAAGCCGGGGGACCACCCTTATTCCAGCTTCATTCATGCCGCGATTCCTCACCTACTGACAACTGTCCTGTCTGGGTGGCGTTCGGCAGCTGGCTTTCCTCCTCTTTTTTAATTTTTCTTGTCTGCTTTACAAATTAGAGAGAAACATTCTTTCCTCGTTTTTTTACTTCTGTTGTAAAAAAGGAGCTGGGAAAAAGCTGGGAGCTGGAAAAAAGCTGGTTTTGAAGTATATCTTTTTAGATATGCAAAAAAAGAAAGAAAAAACAGGAATTTAAGACAACTATAGGATTTACTTTTAAGATTAAGTACACCTGAGATTGAACCTGCTGGGCTTCCTGACTGTAAATAAATACTAAACTAGTGGTTACTTCACCAGGATTTTAACTACAGGCTCATTTGCTTCAGTGGAATTCTAAGTGAAGCTCATTTTTGAAATGCTGGGGAAGAGAGGCTTCAAACTCTGCATTCCAAGCAAATGGTGCAGCCTCCCAAGGCCGTCCACCATCTGCCAGCTATGTGTCTAAATTGCCACAGCGCAAATCCCACTCCAGTAAACAACATTAACCAAAAGATTCATTTTGCTGAATCATTTTCAAGCCCTGAAAAGTGGCCCACACTGACATTCAGTGTGGCATAGAGGGAAAAACAGTATTTTCGAGAAAGGATGACTTGTGTTTGAGTAATTTCAGGAGAAGTATGAGGAGTCATAATAAAATCATAGTAGATAATGCTTATTGGGGTCCTGGGCTTGGGACTTTACCCGTGTCAACTTGCAGAATTCTTAACACAACTCTTTGAGATAAATCACCTGTAGTTGCAGAGAATAAAAGTGAGACCCAGAGAATGCCAACGATTGATTTAAACTCACACAGATGATAAACGGCAGACCCAAGACTTAAACCCTGTTATGTTTAAGGCCCAACTAGCATCTGTGACCCCTGTGAAGGTTATATTGGGCAGCTGAGGTTTCTTTGGCCTCAGAAGTTTACTTCTGTGGCAAAAAGCCCTGTCAGAAGGCAAGCAGGTGTTAGAGAGAGAGGCTGGCTCACTGGCCTGGGTCAGACAATTCCAGGCAAAGCCTACTCCAGCCCTCCTCTGTAGGGCCAGGATGCTTGGATTTAACCCACGATCTCACCCTTGCATGTTTTTCCCCATTCCTGTTCTGCTTTGCTTATTTCCTTACTGATCTCTCCTGGGATCCCTCCCTTAATAAAGTTTTTGTTTTAGGATCCGAAAGCAGTTTTTGCCCAAAGTCTGGGTGCTGCACGCTTACATCAACTTCCACATTCTTATCTTTGTCTTCTCTTCTTCCCAAGTCCGATGTCTTTTTCTATTTGGGGTTGCGGTGAAGTCCTTGACTCCTAAATCTTCTGGTCAACATTTCTTTTTTCTGCCTTTTAGTTGATGAAAAAGATCCTACACATTGGAAAAATTCTGGAATGAGACCAGAAGTAGATGTAGGTCATTTGCTTGGTACTGTGCCACACCTCTTCCTTGACATGAGTGGAAAAAAAAGGAGAAATTGATGGGGTGACACTAATTGATAATTCCAAAATAGTATTGTACCACTCAATTTTGCAATTGTTTTTCACTTTTTTTTTTTTTTTTTTTTTGCCAGAGGGTGCAAACGTTTGCCAGAGAGAGAGGGGAGGGGAGGAGAAAGCACCTCCCATGAGGAATGGCCGTGCTGCCATTTGTTCTTCCCATTTCCCCTCCTCTCGGGATTCTGAGCATGCACGCACACTCGCCCAGCATGTTTCTCAAGCCACCAGGTCGAAGACTCAGACGACTCAGCCACGTCCATCCTGGCTATTCCAAACTGCAGGCCACAGGGCCAGCCCGACCTCTTAGATTTGTATTTGTTTGTTTGCTCTTCTCTCATCAATTCTCTGTGGTCAATATTTTGAGAATGAAGATTCCTAAAAGCCACCTCTGCCACTGTGTCTTTTGTCTGCTTCTATTCTCTTCTGAATGGCAAGCAAACGTCCTAGACATACAGCTCTAGGGTTTTCAACTCCTCTCTTCAGCAACTTTCTTATCCTGGGTTGGTCGACGCTGGTAGAGAATGAAGAAAGTCAAAACTCCTGAAATTATAAAATGGAAATTAAAATCTCAGACCACTAACACAATTACCTCTTGAGCAACTAAACATTTTTTTTTTTTTTTACAATATAGCTATTTCAGCTTGGCTTATTATTCAAGCTACGGTAGAAAATTCTCTTTAGAAAAGAAAAACCTGAACTCGTAGAGTTAGTGCCTTTTTCGCCTGAATATTGAACAGCTATGGACCCAAAATAGATGTCAGCAGCTATTTTAGGGACTATATTGACAGAGTGATCTTAAAATGGATGTTGCCAACTGCTTTGAATCATATATTTAGAAGACACTTGTTTATGTTTTTCTGCTATTCCAATGAATAAAATCTAAATGATCTAATCATCTTTTAAATATCAGATATTCTTGATTTTGATAAATGTCCTTATGAGACAAGTTTTCCAACCCTAGTCACCAGAGTGAGATGACACAGGCATCTGAGCTTTCATGCCAAAAGAAGGAGCGACTAAAGGGCCCTGTGGGCAGCAGAAAGCTCACTGCCTGGCACCGTCTGTGAGACACTGAAACACCTGAAAATCAAAACGGGGAACCTCAGAGTAGGCGATGGCACGGTGGTAACACAACTGCATCCACATGAGCTAAGTGCTGGGTTCACATCCCAGGGCCTCCCTGAACACGTTGGGCACATGTATGTGTTTGCCCATGATCTGGGCTGACCAAGGCTGGGGACGAATTGCAGCATGGAGACCCGGTTGGGAATGCCTCTTTCTCTCTCAGAAAAACGAAATAAACTTAAAACAAAGAAATGTTTAACCTCTCTAACAGTTGTTTCAACTGTACATTGACAAATAGCTGGGTTGACTGTATATTACTAATGGATAATAGATTTAAGTCTTTAGTGCTTGAGACAATTGAATTTTAAATATATATATATATGTGTGTGTGTGTGTGTGTGTGTGTGTGTGTATAACCAAGATGACTTGGAAATAAAGACGGACAAAAGAAAAGAGGATGAATTTCTAACCCATTTAGAAAAAAGTTATCTGAAATCTCTGAAAAGAATGCTAACTCTGGGGCTGGTAGGTGGCGTGGTGGTTAAGGGTACTGGACTCCCACACGGCCAACTACAGTTCAAGCCCCATACCTGGCGGCTTGCTTTCTCACTTGTCCTCTCTCTCTCACTCTGTCCCTCTCTGGTCAAATTAAAATAAAATAGATAAATAAATAACAAATAAAGTTAAATAAAATAATTCTTAAAAAAAAAAAAGAAAGAAAGAAAGAATGCCAGTTTATGGCCTGTGGCAATAACCTATTTAAAATTTACAGGGCAGAATGACTCTAGTCATTGGTTAAGGGAGAATGGATCCCACATGGCTGACAGGTTCAAGTCCCGGCCCTAGTCGTTTGAAAACATACTGAGTAGGTGTGTACGTATATATGCCCCAGTCCTGACAGGATATAGAAAGGGAGGAGAAGGGATTGTGGGGTGACCACATGCCAATGGGGGGGATGCTTTTTTCTTTTCTCTCTCCCTTGCTCTCTGTCTCCAATATCTCTCTCTGGTGAGCACACATGCCCTCTGGCAATTAAAAAAAAAGAAGAAGAGGAAGAAAACTTCTGGGAAGGAAGAAACAGAAAGGCCACAAAAGAAAAAAGTCATCATGCTTTCAAGTACCATGCATTGGATCAGACTGAATTCGGGCCGGCCATGCACCGATAATGCGATGCTCTGAAATACTGAGTCACGTGGGCAGCTCCTGGGTTCAGGTCCAGATATCTCCCTGAGTACACCAGGCACTGCACAGCCCAGGGCTGGCTGAGGGTGGGGTGGATCACAGCATGAAGACCCCTCTGTCGGTGTGTTTCTCTGTTTGTCTTTTTCTCTTTCTGTCTCTCTCACTCATAGAAGAAAGAGATAAATAAACTTACAAAAAAAGAATGAATTCTATTTCACAATGTCTTCAGTAAAATTGTAAATGATCCTTATAAATAAGAGAGTAACATGAAATTAATGAAACTATTATCACACAATGGTGCATGTATAAGGAAATTAGTGTATAATACCAAAATTCACAATGCTCAAGTGCCTTAAATAAATGGCACAGTATTTGCATATTCTCCTGTATACTTTATTTTATTCATTTATTTTTATTTGCTATCAGGCACATGTGTTCACCAGAGAGAGATATAAAAACAGAAAGAGAAAATGAGAAAGCACTCCCCAGGGCATCTGGCCACACCACAGTCCCTTCTTCACTCTCTTGGGAATTTGGGCATGCGTGCACACACACCTGGCATGTCTCTCAAGCCATGGAATGTGGAACTCGAACCACGTACTCAATCATGTGGGATTCAATGCCTTCACCAACAACCATGGGCTGGCCCTCTCCTGTATACTTTAAATCAACTCTAAGTTGGGTTAGTGTCCTGAGGTCGCCCTATACTGAGTGCACCTCTCTGTGCCCATAATCCTGGCTGGCTGGAAGTGGAGGTGGATTGAAGCGTGAAGACTTTGTTGAAGATGCCTCACTCTCTCTCTCTAAAGCAAAACAAACTTAAAAAAAAAAAAAGATGGCATAAGTTAGATGGGCTTGGGGAGATTTAAGAACACTGCTTTCTCTTGGACACAACACAGGGAAGCTGAAAGCTTCGCCAGGAAGTGTTCAGCTCCATCTCACACGCCGTGCGGCTCCAGTGACAGCACATTACTGGTGGAGGTGATGGTCGGCTCTGTGAGACCTCCGTGCAGGCATTCCAGAAGCACTGACCCTGCTGAGGATGAAGGTCACGGAATGCATGTGGGGGTAGTGATGTGAAGAATTCTAAGATTATAGGGAACCAGAAGATTTCTGGAGAAAAGAATATCGACTGTGCAGAACTGTACCAAGATCACAGCTTGAGAGCTAAGCTGTGGCAAGGACTATAGCTTTCAGTCTGGACTACCACCAGGACAGGACCAGTGCCCGACAGGCAGTGGAGCCTCAATGGCTCTGTGGAAGAAAAGAGTTTCAAAGAAAGATGGCCATTGCATGAAATATAACACATAGGCCAGGAATGCCTGCACCAAGCCCCCCAACTAAGTTGCCTGTACGGAGACGCCAACTTGGAATAGCAGAGTAGAAGGGAAGAAGGAATTTGTAAGAAAGAAGAACCACTTCTGATAGTGTATCTTTAAACAGATAAAATATTTATCCAAAAGATATGTTATAAACTGGAGAATACTGAGCTATAGTTTTCTTTTTCTTTTTTCTTTCTTTTCTTTTTTGGAGAGGTTTTTGCCATAGGGTGCATGCACTCGCCAGAAAGACAGAGAGAGATGGAGAGACAGAAGGTGAAAAATCACCCCCCAGGGGGGATGGCCACGCCACAATCCCTTCCCCTTCACTCTCCTCTCAGGATCCTAAGCACGCATGCACATGCGCCTGGTGTGAGTTTAAGCCACCGGGTCTGGGACTCGAACCGCAGTCAACCACATGGGAGTCCAGTGACATAGCCATTACGCTAACTGCTGGTCCCGAGCTATAGTTTTCTAGAAAATTTAGTTTATCCTTTCTATTTCACTCCTCCATCAGAAAGGAGATCTCTTATGCCACATGATTTTAGTTACAGTTCACTGAGGAAGCTATACTATTGTTACACGTCAGAAGAACTCTCGGAAGTTATCTGGGATTATATTATCTGGGACAATAAAACTCTTGGGATTTGTAATATTGAATTGTAAAATCTTTGCACTTTAAAAAAAAATCCCTATACATTACCATTATTCCTCCAAGGCCACTTCCAGTTATTATTATCATTTTTCCTCCAGAGCAGAGACTGAGGGTAAAAGTACCAAATATTTACTGAGTCTGAAACCAGAAAGGAGGAGGAGGGGTCAGCTGTGTCCATTTAGACTGGACAGCATCACGGCCCACTAGGTGTTGTGATCAAGGTGCTAGGCTCCCAAATGGTCAACCATGGTTCAAGTCTCGGACCTGGTAGCTTGCTTTCTCTCTCTCTCTCTCTCTCTCTGTGTGTGTGTGTCTCTCTCTGTTGAGTACACATGCCCTTTAGCAATTTTTTTTAAATAATGAGAAATAAATGATACTTAAAAAAAAAAAAAACCTGGACAGCATATTCTGCCTGGTTCCTGCTGGGGTAAACCACACATATTCCTTAAGGTCAAGCAAGTACAGAATCTCAAGCATGAATAATTAATAAGGATGTACAAGATGTCAGAACTCACGTTCCCTGGATTTGCTAAAATACAGATAAATTGGAATCTGACAAAAACAAATTGTGTTTAATAATCCTTAAAACCGTGATCTCTGAAGCGTCCTGCACTGCTCCGGTTGCCCCTTGTCCAACTTCTTCTATCTTAATTTATAGTTGACAAAGACTAGTAGGAAAAAAAATGTTTGAACTTAAGTAATGAAATCAGTTACAAAACCACTTACTTTATCACATATTTAATGTGTTTCTCTACCACTTTTTTATTATATAACTTTCTAATCTCTCTATTTAGGGAAGACACATAAAGTATCATTTAGTTTCAGCTGAGAAAGCATCTTCCAGAGCCAACCCCAGTCCCAGCATCATGAGATGAATCATCCTTGCTAACTTTCCTGCTTAAGTGAAAGAGATGGGTGGCTGAAACTAGTCTCACATAGATCAGAGAAACAAAATGCCCACTGATGCAACACCTCCCAAGACCAAGAGTTCTACCCTGAGCCAGAGAACAATGGTATTGCTGTATAATTCTGTATTTCTCTAAAAATGATTCACCATTTCTCCTTGGTGGGATATTATTCATCTGCTTCTCTCAGATTGTCCAAATAATTTCTTTCTTCAAGAATAGATGTGCCTATGGGACCAGCAGTTGGTGTAATGGCTATGTCGTGGACTCCCATGTAGTCAACCACGGTTCAAGTCCCAGACCCGGTGGCTTAAACTCACACCGGGTGCGTGTGCATGCGTGCCCAAGATCCCGAGAAGAGAATGGAGGAGAAGGGATTGCGGCATGGTCATCCCCCCTGGGGGGTGATTTCTCACTTTCTGTCTCTCTGTCTTTCTGGTGAGTGCATGTGCCCTATAGCAAAAATCTCTCTCAAAAAAAAAAAAAAAAAAAAAAAAATAGATGTACCTAGTTAGGGCTTAGTTACACATGTCTTACAACTAAAGAAGATGAAATACATGAATACATGTACTCTTTTAGAGTAACTTATAATTACCTATTTTTTTCCCCAAATTCAAGTTCTTTTAGTATGTTAAAATCAAGAGCGCTAATTGAGTTGTTGGAAGATAATTTTTTTGAAGCCAGAATGAGAGACTTAACAAATTTCTCCATACATGACTGTTTGAATACACAAAGTATCAGGCTACCTGGTGACATGATGATTAGGGCAACCGGATCCCACATGTCTGACTGCTCAGTTCAAGACCCAGACCCAGTGACCTGAGAAACATCTCAGGCATGTGTGCATGTGTGCACAAAATTCTGAAAGGAGGGAAAAATGAAGGAGAGGATATTGAGGTGTGTCCATCTCCCTGAGAGGGGGGTGTTTTCTCACATTCTCTCTTTCTCTATCTCTCTGATTCTGTCTCTGTCCAGTGAGTGCATCCACCCTTGGCAAATTAAAAAAGAATATACAAAGCATCAAATAGAAACAGTAGTGTAGCAAGAAAATAAGTAGGTAAAAATAATTAATCAACTGGTAGTAATAAGGCCACCATTTCACATAGTCCCTCCCACCACCACTCTTAAAAAATGTATTACCAAAACTCAAGGTCAAATTCAAGTTCAAATTCAAGTCCACTTTTTTTCAGCAACTCTGTAGTTCTAGACAGTTAAATTAAATCTTCTGTGTGTGTCTTTCATGATGCTGTGTGTGTATATGTGTGGCAAACTAATACAAATTACACATTTCAGAACCTTTACATGATAGCCCAAAAAATAAGTTAACAAAGTTTTTTTTTTCCCAGTATCTAATAGTTCACTTAGATATTTTTTAAAAACATTGAACTAAAAGTAGAGGGGAGAAAGGGCAAATAGATTTTGCAAGTCATCAACCACTGAGTATAAACATTACATAAAAATGTAATATTTTCTGATAAAGTGGGACTGTCCAATTACTGAGGAAATAATGTATTATTCACTAAATGGCTTTGGAACAAATTATCCATCATTTGTACAATAAATTAAAGTAGTTTATATATTATACAGCACTGAAATAAATTTCACATGAATTACGAATTTAAATACAAAAAAACAATAAAATATTAACAGAAACTAGGAGTGATGATTTATGTAACTACGTGTGGAGACAGTTTTTGTAAGGATTGTGCCCAAAGCAGAAGCCATTAAAAAAAAAAAAAAACTTCTAAATTTGATTGTGTAAAAGTTAGAACTTATATATACCAAAGACCCACTGTGAAAAAAAATTAAAGCAATACAAAAAAAATACAGAAAAAAACTTTGCAGCATATGATGAGAATAGAATTGAGGCACTAAAAGTCTTTCACAAATGAATTCGCAAAATGAAAACACCAGCAGAAAGACATTACAAATGAAATTTAGAAAGCACTTTCCAAGCCTAGCATGGTGGCACAGGCAGTAGGGCACAGTTCTGTGTGTCAGAGCCACAGGGAAGACTGTCGTTCGGTGCCCACGTCAGCCTGAAAGGTGCAGGGATCTGGCCGGGACGGCAGGCAGGCCGAGAGGAGTGGGGTTGATCATGGAGCAATAAGATGCTGTGGAGTGTGCCTGTTCCCCCACCCCAAGGAAGGAAGAAAGGAGGGAGGGAGAGAAGGAAAGGAGAAAGGAAGAGGAGGAAGGAAGAAAGAGGCCTTAAAGAAACACTTTACAAAAGATAAAGTTAACCATGCATATGGAAAGATGCATTATAAGCATTGGCAATCAAGAAATAATTAAGCAATAATGAGAGCTATTTTTCATCCATCAAATGGCCAAAGATTTTTTTTTAAAACTAACATTCTAGATTTTGGCGAATGTTTAGAAAAATAGTCCTTTGGAGGAATATGAATTGTTGGGCAATATGTATGAAAAAAAAAAAAAAACTAGAATTGTTTCTTACCCCTTTTCTCAAGGTTCTCATTCCTGAAAATTATCCTGATTATTAGACATGAAGAGCAATTTAATAATGTATATTTGAGAATCACATTACAGCTAGGCTCATTCACCTCCCTTCCAACTGCCTCATAGCGTATTTTTGCCAATAAATATAGACTCATGTAATCAATTTTAATAGCTTTGCAATATTGCATTGAGTGAATTTTTGATAACTTATGTTTTCATTTCCATGCTGATAGACATTGAAGACATTTCAAGATTTTCTTTCGCTGGACTCCCATGTAGTTGACTGTGGTTCAAGTCCCAGACCTGGTGGCCTAAACTCACAAGAGGCACATGTGTGTGCATGCCCAAGATCCCAAGAGGAGAATGGAGGAGAAGGAGATTGTGGTGTAGCCAACCCCCGGCGGGGGTGATTTCTCGCTTTCTGTCTCTCTGTCTCTTCCTGTGGTTCTGGTGAGTGCACGTGCCCTATGGCAAAAACCTCTCCAAAAAAAAGTTTCAGAACATATCCTATTAAATATATCTCTGACGTATTTCCAATTAGCTCTTTAAGATTAATTCTTACTTAGGCCAGCAGATGGCGCAGCAGTTGCGTTTTGGACTCCCACATGATCAACCTTAGTTAAGAGTTCAGACCTGATGGCTTGAAACTCATGCCAGGCACCCGTGTGCATGTGCCCAAGATCCTGGGAGGAGAATGGAGAAGAAAGGATTGCGGTGTGGCCATCCCTCCCCCGGGGGGTGATTTCTCATGTTCCTTCTCACTGTATCTGTCTCTGTCTCTCTCTCTCTGTGGTGAGCACACACATCCTAAGGCAAAAACCTCAAAAAAAAAAAAAAAAAAAAAAAAAAAAGACATTAATTCTTACACGTAGGCTTACTGGATCAAAGCATATTCATTTAAAATTTAAATACACGGTTTTTAAAAGATGTAACAATTTATTCCCACTGACAATATGTAGGTCCCATTTTTCCATGCCCTTGCTTCAAAGACTGTTAACAGTCTTTTCTAGGTTATTTTTCTTGCAGGTAAAAAATATCTCATTGCTTTATTTGGTAACTTTTTTTATGTACTAGAGAATGAATTTGCCAATTTTACTATACTTATTTTTGTTATTTTTCCCAGTTAGGAAAATCTTGTTATATCAAAAAATGTTAATTTTTTCCTACCTGTATATTGCAAATAGGATCTCCAAATCTAATTGTTTTTGAGTCTTAGATTAATTTTTTTGTATATATTTTTAAATTTCTATGGAGTTATATCTTTAAACTTTTCCTTTATGATTTCTGTACTTGCTGTTTATGTTGATATTTTTTTCCTGCATGTATTTTTAAATTTCTATGGAGTTATATCTTTAAACTTTTCTTTTATGATTTCTGTACTTAGTGTCATTTCTAAAAAGTTCTTTCCTCTCAGCATAAGTAAGCAAAAACAATTAAAAACGTTCACTATATTTACTTAAAAATATATTTGTTTAGTTTTTTGCCTTATATGTGCACTAACAGAGCAAGGGTGGAGAGACAGAGACAGTGAGAGGAAAAATGAGATATCAACCCCCACAACTGGGGTAGGGTGGCCATATGATAATCCCTTCTACATTCTCCTCCCAGCCTTTTGGACACACATGCACATTCGGCGTTGAGTTTTAAACCACCAGGTTTGGGACTGATCCACTGTAGGTCATGTGGAAGTCCAGCAACGTAACCGCTACACCATCTGCTTACCCCCCACCATATTTACTTTTAAAAAGTTTTATTATGAAAAATTGAAAGCATACATAAAATCATAGAAAACAATACACAGGCTTATCACAGACTCTGCAATCATCATTCTCAACTCTTGCTGTATTTACCCTATTTGCTTCACCAGTTTTTCTTTATGAAAGTATTTTAAAGCAAATTGTTGACATCACATCACTCTATTATTCACTAGTATCTCTAAACATAATGGTAATGTTAATAAGTATAATTTCTTACAGAATCACAGTAACATTTTTACACCTAAGAAATTCATTGGTATACTCTAACCATAATCAAATTTCTGCAGTTGACTATAAAATGTCTTTTTGTAGCTGCTGGTTTGAATTGGCATCTAAACAAAACCCATAAACTCCTTTAGATTTGATGTCTTTTAGTCTTTTTAGCCTAAGAAAGTCCTGCTTTTTTTTGTTTTTCTTTTCATTTCTCTTGCTACTGAATGGTGACAGAAGCCAGATCGATTACTCTAAAGAATGTCATCACTTTTCAGAGGTGGCTGTATACTTCCTTGTGGTGTCATTCAATTTTCTTAACCACCCTTAGACTTCCTGTAAATAGCCTGTGGCTCAAGAAGCTAAATTACATTTAAGTTCAGCATTTTATTTTGTTTTGTTTTTAATTCACTGTAGGACACTCACGCTCACTGGGGAGGGGGAGAGAGAGAGAAGCACTATCTTTTCTCTTTTTCTTCCATCTTTCAGGATTTTGGATACACATGCACATGAACTCAGCATGTGTTTCAAGCTGTCAGGTCTAGGACTTTTAACAGCATAGTCAGGCATGTGGGCTGCAACTGCATTAATCACCATGCCACTTTTATATATTGTAAAATTATATAAATAAGTAATTATAGTAATGTAAAGAATGAAGAACTTTAGTGTAAAGAGTTAAAATAGAAAATAAAGTGATGTCAGCCAGGTGGCAAGACAGGAAGCCCCAGACCTTGCCTCCTCCCAGGAAAACACCAATTTAGCAATACACGAACCAATTTTCTTTATAAGAAATTTAGAAAACAATCAAGAAGCTTCCATATCCCAGGTAGCCATGAAAACAAACACATTAAAGTCACTAGAAAAATGTGTGACTCCCTCTTATAGTCCATCTCCCTGACACAAAGTTATGCAATTGAGCAGAAATTCCCAGATCCCAGCTCTTCCCTAGAAAGGGAAGAGATTTGACTCTATGTCTAATGTTCTGACTGTTAAGGGGAGCTACCCAAGGGATTGGCTTCTTTCTTGCTTGTCTGGGAGGGTGCTATGGTTTAATTGTGTCCAACAAGATTTTCTGTGTTCAAAACTTAATCTTCAGGATCAGCAGATGTAATGACTACGTCACTAAACTTCCATGTAGTTGATTGTGGTTCGAGTCCCAGACCTGGTGCTTAAACTAAAGCCAGGTGCATGTGCATGAATGCCCAAGAGCCCAAGAGGAGAATGGAGAAGGGATTGTGGCGTAGTCATCCCCCTGGGGGATGATTTCTCACTTTCTGTCTCTCTGTCTCATCAATGGAAGACAAAAGAAGACAACAAAAGAAGAAAAACAGGACAAAAGAACTATAGAGAAAACAATAAACAAAATGACAATAATAACTTTTCTTTATCAATAATCACTTTAAATGTAAATGGATTAAACTCCATAATAAAAAAATGTAAAATGACAAGTTAATAAGAATAAGATCCAATTGCATGTTACGTACAAAAATCTCACTTGAGGGGACCAGCAGTTGGCGTAATGGCTATGTCGTTGGACTCCCACATAGTTGACCACGGTTCGTGTCCCAGACCCAGTGGCTTAAAACTCATGCCAGGCGTGTGTGCGTGCGTGCCCAAGATCCCGAGAGGAGAATGGAGGAGAAGGGATTGCGGCGTGGCCATCCCCCCTGGGGGGTTGATTTCTCACTTTCTGTCTCTCTGTCTCTCTCTGTCTGGCGAGCGCACGCGCCCTACAGCAAAAACCTCTCAAAAAAAAAAAAAATCTCACTTGAGATTAAGGACTAAATAGGGTAAATATAAAGAAACAGACAAAGATATTCTGTGCAAATACTAGTTAAATGATACCAAAAGAGAGCAGGGATGGCCATATTTATAGCAAATAAAATAGACATTGTCTAAATTATCCACAAGAGACCAAGAAAAACATTACATAATGATAAAAGGGTCAATCATTCAGGAAGGTCAAACAATTAAGAGTACATGTACGGGCCAGCTTGCCTCCCTCGGGTACCGGCTCATTCTATGGAGCAGATCTCCATTTCAATAAACCTTGTGCTCAGCTTGTCTCCTTGACTTCAGTTCTTTGCTGCGATGGGAAGACACAGACCTCAGTTTTTTCAACCTAACATATTTGATTCCATTAATCAGATTGCACAATGGAAGCTCCACTGTTTTTTTTTTTTTTTACTAACTGTCCTTTGGTTTTTTTCCCCACCCACTTTTTCCTCCATCCCAAAGCATGACACAGTTGGTAGTGGCAGCTCATCCAGGGTGAACTGTGCACATTCAGAGCCTTTCCTGTCTTATTTCCTCTCCCAGTTGGCTCAACAGAGATTTCCAATCAGTCTGCAGGGAACTACAGGGACATCGACCAAGGCTACCCCTTGGTAGTTTCCCAAAACCCTCAGGCAGAGAACAGAGTTCTCCCTTCCCATCCACAGGGTTGAGGCAAGCACAGGCTTCTGCTTTTACTTTTTACCTGGCTGAGATCCTAGAACGAGTCTTTGGGAACAGCTGAAGTGGTGACCAGGGCTACTCCTCAGTATGCTTCCAAAGCCCTCAGATTGACAGTAGGAATCTCTTTGCCTGTTAGTGGGATAAGTCTTGCCATGTTCTAACCTTTTCTCTTATTTTCTCCTTTCAGATATGTCTAATTCTATGTCATTTCCTTCAATCTACCCTCACCAACAAACTTTGTACCCCAATTGTGTTTTCTGCTGTCGTATCTTTATCCCACTGAGCACGCTCCATCCTGTTGCTTCTGTGAGTTAGTCGAGGGTGGACACTATGCCAATGATCTCGCCTTGGCATTCCTGATGGGTCTCTCCATGAACGGTCCTCACTGAGATGCTGGGGCATACTGTGAAACAGCTATTAATATGCTTTTGACAGCTTTAGGGTCTCCAGAAACAACCCAGTTGCCTGTTCTTCCCAGTCCTAGGAAGGCAGGGATGCCCCTTGGCGGGCCTGATTAGGTCACACTGATGCTGCTTAGTCTTGACCCAGAATGCTGGCTCTCAGACTCCACAGGGGGACTTTTCTGACCCCAGGACACCGGGTTCTCACTTTCCTTCTACATTTTACAGGTGGGCAATCAACTGGCGATTCCTGTGTACACCCCTTTGAAATGTCTTCTAGACAACTGGAAACCATTTGACCTACAAACTCTTTGGAAGAAGCAGCTCACGTACTTGTACAACAACACATGGCCTCCATACAAACTGGAGGATGGAGAAGATTGGCCTATGGACTGGAGAACCAATTTTAGTACCATTCAACAATTATATCACTTTTGTAAATAATCAGGAAACTAGGAGGAAATTCTCTACATACTGAGTTTTTGAGAGGTATAGGTTGAGAGATATAGGTACCCTTTGTTCCACCTTAACTCACACTTCTCCCTCACTGACTCAGGGCACACCAGGCCCCGAGGCTCTTATGAAACCTGAGGACTGGCCTACTAACCAGTCAGAGACTGCTCATCCTATTTCTCCTCTATACCCAACTCTACCTGTCTATCTAGGGGCCCTAAATGTGACTTACCCTAGAGTTTATCCTTTAGTTGAGTCTGAAGAATTTGGCCATATACAAATTCACAAGCCCTTTTCTCTTACTGAGCTTAAACAGACTAAAGCTGACTTAGGTAGTTTTTCTGACAATTCTCGTAATTGCTTAGAGGAGTTCCATCATGTCTCTCTGGCTTTTGAATTCACCAGGAAAGATGTAATGATTATGTTAAACCAGACCTTATTCGACACTGAATAGGAGTGAGTAATCAGAGAGGCAAGAGACTTTGCTACGGCTTTGTATATATCTGACACCAGTACCCCATGGGGGAAATCGTCCATACCCCCATGGCCCGTGCACCCTAACTGAGATGACAATAGCCATCATAACCATTTTCTTACTTGTATCTTAGCTGGTCTTAAGGTAGGACATTAAAAGGTTATAAGCTATTTTAAAGGGATAGCTGTTAACCTGAGGACTGATGAAATCAGCTGCCTTCTTGGAGTGCCTATGGGAAGCCCTGACCAAATATACCAACCCTGATTTCCAGTCGTATGAGGGACAAATTACAGTAAAAGACAAATTCTTGTCCCAGTCAGCTCATGATATACAAAAAAAAACTTCCAATGCTTGTGCAGGGACCATGGGAGACTTCAAGTGAGCTCCTTCAGACTGCCACTGCAGCATTTTAGAATTGAGACCAGGAGGAAGAAGCGAGGGTCTGAGAGAGGGAGAAAAGGAACGATCAGAGGCATGCCTAGCTATTGGCTGTGTTCCAATAGCCATGCAGTGGCTCAGAGCTCCTGGCCAAACAAGGATGACACAAATTCTATCTGTAAAAAGGGGGCTTTGTGCCAAAGCATGTCTCAGTTGTGACACCCCACCACAGACTCCCCGTCCTCCCTACCAACAGGTGGGTTATTAGGCTGCTCTCTGTGCCCAGGTTTAAGAACTCAGGGACCTGAAGCAAGTCCCATGATGACCCTACAACAAGAAGAGGACTAGAAAGCCCAGTTGTCATCTACAAAGATCACCAAGGTCAACATGGGGTACAGCTTAAGCAGTGTTTAGAAGGAAACATGTAGTAGCAAATGCTTAGATTAAAATAAAGAAGGGAAATTAATAATCTTACAGACACTGAAAAAAACAGAAGAGTGAACAAAAGCTAAGGTGAAAGGGAGAGAGACAACAGGTGGCATGAAGGTTAAGGTGCTGGATCCCAGATGGCCAACTGCCAGTTTGAGTCCCAGCTCTGGAGGCCTAAAAGACATGCAGGTGCATGTGTGTACATACCCAAAATCCTGAGAGGCAAATGGAGGAAAAGAGATGGCAGCATGGCCATCCCCCCAGGGGATGATTTCTCACTTTCCTTCTCTATCTCTCTCTGTCTCTCCCCAGTGAGCACATGCATCCTATGGTAAAACAAAATCTTAAGAAGAGGGAAGGAAATAATAAAGATTATAGAGGGAATTAATGACATAGAGAATAAAAACACAATTGAGAAAATAAAATAGAAAGCTAAGTCTTTAAAAAGATCAACAAATTCTGTGTACCTTAATTACACTGATAGAAAAGAAAGAAAGGGGCCAACAGGTGGCATGGTAGTTAAAAGCACTAGACTCCCACATGGCTGACTGTGGTTTGAATCCCAGAACTGGCAGCTTGCTTTCTCACTTTCCATCACTCTCGCACTCTCTCTCCCTGTCCCTCTCTAGTCAAATTAAAAAAAAAAAAAAAAGTTAGATAAAATAATTCTTTAAAAAAAAGAAAAGAAAGGGAAAGGGAGAAGAGAAGGGGGGAAACTCAAAATTACTAGAATCAGAAATGAAAGGGGTACTATTAACTGAACTTACAGAAAAAAAGATTATAAAGGAATATCATGAGAAATTATATGCAAATAAGTTATGAATTTAGGTAAAATTGAAAACTCCTAGAAAGACACAAACTACTACAATTGATTCAAAAGAAATAATCTCTATTTTTATAGTGAAGAGATTAAAGTAGTAATCATTACCTTTCCTCCTCCAAATAAATACAGTAAAACAACATGAGTGTAAATGATTCTGCCAGCCCAGCATGCAGTGACAATGAAATGGAAGCGACAAATGTATGGTTCTCTCAGCACGTCTCTGTGGCCAGGTGGCTCTCTGGACTTGAACAGTCCTCCTGCTATAATTTTGGTGTTTGAAGATAGACATTTATTTTACAAATTATTCTAAAATAAAGCTGATTTCTTCCATCATACACAAAAAGAGCAATTAAAACTATTTGAACATGTAAAATTTTCATTTCATGCACAACCTATTTCTGAGATTTCTGCTGTGCTTATACATATACACACACATACACATATTTGCAATATAGAAATAAATGGACTTTATATGATGCAAATTAAATTACTTTATATGTAGATATGGGTTAAATCTCTTATGGCTAATGTCTCCTGTAGAAAAGCAAATAAGCAAAAATCATAAATTTAAACTTTCTTTAACATCTGTTATACAAGATAGCCATTTATCAATTCAAGTAAGACATTATCCATTGATGACAAGTGATGGTAGGTGAATACTGATCTAATCTGATCTCTACTCTGGAATTCCAGGAATGTGAAAGTTAAACACTATCGCATATGGACAGCCTCTAATGACTATAATGAGGTAGATCTTAGTTAAAATGGAGAAAAGCTTACCTTGACAAAACAAGTAATTTCCTTTAGCTGTGAATAGGGCTCAGTCTTTAATCTTTAACTGGACTATTTCATACTAGAGGTTTGCATTGTATTCCTGCAGTTGCTGAAAGAAATGATTTATACTGAAATTAATTTTGGCTTAAACAGTAAAGGTTTGATTTTTGTGTAAGCACATCTGTAGTAATCTTAGTGATACTCAGTGATTTACAGTTATTCACTTTTCCTACCTTTATCTTCATTAACAATAAAATACAAAAATATGTATTGAAAAGTTAAAAAATAAAGCTTCTCATGTGTAGGAGTAATAGAAAAGAAACAAAATATATCTACTAAGAGTGTGAAATAGCAAATCATAAGGACAGAAATTAGACTTTGTGAGGTTTTACTCTCTGTTGGAGATAGACATTGTCTTATTTTGTTCTCAACCACTGTTCTACCTGGGCATTGTTGGACAAATGCAATACCAGACGCCTAGAGAAGTTTAGGACCATGAGTGAGGTCATACAGCTACTTACGGCAGAATTGGGATCTAAACCCAAGTCTACACGGTCAAGGATTCTGATGCAGGTTTGATTTATACCTTGGATAGGCTTTTTCCTTGGATTCATTAGTATCATACAGATGTATGAATTAAAAACTGCATGTCAGGGGACCAGCATATGGCCTAATGGTTAAGTGGCTGGACTCCCATATGGTCGACTGCAGTTCAAATCCTGGTCCCAGCGACTTGAGACTCACACCAGGTGCGTGTACGTGCCCAAAATCCCAAGGGGAGAATGGAGGAAAAAAAACCTGTGGCATGACCATCCCTCCAGGAGGAAACGCAAATGCAAGCGCTAACGCAAACGCAAATGCTAACGCAATGCTAACGTAAACTCAAACCTAAACGCTAACTTAAACGCTAACACAAATGCTAACACAGCCACTCTCATTGCTTCCTCCCTTTTATTCCCTGCACCACCCTGCCCTCTCTCACTGCCCTGGCATTTTCCTCCACGTCAGGTGTCACCCTGGCTTCCCCCTGCTCTCAAGACAATTGTGTTCCTTTCTAAGCTACATGTATGTGCCTGGCTTCCAGGGCAAAACTTCAGGCTTCCCTGCAGAATTTGGGAAGGGCACAGAGAGGAAGGGCCAGGAGCAAAGTAAGGATACTTTGCTACTTATCATGCACAGGGAAGCCATCGGCAAGGACCTTGCTTACCCTTACTTTTCTCTCTCTCTCTCTTTTTTTCTTACATTTTGTCACAGGGCCCGTGTGCACACCAGGGACACAGAGACAGGGAAAGTGAAAAATCATCCTCGGCGGGGGTGGCCAAGCCACAATCTCAGTCTATGCTTTTCCTACCATAGCGCACTCCTTCTGATAGAAATCTGTTAACTCCATGAACTCAAGATCATAATCATTAGGAGTTTATTTGTTTGTTTTACCCTAAAATATTTTTTTTTCAAAAAGAGAAAATGGTTTTAGGAGGATAGTGCAAAATTAAGGTAAAAAATTTATGAGAAATGCTGATGAAAAAGATGTTTTAAAATTCAACCAATATCGTTTATATACAGAGATACTATTCTTACTGCTGATGCCGTTAATGATAGTGGTGATAGTCCCTTCATTCTCCTCTCAGTATTTTACTCACAAGTGCCCTGAATGGTTTTTTTGGACTCTGGCTTCAGGATTCTAACTAGAGTTGGTCATTTGGTTTTCAGCTCCTTAACCACGTGCCACCTGCTGGCCTAGGATACCATAATTCTTAGTTTATTTTATATTTTTTTAGTTGTCAGAGGGCATCTGTGCTCACCAGAGAGAGAGAAACAGAGAGAAAGAGAGATGGTGAAAGTATCCCTCAGTGGGGGATGGTCATGCTGCAATTTTCACATTACTCCATCCCATCTGAACATTGGACACACTTCCAAAACTGCCTGGCATTTGTCAAGCCACAAGAGACAGGATTCAAACTAGGATCAACCATGTGAGATTCAGCACCTTTAACTGACAGGTTAAGGGGATGGCTCAATATTTCTTCATCATGGGCTGGAGCTCAGGGTCACTTTGGACATGGCAGGTAGTCAATTGAATTTCTTTTGGATACAGGAGCCTCCTACTCTGTCCTGATCTCTTATTCTGGACTCACTTCTCTAACTAGCATAGTGGTTGGGACCACTGGGAGGTCCTCTAATTACCACTTCACAGAACCTTTGCTTTGTCTATGGGACAGTTATGCTTTCTCTCATAGTTTCCTTGTTATGCCACATTGACCCTGCCCTCTACTAGGCTGAGATATTCTTATGAAAATTGGTATGACAGTCATGTTGGGAGGAAATGCCAGTTTCAGACCACTCTATGCTATTCTTTTTTGGGGTCCAAACTCTTCTGCTCTTCCCTCAGCTCCTGCCCTTAGGAGGAAGCCATTAGTCCATAGGTCTGGGGACTCTGGAATTCCAGGAAAAGACAAAACAGCAAAATATTTAAAGGACCCAAGTCTATTTCCTAGATTAAAAACAATATCCCCTTAGCTTGGAAGTGCGTTGGGCACTCCAAGAACTAATTAGAAAACTTTCAGACCATGTGTTACTAGGACCTACTCATTCTCCCTGCAGCATCCCCCCATCTTGGCTATTACTGAAAAAGAAGGATGGTGCTTATCGATTGGCACTGAACCTCCATGTTATAAATGAAGGAATAATCCCCTTACATCCTGCAGTTTCCAACCCTTATTGCTTTCTAAGTCAAACCTCGCTCTGTCTCGTGGTTTTCGACACTAGGCTACAAGGATGCTTATTTCTCGGATACCTGTGAGCCTATTGATGATCTTTAGCTGTTACTTTGGGCTGTACCTCACAAAGGTGAGTAAACAATTGTGGCTATTCCTTCTTACCTACTTGCCATCTGCTGTGCTGGGATGACGATGCTTTGGTAGAAATTTCTCCCTCTATAGCTACTTCAGCAAAACTTTATGAATGTTGATCTGTCACCCTAAACCACAATCTGGATTTGATGATGGAGACTCACCAGCGTTACCTATTAGTAACATTACAACAGTGCCAGCCTGCACCTTACAACTAAAAGCAGAATTCAAAAAACAAGTGACTTAGAGAGTGTGGGCTGTACATGTGGGAGGAACTCCTCCCTGTTCTGCTTTGTCCTTCCCTATCACGGCAGCTCTGAGGGGAGCCATATCATCTTTCGTCCTAACTCTAGCAGTGCTCTGCCTGCAACCAAGAAGAATTACGATTTACTCTGAAGGAAAACTTCACTGAGGCTACTCCAGGGCCCAAAATGACACATATCCTCAATGGCTAGTCCAGGTAGCATTGGCCCTAAAATCAGAAGAGGCAATGAGACATGTTCCTGAAGGCTCTGTCTTCATCTGTGGAGATAAGGGTGTCCCTCGGACTTTTGACTGCTTAGGGAGCCCTGTAAATAAAGGCCAGTCATTTTAGTAGCTTTAATTGCTCCAGTCTTCATTCACCAAAAAGATGAGACTAAGCATTGGATCAGCCAGCACACTAATATTGTTCACTCATGTTACTTGGGACTTACCTGTGGGTGTCCCAGATAATGACACATCCATTTGGGGGTACGATCTTGCTTTGGTGAGATTTTGCTGCTCATTGGCACGTGCTATGAAATGTATCAAAGACTCTCATTACTCTGGCTAATAAACTGCTACTGTCCTCACTGCTTTATAAACTTCTTTGGACTCATTGACAAGAATTGCCCTCAACAACCATAGTGCTCTAGACTGTATTTTGGCAGAACAAGAGGGAGTATGTGTAACCATGAACTTCTCTGGCTGCTTCTACATCAATTCTTTTCAGCAGGTAGAGCTAAGTATTGACAATTGAGACAACAGGCAACCCGGCTACAACAAACTTCCCTATTATTATCAAACTTCTTTTCTATCAGGACTCTGATTGGTTCTCTAGCAGTTCCACCCAGAATTTGTTCCGTTTTAGACAAACTGGAAAATCTTGTACTATTTCTTATAGTTGTTGCCATAGTCCTTTACATTTGCTATCAATTAGTATTACATTGTATTTCTTGTTTCTCTTCTACAGGTCTTCTTGGCCATGGGTCCCACCTAATGACCCTGCCTGCCCAGGTGTCCTCCAACTACTAGTCAAGCCCACTATATAGCTATGGGGACCTCCATGCTCGTGGCTAAGACAGAGAGATTCCAGGGAATGCGACTTTCCTCAGTACAACAGGGGTTGTTAGACAGACTATGATGGCTCAAAGCATTGGACCCCACATTCTTCGAGCGGGGCTTTGTGAGTTGTTAGAAACAATGACCTAGGTTAGGCAGAAATAGATCAAAGAACTATCATGGAGCACAAAGAAACTTTAAGGACAGACCATATGACCATTTGTATTTTGACTCAAAACAATTCCCTGAAGCATAAGTCCTACAGCATACAAGAATGAAGAACAAGTCATAAGAAAAATGAACAAGCCAGACATGGTCCAAGGACACGTACTTCAGATACACAAAGGGTCTAGAACAGGATAAAAGGAAATCCTGGGAAAGAGATAATGCCAGCTCACCTCCCTTGTTACTGCCTGTTCTGTCTATGAGATGTATCTCTACCTCAATTCACTTTGTGCTCAGCTTATATATATATATATATATATATATATATATATATATATATATAAAGAGTACATATACATCCAATATCAGAGAAGTTAAATACATAAAGCGAGCATTGACAGAACTGAAAGGGAAAATAGACAGCAACACAATAATCACTGGAGATTTCAATACCTCTTTACAATAATAGGTAGACCATTCAGACAAAAGATTGATAAGAAGTCAAAGGGTTTGGGACCACAGTTGGAGTAATGACTATGTCACTGGACTCCCATGTAGTCGACCACAGTTCGAATGCCAAACCCAGTGACAAGCACATGTGCCCTATAAAAAAAAAAAACCTCTACAAAAAAAAAAAAAAAAAAAAGAAAGAAAGAAAAACAGTCAAAAGGCTTGAACAACATTATACAACAAAGAAACCTAACAGAAATATACAGAACTTCCCACCAGCAGCGGTAGAATAGACACTCCCAAGTGCATATAGAATACCTCCTGAGTAGTTCATATGTAAAATCACAAAATAGATCTTATCAAATTTATGAAGATTAAAGTCATACCAAATATCTTTTCTAATCATATTGGAATATAACTAGAAATCAATAACAAAAAGAAAACTGGGGACCAGCAGTTGGTGTAATGACTATGTCGCTGGACTCCCATGTAGTCGACCGTGGTTCGCGTCCCGGACCCGGTGGCTTAAAACTCAACTCACACCCGTGACCAAGATCCCGAGAAAAGCACAGAGGAGAAGGGATTGTGGCATGGCCATCCCCCCTGGGGGGTGATTTCTCACTTTCTGTCTCTCTGTCTCTCTCTGTCTGTCTGGCGAGCACACGCGCCCTATAGCGAAAACCTCTCCAAAAAAAAAAAAGAAAGAAAACTGAAAAATTCACAAACGTGGGAAATAAACAGCATACTTTTGACCAACCTGTGGGTCAAAGAAGTAATTAAACAAAAAGAAAAACCCTTGGGGGACAGGAGAAGCAGTATTAAGAGGAACGTTTATAGCAATAAACACCTAGTTTTTTAAAAAAGGGACTCTCTCAGGTCCTCACTTCCAATATGACAAAAGAAAGAATGATCATGCAAAAAGGATTGTGGCCCTGTGCAGCTTATTCACATGGCTGGCTCCAATGTGTGCTCAAGGCACAATTTGTCACAATATTTATCAAGTTGAAATATATAATTTGATGATATTTGTTTATTTATTTATTTATTTTGGAGAGATTTTTGCTATAGGGCACGTGCGCTCACCAGAAAGACAGAGAGACAGAGAGACAGAAAGTCAGAAATCACCCCCCAGGGGGATGGCCACACCACAATCCCTTCTCCTCCATTCTCCTCTTGGGATCTCGGGCACACACACGTATGCGCCTGGCGTGAGTTTAAGCCAATGGATCCGGGACTCAAACCACTGTCGACTACATGGGAGTCCAGCAACATAGCCATTATGTCAACTGCTGGTCCCATAAAATTCAATGATTGTTATAAGGTCCCTCATTCTCTTTATGGTTAATCCTTTGGTTATTCCCAAACCCAAGTGACCATTAATCCATTTTTTTTGGTCTCTACAGACTTCCCTTTCACATTTGCACAGCATTAAGCTGAAGAATGGACATTCAATTTTTATGTCTTTTCTGTATCCATGGACATGATGATACTGAACATCTTTGTATTTTTTTTAATTAATTACACTTGATATTATATGCTGTTGTTTAATGCACTATTTGAGTCTATTTTGCTCTATTTTAAGGTAAGGAAATACCAAAGAATTTGGGAAAATAAAATAAAAGTATACATTCATTTTTCTACAAAAACATTTGAAATTTATATACATTGTTTTGTTTTGTTTTGTTTTATTAGATTTTTGCCATAGGGTGAGTGTTCTCACCACAGAGAGACAGAAAGAGAGAAAATGAGAACTCGCTCCCACCCACGAGGGACTGCTCTACTACAATCCCTTCTCTCAGAATTCTGGGCACATGCTTACACTCACCTGGTGTGATTTTCAAGCTTCCAAGTCTAGGACTCAAACAGCATTTGGTCATGTGAAAGTCCAGTGCCATAACCACCATGCCATCTACTGGCCCCCAACATGCATATTTTTTATAATATATATTTTCATGATCTTTTGAAGACTCCCTCATAAGAATTATATATTGGTTTATTTTAAATTTCGTACAATCATTATCAGAGTTTCACATGAATGGCATTATGTATCATAAAAAACTTTGGGGAGCCAGCAGATGGCATGGTAGTTAAGGTGCTGGATTCCCATATGGACGACTACAGTTTGAGTCCTGAACATGGCAGCTTGAAAATCACACCGGGTACATGTGCATGCCCCAAATCCCCTGGGGATCGATTTCTCATTTTCTCTCTCTCTCTCTCTCTGTCTCTCTCTCTCTCTGTTGAGCACATGTACCCTATGAGGGGTGGGGGATCTTAAATTCTTTTTTTGTCTTATTTTCTTATCAGGAGCACTTTAAGAAAAATTGGTATCTAAACTTTAAAAATTTGTCAGAATTCCCTGAGGAAACCTTCTAGTAGTTCTGGTCTTTCTGTGACATGAATGCTCAATATTCTGTCCATTTTGTCTATAGAGACTGATATGTTTGACTTTATCTACAGGGTCAGATTTGGTCATTACATATTGGTGTTCGTTTTTCACTGCATTTTTCAATGTTATTTATTTGCATGTACTTGTGCAATAGCAATTTTTAGAAAATTTTCTGTTTCATTGGATAGTTTCTTCTTTGTTATTCTTATTTCATTGATGCCTTTCTTTTGTTAAATTTGGTTAGCCAGGTTTTTATTTATTTTTATTTACATTTTTCTTAGAGATTTTTGCAATAGAGTGCATATGTTCATCAAAAAGACAGAGAGAGAGAGACAGAGACAGAAAGTGAGAAATCATCCCTTCAGGAAGGATGGCCATGACATGATCCTTTTCGTCCATTCTCCTCTCTGGATTTTGGGCACGTACACACACACATGCCTGACATGAGCGTGAAGCTGCTGGGTTCAGGACATGAACTGTGGTCAGACATTTGGGAATCCAGCAACATAACCATTACGTTATCTATTGGTCCCACCAAGTTTTTAATTTTGTTCATTTTTTTCAAAGAATCGGTTTGTTTTTTATTTTGTTTCTATGGTTTTTTGCTTTCATAATTTGTTTATTTCTCATTTTAACCTTGTTAATTCTTTCATCTTCGTTTTGGTTTGTTTGATTGGGTATTTAGTTTTGTAGTTAAATTTTTAAGTTATTTACTTTCTTTTTATCGTCTTTATTGATAAAGACATTTAATGCTATGAATTTATATCAGAATAATGCTTTAACAGTTGCCCATAGGATTTATAAATGTTATGTGTTATTTGTCATTATTTTGAGAATTTTTTTTTTTTTTACTTAACAAAAAGTTTATTATGAAAATGTACATGATCTGATTTTTACATCATAGTGAAACAGGCCTGTTGACGAGGGGACATGGGTTTTCCTGTTGAACAGCCCCTATTTATGCTCGTCCCAAGGCTTCTAACATGATGGTACTACTTCCTCGTCTTATCACCATTCCAATATTGTTCTGTGGCCCACTAGTTGCGATCTCCACATGTTCATCTATCACACAATTCATAAATGTATCAGATCCCCACAATATTCCTTGGACATGTCTGCCACCATTTAATTTCAATGATAACTTGTTGTCCATACATTTTCTCAACTCAGGAAGGTGAGCTTTGCTTATGGTACCAACTCGCAGGGCTCAGAGATGCCTTTGAACAGAATTCTCAGCCCCCTCACATTCCTGGTGCTTTTCTATTTTGAGAAATTTTGCAACTCTGTTTTGTTTCTTTGTTAGCCTGAGAATGTATTTCTTTAATAAAAATGACTCCTTCTAAATGTATATGTAGAGATTCTGAGTTATTTTGAATTGTGGTCAAAAAACGCTACTTAATTTTTTTTTTTGGGGGGGGGGATTTATTTTTTGCTATAGCGTGCCTGCGCTCACCAGAAAGACAGAGAGACAGAAAGTGAGAAATCGCCCCCCCAGGGGGGATGGCCACGCCACAATCCCTTTTCTTCCATTCTCCTCTCGGGATCTTGGGCACACACAAACACACGCCCAGCGTGAGTTTAAGCCACCAGGTCTAGGACTCAAACCATGGTCAACTACATGGGAGTCCAGTGCCATAGCCATTATGCCAACTGCTGGTCCCTTGAATTATTTCTTTTTAAGAATTGTTTTAGGGGAACCAGCAGTTAGCATAATGGCTATGTCGCTGGACTCCCACGTGGTCGACCGTGGTTCACGTCCCGGACCTGGTGGCTTAAAACTCAAGCCAGGCATGTGTGCGTGCGTGCCCAGGATCCCGAGAGGAGAATAGAGGAGAAGGGATTGCGGCGTGGCCATCCCCCCTGGGGGGTGATTTCTCGCTTTCTGTCTCTATGTCTCTCTCTGTCTGTCTGGCGAGCGCACGCGCCCTATAGCGAAAAACCTCTCCAAAAAAGAAAAAAAAAAAAAAAAAAAAAAAAAAGGGGATATTCTTTAATTTTAAGAAAAATAATATATACCTATCAGATTATTTTTAAATTTTTTTGTATTTTCTGTGTATATATTAATTTTTTGTACACTTCATTTGTCTCATTCTGAGAAAGGTGTATTAAATCTGCTAGTATTGGGACCAACAGATGATGTAATGGTTATGTCACTGGACTCTCTCACAGTCGACGATAGTTCAAGTCCCAGACCCAGCAGCTTAAATTCACTCTGGGGGCAAGTGTGATTATGTCCAAAATCTCAAGAGGGGAATGGAGGAGAAGGGACTGTGTCATGGCAATTCCCATAGCGGTGATTTCTTGTTTTCTGTCTCTCTGTCTCTCTTTCTCTCACCATTTCTGTGGTGAGCGCATATGCTCTATAGCAAAAATCTCTCTTTAAAGAAAAAAAGGCTCCTAGTATTAACATATTTCTATTTCTTATTTCATCTCCTGTGTATCTGTTTTATAATGGCTGCTATTGTGTCATTTGTTGTGAGTTGCAGACATTAGTACTTCTTTGATTTAGTCAGTGCATTCTGGGATGAATTCCACCTTCTTCTGACACCAAAATTGTGACCATGCTTTATTTTCATTTGCATTTTTAGTGTTGTGTTTTTGCCCATATTTTAAATTTTAACCTTTTAAACTACAGAAGTTTATTTTCATTGTGTATCTTAGATACAACATACAGTTGGTCAATATGGAAGCCTCTTTTCTTTTACTAATTGAGATAAACCATTACGTTTACTGACGTAATTGATGTTTACTCTCAGTACTATTACATTATTGGATGTCCACTTACTATGTACAATGCTGTCTCTTTTTCTATCTTTGCCTTTTACTTTTTTTGGGGGGGGTGGGTACCAAGTTACTTTATTTGAAGAAATGGTACAAATTAAAGGACTGAAGTGAATGTCTTGGTACAACTTATAGGAAACAGAAAAGAAACCCACATATGGAAGTACTGCCTTGGTGAGCAGGGAAGTCACTCATGGTTCTGAGGAAGTTTGCCTTGGGTTTAGCTCTCCTTACCACTGTCCCCCAGGGTATGCTTGTCTAAGAGGTACCCTGCCATGCCAGATTCTGGGGCTCCCATCTTGCGCCAGTTAGTCACACGGTCAGCTGATCCTTTGATGGATTTCACTTGCTAATTCAGGTAACACATCTCAATGAAGTCACACAAATAAGGGTTATTTTTGTCAGTAGCCAGTTTGTGTAGTTCAATTAGTGGTTGATTCACGTTTTTTTTCCAAGTGTAAAAAAACGTGTAAAAAAAGTGTAAAAAACACTCCATGCAGTTCAGGTTGCTACCCCAGTCATGATGGTCTGGTTTCTTGATATCCTGAAGGAAGGTGTGGTCACCTCATTGAGTCTGCAGCTTCATCAGTTTCTCAGTATGTTCTCTTTCCTGAGATTGCTGAAGAAAGTATTTGTCAAAGTTCTTCAAAGCCACATCATCGTGGTCAATGTAGAAAGACATGGATAGGTAGACGTAGGAGGCATAGAACTCCAGGTTGATCTGGTGGCTTATGGCGGCCTTGGAGTCCTGGTGGTGGTTCTGGTGCCCCAGTCAAGGGGACACGGTCATTATGGCAAGTGGCTGCGGGGCACTGGGCACCGCAGAGACCTTGGAATGGTCTGAGTGCTCTGCGAAGAGCTGGCAAGCAAGCATTGGCTCTGGGTGAGCAACCAGAATGGGGGACAAACACTGGGTTCCAGTAAAGCACTGTTGAAGCAGAAAACTGTGGCCACTCTTGTTGAAGAATGTATGGCCTCTATTTATTTCTTTTAATGTTTAAGAAAATTATGTATTGGGACCAGCAGTTAGCGTAATGGCTATGTCGCTGGACTCCCATGTAGTCCACCGCGGTTCAAGTCCTGGACTAGGCGGCTTAAATTCACGCTGGGCGCGTGTGCGTGCGTGCCCAAGATCCTAAAAGGAGAATGGAGGAGAAGGGATTGTGGCGTGGTCATTCCCCCCGGGGGGTGATTTCTTGCTTTCTATCTCTCTGTCTTTCTCTGTCACGCGCCCTATAGCGAAAACCTCTCCAAAAAAAAAAAAAGAAAGAAAAAGAAAATTGTGTATTTATTGTAGTTCTTATGTTTATACTAATACTATTATTACGGAGGGGACTAAAGCTTTTATGTAAGATATTTTCTCTTGATTTTCTACTATGTAGAATGTTAAAAATTAGCTAGAAAAAGGTAGAGTTGTGTGGACAAAGCAAGGTAAAGTAAAAAGGAGGAGCACTCAGAAAGGGCATGTGAGTGTGACAAGGCCCCGGAAAAATCTCAGAGAGGGTGGTGATAACTGCAAGTTACCCTGCCTAGGCTAAGATTCTTCATATCAACGCTTAGTGTAACAGAAAGAGAAAGGTTGAATGAGATCAGGATAAGGGGCTCTCTAAAGAGGTGACATTATTATCCACAGTAAAGAGGACAGAAAAGAATAGTCAGAAAGGTAATATAAAAAAGAATATTCAGGGGCCAGCAGGTGGTGTAGTGTTAAATATGCTGGACTTCCACATGACTGACCATAGTTTGAGTCCTGGACCTGGAGGCTTGAAAATCATGCAAGGCACATGTGTGTGCATGCCCAAAATCCCAGGAGGAGAATGGGGAAGAGATTATGCCATGGCCATCCCCTCTGAGGGGTGATTTCTCATTTTCCCTTTCACTGTCTCTCTCTCCAGCAAGCACACACACCCCGTAGCAAAAACTTTAAAAAGAAAAATCTATTCAAAGTTTTGCTTCATTACAAGTGTCCAATTATTATTATCAGTGGCTTCATCAATTGGAATTTTTACCAAAATTTTCTGGAGACACCCAAAGCAAGCAATCTTAGGATCCAATTTGAGGCTGCTCATTACAGAGCCTAAACAACTAGCTTGCCAGATTTTAAATCCATTCCATTATTCCCAGCAAGAGAAAATGAAGTTTGGATTAAACTCTACTAACACTGTCCTCATGGTCAAAGAGATCGTTTCCACAAAGATTCTAATAAGAAAATCTTCGGTAACTAACAAAGAGATAACAAGTGTTGACATGCAGGCTCAGAAGTGAGCAAAGAACGAACCTTTATGACTGACTTTCCACTCATGATGTTTGGATCTTCTCTCTAGACCTTCTTAGCACCTCTACCACATCACATCCCAGCCAAAGTCATCGGTGTTGAACTGCTTGATTTGACATGCTGGTAACAGAAAGACTAAAAGTAGATGGCAGGAAGAAGAAAAAGCAAGAAGCATACTTTTCCATGTACTCACTCATCATTTAGTAAGAACATATTAATTTCCAGCTGCAGCTAGTATTGTCTTAGACTATCTCCTTCAAGCAAAGTGAATGGGCAACGCAGGTTGCAAAGTGGGCGAGCTATGGCACAGCCCCACAACATGTCATTGGAATATTACAAAGAATGAAGATGTGACCCTATAAGATGTTCCCTTTGATGTCATTGTAGAACCTCAAGAAATGCTTGCTAAATTGAATCAAGGAGAAGGAATGAAGCAAAATTGTGTCTGTGAAGCAAAGTTTGCCTCCTTTTGTCCTCCCCTAAGCTTGGCCATTAATCACACATACACACAAAAAGGTATAATTAATTTACCTCCTCACCTGCCTGGAATATTGTGATAATTTACTCATGAATATTGTAAAGTGTTTTGAAAACATCAAGTGAAATAAAAATGTTAATATTCTAAAATACTGTATAACACCTTCATTTGAATAGCATCTTCAATACACATTTATGTAACTTGATTTAATTAAGCAATACAAAGGTAAATAATACAAATCAGAGGAAGAAATAAATTAAGAGGGATAGTCCAGGGAGAGAGGCATGTTGTCAGAGAAGATTAGAAAAAGAGATGGTGAATCAATGAGGCAGAGAGACACCAGGAGGCTGTTTTACTTGAGAGAAGATATAGACAAGGTCTCTCCTTAGACAATCTGCTACATTCCCTGGTACCTAATTATAACGTTAAATGCATCGGCGTCTCAGATAACATGAATGGTAATGGTGATCATCGCAGAGACACAGAAGAGCACTTAGTTACCCTTTGGGAGAGTAAATGCCATCAATATTGAGAATAGTTGAGGTCATAGAAAAGTTGAACAATGTAGTAAGTTGCGTCTGACTAACACTGAGGATCTTGCTCCCCTTCTACGGTTTAGTTTCCAGGAAACACCTGCCCATCGAGGAACATTTCCCAGCCACTCTGCCCCTAAAGGAGGCTGGTGGCCTGTCTGGCTGAGGATGGGGGCAAGAATAGTTGTGTCATTTCAAGGCTGACAGTGGATAATTAGCAGTGTGCTCTTATCATGTTCCTTCCCACAGTGACCCTTGAGCTTACATGTTGAAGACAGGAGCATCAATAAATGGGAAGAGCCTGAATTCCAGAATCCTCACTTTAATAAAGAAACCCAAGGGAGCTGTCCATCCAGTATCTACTTTGGATGAGTGAAAAATAAAATGCTATGGGATAAGTCTGATATTTTAGAGTTATTTTTTACTATTGCTAACAATATACTACCATCACTAATAATATATTTTTATTTGTAAGGCCAGATTTTGATTTATACACCTGTTACTAGAATGAACAGGGGCCAGCTGGTGCCATGGTGGTTAAGGTACTGGATTCCCACATGGCCAACCACAGTTCCAGTCTCAGATCCGGTAGCTTGAAAATGACAACAAATAAACAGATAAATAAATCATTTTTTTTAAAAAAAGAAAAAGAATAAACATATATTACAGAATATGCAAAAAAAAAAAAAAAATGGAGTGAAGGAGCAGGGAAAGAATTCAAAGTTCCACTATGACAAGTACATGAGCAAAGTGGAAAGGCAAGAGAGAAATACGGTTAGGAAGCCTGGAAGGAAGAGTTAGACAACAGTTTATTCTTCAATATAGCAGAGGTTGGGGCCGGCAGGTGGCATGGTGGTTAAGGGCGCTGGACTCCCACATGGCCAACTGTGGTTCGAGTTCTGGACCTGGCGGCTTGCTTTCTCACTTTCCCTCTCTCTCTTTCTCCCTCTCACTTTGCTCCTCTCTAGTCAAATTAAAAATAAATAAATAGATAGATAAATCTAAAAATATATAGCAGAGGTCAAATAAGATAAGAAAATTTTCTTTGCAGTGCATTGAATTTATAAATCAGGGTGTCATAATTATCTTTAGTAAAGCAGTTTCTATTGAGCATTGGTAGAATAAGTCAAACTGTAGTGAATGAGAACTGAAGAGAAGTTGAAGTAGAGAAAAAATATATAGAAAATGTTTATTCAAACTTGGCTTTACAGGGAGCAAAGGATATGGGAGGGTACCTAGAGGGAGCGGTAAGGAGGAAGGACAGTCTTTTTTTGTTTGTTTTGTTTTAGAGTTGGTTCGATTGGCATGTGATTTTGTGTGACTGGAAACACTGCAGCACAAAAGATGTGGTGTGAGAGATAGAAGAGTTCTCTGAGAAAACAAGAAGAGAGTCCTTGTGGAAAAACTTTCCTTAAATGGCAGGAAAGGCACCTCTTCCTCCTACACCAAAAAGAGGCAAGAAGAGGCGCTGCTATAAATTGTGGGAAGAACAACCACCTACACTCACTGTGGGATTGCAAAGAATTTAGGAAACATGGACAATAATGTGTTAATTCAAAAGCTAGAGAGAAGGGGGGCCAGCAGTTAGCTGACTATGTAATGGCTATGTCGCTGGACTCCCATGTAGTTGACCACAGTTCGAGTCCCGGACCCAGTGGCTTAAACTCATGTCAGGTGCGTGTGTGTGCATGCCCAGGATCCCGAGAGAATGAAGGAGAAGGGATTGCGGCATGGCCGTCCCCCCTGGGAGGTGATTTCTAGCTTTCTGTTTCTCTGTCTCTTTCTGGCGAGCACACGTGCCCTATAGCAGACAACCTCTCAAAAACAAAAACGAAAACAAAAAAAAAACAAGAGATAAGGAAATGGGAGTAACATCAAGACCATATTAACTCAAATAAGAATCAAAATATATTTAAAAAAAAAAAAATGAGGAGGTGCAGATGGTGTAATGGTTACCTGGCTGGACTCCCACATAGTGAACTGCGGTTCGAGTCCTGGAACCAGTGGCTTAAAACTCATACCAATTGAATGTGCTCATGTGCCCAAGATCCCCAGAGAATGTAGGAGAGGAGGAGAAGGGATTGTGGTGTGGCTCTCCCCCCTGGGGGGGGGGGCGATTTCTCATTTTCTGGCTCTCTGGCAAGCGCATGTGCCCTATAACAAAACAACTCTCCCTAAAAAAAATTTATATATATATCCAGAAATGGGGGATTGGCTCCATGACCTGGTGGTTAAGGCTACCTAATCCCACATCCCCTACCATGGAGTTGAGTTTTGGAGGTGGCGGCTTGGAAAACACACCAGGTACACAAGCATGTGTGCCTAGAATCCTGCGGGGAGGGGAAGGTGGAGGAGAAGTGCTTGAGATGTGACCCTGCCCCACTGGGGGGTGCTTTCTCCTCTCTCCTGCTCTCTGTCTCTCTCTGGTGAGTGCACATGCCCTCTAATAAAAAAGAAGGAAGAAAAAGAACAGGAGGCAATTCTAAGAATATATGTAAATATAGAGATATAAATAGATTCACATAAAAGATTGCAGGTGTGAAAAGTGGTAAAACAACATGTAGAAGGAAGATAGCTTTTTCATAGATACTGGCAATGTATTTGATACTTATATTGCAACTATTCTTAGTGCAGTAAGGATGAAGAAAACGAATTCTTATCAGGAGATTACAATGTGCCAAATAGTGGGCCAGTTTTACAAATATTCTCTCGTTTATTCTATTACATATCACACATCCATGAGATATTTCTATTTTTTATATATGTATTAATAATTTCAGTAAGCTAGGATTCAATTCATCATTATTAAGTAACAGAGGTTCAACTTTTATCTGTCTGACTTTGAAACTTGTATCTTTGGGCCAGTAGGCAGTATGGGGGTTAAGGACACTGGACTCCCACATGGCTGCCTGTGGTTTGAGTCCCAGACCTGGTAGCTTGTTTTCTCACTTCCTCTCTCTCTCATCAAATCAATAATAATAATAATAATAATAATGTTAAAGTTAAATAAAATAATTCTTAAAAAAAGAAACATAGCCTCATTATATTTCAAAACTGCTATTGCTTTAGTCAATGAAGGAACATTTGTTTTGGAAAAAAGAAATGAGAATTGATCAATTATTTCCAAATCTTACTTCCTATATTGTCAGCTTTCTAAAAACAAAGTCTGTGTCTCTTTCATCTTTGTTTCACGTATGCCCAGCACAGTGCTAACATATACTGAAGATGCCCGATAAGTGATTTTAGCACTAAATTTCATTCCCTTGTGACTATTTTAAAGTTGGTGGCAGTATAAAATGAAAATATTATTAAGAAAGACAAAGAGAACAAACAATTTAAGAAAAAACATATAATACGTTATAAACAAATAATTACCTTGGTAAAGTAAAAGGTGGTGTAAATTCATAAAACAGGATAATTGCAAGGGTTATTCAAGTGGTTTGCACATATTGGGGACAACGATACTCACGTTCCTGTCAGTGAACTAGACGGCACATTCACGCTCTAAGGCAGATCCTAATATTTTTAAGTTAGCAGCATATTGTTGTCAATTAACCACTATCAACTATTCCCAAAATACTTTTTTCTCAAAATTCCATATCCACATGCACACTGCAAATAATGATTTTTTGTTTAAGTTGATTTTAACCCATTTTCAGACTCTATGTGGGAAGCTCAAAGAGTCCTCCTTTCAAAAATTAGACATAATATATACAATTTTAACAACATGGAGTTAAGAGTTTGGAGGCAACATAATGCATATTCTAACAAAAGTTCACAGTTTTAGGTATCAAAGGAAATCATAATATGCATAATGCACAGTAAGCAACATTTGCAAACTACACATAGTGTGTGGGTACATCTGGTACAAAATTTAATTTGAATACTATATTTGTGTTATGCACTTAGCATACCAAATAGTCCAGCATTTTCAGTCCCCCCAAATAACAAAATATTTAAAATGCTTTGCTACAAATCTGTAATCGACGAAGTTCTATAAACAAAAATCACAGGAAAGGGAAATGGTGCGGCCTAAAGTGAAAATACTGTATTTGATTATTTTATTTAAAAACTAATTTATTGCTTTTTATAAAATAATGCATGCTTTTTCTAATGAAATTCGAGCCAAAAAAAGGTCTTTAAATCAAACCAACTAGAAGTTGTTCTAATTAACCATAGGTGAACATCAGACTAGAAATGTCTATATGCACATATTCATATAAATAATAAATGAATATAGACAAAAACGAGTATAAAATAAGAATTATTCTCTGTATTTAAAAAGTTATTTAATTTTATTTAAAACCATAGAACATTTACAATAATACAGAAGTAAATATAGATTAATGTTTCTCCACCATCAAAATGAATAAAAATCACAAGGAAAAAATTTAATATAGTTATTTTTTAACTATATTTTACATCCAAATACCACTTATTAATACACTATTAGAAGATAAGAAAATTACCACACTTACATTTCTTCCTATCTTTCATTTTATTTGTTAATTATTATTTAGGGGCTGTCAAGACATGTTGTATTTACACTCTGTCCTGTTAGGATAATTCCCATAGATAGATAGTCTTAGTTTTACACTGAAATGAAATGACACTCACCTCCATTCCCTTTACCATATCCTCTCCATTTCTGAGTTCTCTATTTTAATTCTTTGCATGGCTGGCTGAATTTCAGCATCAATTTATTTTTCCAGGAAGGACTTGCCAATGCTGAGTTTATTTATGTTTGAGAATGGCTACCTTTTATCTTCACATTTAGTTGACAGCTTTGATGGGTATAATATTCTTTGTTCAAACTGTTTCTCAGAATTAAGCTTATTTTACCCCAGTGTTTTTGAGAACTGAACATTGATGTGAAGAACTCGGAGGCCAGACTGATTCACCTTCTTAAAGGTGAAGTGATATGCAATTTTTGCTTAAGTGCCTCAATCATTTTTTTTTAATTTGTAAGGTTTGGTAACTTAAGGTATGAATCAAGATTACTTATTCAATATTAACCTTCTCTAGAATATGGTGTGCTCTTTTACTTTGCAGATTCAATTCTTAATTTCAAGAAATTATAAAGTTATGTTTTTTTAATTGATATCTTTCAAGTACTTCTCTTAAATTTAGAAACACCAATTGCTTTTAGACAATTTCTTTTTTTCAATGTATGAATTTTTCCTAAATGCATAAAATTTATACCTTTTTCTTTGGAATTATATTCTTTCCTCATCGTTAATTTGATTTTCATTTCTGTTTCTTTTCTTTGTGCTTCTGATATTTTTAACTTTGCAATGGTGTTAGTTGGGACTTCAAAGGAGAAATTCTGGACATTCCAGCATAACTAAAATAAAGTCATACAAATAATGAACACAAAGTGGTTACAAAAAAAAAAAAAAAAGATGCCCACAAAAACAAAACAAAACAAAACTACTTTTCAGGCAAAAATAATTGATGTTTCTAATACCAGAAATGTATGCTTTTGAACCTATTCCTTGCATCACACATTCTTCTAATGTCAATTATAACTAGATACCCTGAACCCAATGACTTTCAAAACAAAATAAAACTCTTAGGAGCTCTGATTAGCATTTGAATGACACTAATCAGTACTTTGGCCAAGGGGCCACCAGGTAGCATGGTGGTTAAGGCACTGTACTTCTGCATGGCTGAATGCGGTTCAAGTTCCAGACCTGGTGAATGTGGTTCAAGTCCCAGATCTGGTGCCTTGCTTTCTCACTTTCTCCCTCTTTCTCCCCCTCTCCCACTCTGGTGAGCACATCTACCCTACAGAAAATTTTAAAATAATAATAATAAATTAAATTAAATTAAAAATTCTTTAAAAAATATTTTTTGCCAGTTATGTGCTTAAATTGTCTGTGTCCAATATCCGGTACTTCCCTCCCCAGTAGTGTAGATTAAAATTATTAAAATTGGAGATTTAAAAATGCTTATTTTACTGCCAGGTTTCATGTCATTTAAAGAAAGCATACGTTTTTGGATTTCTTTTTAAGTAACTGCTTTGTTCATCTTTGAAAATAACTTCCTAGGATTATGAGGACACCTTGGAGCTTCTGAAAAAGCTGAAATGCATGAATAATTTTATTTTCTTAAATTTTTTTTTCTTTTGCAAAGAAGCAGATGGCCTAAAAGAAACTGAAACTGGGTAACTAGGATCTCAAAGAGCAATAAAAAGAATGACACTAGAAAAATTAAATATCAAACCAGGGACTAAAAAATATTTAAGAGTTGAATGTCAGTATAAGTCTCAAAGCCATCTCCTTATCTCACCTAGGGACCTAAAGGATCAGAACTGCTATTCTATCTCTTTATGGGAGAAAAAAGCCCCCCACAGATTTATTCTTCTTAGTATTTCATTCAAAGCGACGTCAGCCCATATGGAAAACATCACAGATATAGACTTCTAAAGGAAAAGACTTCGAACAGTTTGAGGTGAGGGAGGGAGGTCTGAAGAGACGTGAAAGATCCTGGGAGTAAAACACCCACTCCACAGAGATGCCGATAAACCCTAGGGAAGAATCATGACCAATAATAATGCTTTCCAGAATGATTCCGTTATTCCCTTAAAAAGTAGGTAGTAAAACACTATACTCATTTTTTAAATTATTTTGTTTATCATGATTATTATGATTTTTATGATTTTTTTCATTTATTTCATACATTCAATCATTGTACATCACTACGGCTTGAAAAATGAGTTACCCAACATGGAAAGAAACTAAGGATCTGAGAGGTTAAAAGACTACTTAGAAGAGGGGCCAGCAGGTTGTGTGGAGAGTAAGGCGACTGGATCCCACATGGCCAACTGTGCGGTTTGAGTCCCAGACCTGGTGGCTGGAAAAACATGCTGGGCACCTATGTGTGTACCCAAAATCCTGAGAGGAGAATGGAAGAAAAGGACCCTGGCATGGCCAGTCCCCCTGGGAGTGATTTCTCACTTTCCCTCTTTCTTTCCATAGTCTCCCTCCAGCCACTACACATGCCTTATAGCAAAACTTAAAGAAACAAACAAACTACTTAAAAGGAAAAGTGGAACCAGATAGAAATGCAAGGAAATTATAGGTTATGGTAGGTTTAACCATTTATAAATCTTATTTTCTTTTTCCCATGAACATCACGTTTGAATCTGTTTCAGTACATGGCTGTCCGTTACTTAATTTCATTTGCTGCTCTGGAAAACGAAGGAACAATTAATGGCAATTTTTGTTTTTTAACAGACTACTATTGCATGAATTTTTCTCTTTAAAATGTAGATACAACCAGTGCATGGCCTGGTGGTTACGGTTGGTGGATCTCACATGGCTGGCAGCACAGTTCAAGTCCTAGATCCGACAGCTTGATGGACACACTGTGTGTGTGTGTGCGCGTGCGCACACGTGCGCGCATGTGTGAGACTGCCCAAAATTCCAAATGGAGGGAGAGATGGAGAAATGATTGAGAGGCAACCTTTCTCCATGTGGGGGGATATTTTCTCAATTTCCCTCTTTCTCTTTGTCTCTGTGACTCTCTGGTAAGTGCACATACCCTGTGGCAAATCAGAAAAAAAAATAAGATAAAGTGTGTAATTATTTATTATCACAAATTAAGATTAAAATCTCCCTGAAAAAATAAAACCTGCATATAATGAATATGAAATTTTAAATATAGATTTGTTAAAAACAAAGATACAATTATTGATAGAAAGCAAACTAAGATATATAAAGGTGTTCACCAGCCACCCATAAAAATCTGAAATAATTACAATGACATGAAACGTTGAAATTATGTTATGCATTTGAGCAAATGGAAAATCCATAAAATCCATTTTTATATTATAAAATGAGATTTTAAGAAGTATCTGTCTATTTAATGGTTCATTTTGAAAAAAAAAGCCTTTGTTACTTCTAAATAACTTTACAAGCTTAGCAGCCTATGCTTATTTTTATTTCTTTCTAAAGTAAACTGTATACATGTAAGAGCAATTAAATGTATGTAGAGTTAAAAAGAATGCGAGATTGTGACAAAAGAAAATGTCTTTCTTCGAAGTAAACATAAAGGTACATTTTGCTGCTTTCATTCATGAGTAGAAAATTTTTTTATAGCTCGTTGCTGCTAAGAAATTTTATTAAGTAGATAACTGAGTGTGTGCCTGTTGTCAGAACCAGGTCTATAATTCAGGTACCCACCACTAGGTGGCAGTAGAAACATCTAGGGTAATTTTGACCTCTTATATTAGCTTTAACTAGATTCCACACTTACCTCCTGGACTGCATCTGGAGTTTCTAAAGGAATCTCATCCCAATTTTGTTGTTGTTGTTCTTAAAATAATAATAATAAGTTTCAAATAAAACATCAATTACATATCTGTTTCCAAAGAGATATTAGAGGCAAGGTTGAAAGGTAGATGGCTTCAGAGATGGTCCTTGAACATTTGCTACATTGTTCTCCCTCAAATTGGGTTGAATTGTACTGCACTGAACTAAATCAAGTCAGCATAGATAGACACATTGCAGGAATGTTTAAATAGGTTTTGTCACCACTTACCTTAATTTAGGTTATAAAATTACTCTGACATGCTTCACAGAGGCAGGAGCTTTCCTGACTCTGCTCCTTCAGGTGAGTTTTAAACTCCCTGCTTACTCTTATCAAGATGAAGCATCACATTTTATCCTGATAATGAACTCTGAAGCAATTTCTCCTTGCAGGACTGTTACTCCTCAAAAATAGACTGAAGAAATTCTTGTCGGAGCACTCTGTTTTTTCCTACTCCTAAACCTACCCACGGCTCACAACTGTCACCTCTGTTATAAGTCACATTCACTGAGAATCAATGCTTTTTTAGATATGTGGTCCTCTGTAAGCCTCTTCAATACATTTCCTCTGTTGAAGCTTTTTCTAATATGAAAGATTCCCTACACAGTCATTTAAGACACCCTATTAAGGAAGTTAGCAGTTTTCAGATTGGTTCAAGTTTCTCTTTTGAAGTTTTGTTCTCTTGTCTTTTACTGTCCTTGAAGTGGACGGAAGACATTGATTTTAAACTGCTACAGATAATAATCATATCTTAACTCGAATCAGGTCCTACAAAAGTGTGCATATTCCTTAAACAAGGAAAAAAGTTTTCTGCTTCACTCTAGTCTGAAACCGTTTTCAACACGTCTACATCTATATTATAATATCTTTTTTATTTTGAAAAACAAGGGCATGTGTTTAAAAGAAAAAAAAAAACTGTAACATCAGCATTGGCAGCTAGAAAATATAGGGAGTTAGACAGAACAACCAAAAACCAAAACCAAAAAGCAATGAAGAGCGGCTCTCAGCTTAAGTAGTATGCAAATTGCTTTCTTTCAAATGGTAGCATGATCAACACAAATGATATTTCTGGGTCTTGGCACATCAAACTACCCACAGATGAAAGATGACTTAATTGCTTTGACCACAGTCCGAGTCAGAATAGCTCAGTTGGCAAATATAAAAATAGCTTGGTGCTATTTGCATTTGCATTTCAGCAAGGAGTGATTTCATTTTAATGCCCAAAGTCTAGGTAACAAAGCAACCCACAGGTAGTGAAACTCACCTTGCAAGCAATTCCTGGTCAGAGCGTCTAAGGGTTGCAGGGGACACATTGATCTTGTCAGCTACCTCCGTGTGCATAGGAAATAATGCTGTCAGCGCAGCTCCTTCAAATTCAGATCACAGTATATCGAGAGTTTATGTCTTCCGAGGTTAAGCAGTTAAGCATTCACAGAGATTTGTTGCCCATGCCATCACCTTTAAATAACCCCCTAAAAATCTTTTACTAATTAATTATTATTCTGGATGTCTAATGTTACTGTTAATAGCTTACATTGCTTCTCGGAATTTCACCCAACAAAGTGCTTCCAATAAATAATCCCAGCAGAGTGAGGCTTACTATATTTTAGACTTTACTCCATAGCAGTCCAAATAATGTAAAAATATATAGAAGAAGAAATATATGACACAAAGAGTAGAACATTTCTCCAGGTCTTGAATTAAATGTGAATCTAAAGCAAGTAACGGTAAAAACGTGGACTATCAACTCCCATTTTTTTTCTAACCAGCTTTGATACGATGTTACTCTCTTATTTTCTAAACTTTGTAATATAAACAGCTAACTTAATTCAGAAAAAAAAAAAAAAACCTACCATAACTGATTACCATAACCAGGCTCACAGACTTTTAAATCAAAAGTCACCTGAGTTGCAAAAGGTTTAAGTTTTTTCAATAAATTATTTTTTATAATGACTATAAAAGTTATATAGTACACAGAGGCTAGCTGAAGATACATGCTTTACTGTACCTGAATTGCAGGGAATACTTTCTGAGATATAAAGCTGACAATCAGACAGCTGAGTGGGACTGGAAAAGAGCAGTCCCTGAAAGATTAAAGTGTGAATGTTCGTAACCTTCAAGGCAAACACCATTGTTCTTTCATTTTTGAACCAGGAGATCTAATGGACAAATTATAGTATGAACACATGTGAGGAGATCAAAAGGGTGAAATCACACCCCAAACTCATTTCGTCACAGCTCAAAGTGAGAATTTTTTGCTCCATAAAAATCTTCTATTTAAAAAAGTAGTTCAGACTAATATAGCATAAAAATTACTTAATTTACAAGGTAAATTGTTACATTAATTGAATTTCAATAACATCATTAATTTTGCAGTATGATCATCTTGTATTTTTGGCATAAATTTTCTTCAAAAGTTTAATGACTAGTTCAGAAGGGCAGATATCTGTGGTTATGCAAAAAAAACATATTAATATTACTCACAAATATTATAACTTTAAAATGCAGTCCTGAGCCAAATAACATGGAGGTTTGAAAATGGTTTTATGTCATGATATTTGGGAAATTATGGGAAGTAAGTTTAAAATTACGAAAACTACTGTCAACCTTTTTAAATGGAGAGACAATGAGATACTTTGCGCTTTAATCTCTTACTCTCGAGCTTTTTAAATTGTTAAACAAAAACCTATACACAAAGTAGACAGCAAATATCTGACATTCATGATGTCTCCACATTTTGTGAACATAATAATTTATAAAAATCTCATCCTGAACCCTCCAATACCAGGGAATCGAGGTTAACTATTTGGTACACTCTCAGAATCTGTTTTTATTTTTTGGCATGTAGTCATTTATCCAAAGAAATGGAGAAGAAAACAATTGATTTTTTTAAAAAATTGCTTATTTTATTTTTTTATTATTATTTTAAATTTGACCAGACAGAGGGAGAGTGAGAAAGCAAGCTTCCAGGTCCAGGACTGACCTTTCTTTCTTTCTTTTCTTTTCTTTTTCTTTTTCTTTTTCTTTCTTTCTTCCTTTCTTTTTTGAGGGAGAGGTTTTTTTTGCTATAGGGCACGTGCACTCGCCAGAAAGACAGAGAAAGGCAGAAAGAAAGAAAGAGAGAAATCACCCCTCAAGGGGGATGGCCACACCGCAATCCCTTCTCCTCTAGTCTCCTCTCAGGATCTTGGACACATATGCACACGTGCCCGGTGTGAGTTTAAGCCACTGGGTCCAGGACTCGAACTGCAGTCGACTCCATAGAAGTTCCAGTGACATAGCCATTTGCCAACGGCTGGTCCCTCAATTATTTATTTTAATTTGACCAGAGAGGGACAGAGTGAGAGAGAGATACGGAAAGTGAGAAAGCAAGACAGCAGGTCCAGGACTCGAACTGGGGTCAGGCAAGTGGGAGTCTAGAGCCCTTAACCACCACACCACCTGCTGGCCACAGCAACTGATTTTTAATGGGTTTGTTGGTTTGTTGTACAACTGGTTCTGGATGAGAGAGTCTTTCACCTGACCTTTATCTTCAAAATGTTTCCTTTATGACCTGCAGTGTCGAATTCCCACTGCTGGAGGTCTGAATCTTCCTTGGTGCGCATCCCCGACTGTGGCTGCACGTGGCATCCACAACAGCAGGGCCAGTCTATCCAGCCACCTCTTGGTTCCCTCACAGAGATGAGATTCAGATTTTTGGCTCCTGTGTCATCCACTTAGTTGGTAATTGCTCCTACTGGACGACCCTGGGAAATCTAGAATTTTCCATCAGAGGACCCACCATATTCTTGCTTCAGCATCTTGAATGACAGAAATTGACACATACTTTTTAAAAATGCTTACTTATCTTCCATGAGAGAGAGAGAGAGAGAGAGAGAGAGAGAGACCGAGTCACCCCCAACAGAGTTCTCATGCTGCCATCTCCCTCCAGTCTGAGGCAATGTGAATCCGGGGTTATGCACACAGGCTCGCATGGGAAGATCTTGGAACGAGAACCCGGGGTCTACCATCGCAGAGTGTGGTGTTTCTGCTGTACCACCATCTGGTCCACTTTTAAAAATACCTTATATGACCATGTCTATTCTATATCTTGCTTTTTCACCTTAATTATGTATCAGAAATATCTTTCTAGCACTAGCGTATATATAGATCTACCACATTTACCTTTTATAACAGCATTCTATTTTATAGAATGGAGGCACCACATTTAATTATTTGCTTACTAAAGAATATTTAGGTTGTTTCATATTTTCTGCTATTTTCTTTTTAAAAAAACTTATATTTATATATATATATATTTATATATATTTATATATATATATATATATTCATGTAATTATTTCTGTAGAAAGGACTCTTAGATGTCAGACTTCAAATCTCCTTCATCATTTTTTTTTTTAGTAGATCTGCCCTCTGCAAGGGCACATGCACTCACCAGGGAGAGAGAGACAGAGACAATGAGAGGGAAAGTGAGAAATCTCTCCCCAGAGAGGATGACCACATCATAATCCTTTCTCCTCTATTCTCCTCCTGGGGTCTTGGGCACCCATGCACATGCTCCCGGCGTGAGTTTCAAGCCATTAGGTCTGGGACGCGAACTGCAGTCAGCCATGTGAAAGTCCAGCGATGTAACTACTACACCACCCGCTGGCTTCATGCCAATTTTTTTTTTTCACCAATTTTACTACGATAATTTTTCTTACAGCTCTGCATATTGTCATTTTTTTTTTTTTTTGAGGTTTTTGTAACATGGCACGTGAGTTCACCGGAAAGACAAGAGACACAAAGAGACAGAAAGCGAGAAATCACTCCCCAGGGGGGATGGCCACGCCACAATCCCTTCTCCTCCATTCTCCTCTCGGGATCTTGGGCACGCACGCACAGGCGCCCAGCATGAGTTTAAGCCACCGGGTACCGGACTTGAATGGCGGTCAACTACATGGGAGTCCAACGACAGCCATTATACCAACTGCTGGTCCCTCATATTGTCATTTTTTTAAAAATCTGGCTTATTTATAAAACTGTTTTGACTTGCATTCTTTTTTTTTTTAGTTTTTTTTCCATAGAGCATGTGCACTTGCTGGAGAGAGACAGAGAGCAAGAAAGTGAGAAATCAGCCTCTCCCCTGGGGGGATGGTCATGCTACAATCCCTTCTCCATTCTCCTCTCAGGATTTGGACATGCACATGAGCCCTGTGTGATTTTCAAGCCACTGCTTCATCCAGGACTACAACTACGGTAGGCCTGGTGGGAGTCTCACACCTTAGTCACCATACTACCTGCTAGCCTCTTGCATTTTCTTCCTTTTTTTTTTTTTTTTTTTTTTGAGAGGTTTTTGCTATAGGGCGCGTGCGCTCGCCAGACAGAGAGAGACAGAGAGACAGAAAGCGAGAAATCACCCCCCAGAGGGGATGGCCACGCCACAATCCCTTCTCCTCCATTCTCCTCTCGGGATCTTGGGCATGCACACACACGCGCCTGGCGTGAGTTTTAAGCCACCGGGTCTGTGAGGCAAACCGTGGTCGACTACATGGGAGTCCAGCGACATAGCCATTACGCTAACTGCTGGTCCCTTGCATTTTCTTTTTATTAGTGATTCTGAACATCTTTTTTTTTAGAGCTTTTTTGCTATAGGGTGTATGTGCTCTCCAGAGAGAAAGAGAGAGATAGAGAGACATGAAGCAAGAAATCATCTCCTGGGGGGATGGCCACATCACAACCTCTTTTCCTCCATTCTCCTCTCGGGATCTTGGGCATGTCTGCGCACATGTTTAGCATGAATTTTTAAGCTGCCAGGTCCATGACTCGAACCACAGTCAGCTATGTGGAAGTCTAGAGATATAACCATTATGCCATCTGCTGGTCCCTTTGAACATCTTTTTAATATCGTTTTTAACATTCATATTTCTATTAACTGCCAGATTAAATTATTTTCCTATTTTTCTATTAGATAGCTTCTTGTTTTCTAGAAGCTCTTTGTATGTTTGATATGTTTATTTTCTCCCAGTCTGCCATTTGTCTTTTAACTTCATTTATGGTCTTTTTCTTAACAAAACAGAAATTTTAATTTTTGTGTGTACTTAAATGTGTCGACCTTGTCCTCTGTGACTCCTTAGACTTTTGTCTTGCTTAGGAAAGCCTTGTCACTCTAAATCTATAAAAATTGTGCCTCTCTAAAATAGAAATGTTGTGGTTTCATTACTTTAAGTGTATTTCTCAATTCACATAAGATTGATTCAACTTTTATTCTAATAAAATACAAAACAAATTTTAAATAGATATTATCTTCAAATATTTGTGGAACAATGAAACCTGGGGCAATAAATAGCTGAGGTGTAAGAAGAAAAAATAATCCAGACAAAACCGATTACCTTTCTCAATAAAAATAACTAAATTAGTGGGTGAGGAAAGGCAGGATGTGTAATAAATTTAGACCTTTGCTATCCATTGTCTCCGTAAATCTTTCATTAAAAAAAATTAATTCCAATTGACTTCTTCGAGATGAACACTGTTACTGAATTGAAAACTGCCTGATGGACCATAAACAGGAAAAAAAAAAAAATTTAGTGTGCATGTATCCAGTCATAGAGAGGAAGAAACCACTAAGATGGTTGGTAGATCTGGATTCACAGCGCTTTTATATTAATGACCTAAAAGGAAGAAAGAAAAATGATGTAATCATTTATTTAACAAATGCACTAAACTGGAGGCGTGACAGTAGAGGATTGCCGGGAAGGTTAAAGGCACGGTGGGAAACTCACATAAGAGCTGGCCTGGAGCCAGCTGCTCAGCCCTTTCTCGTTCTACACACTAGTGAGTTCGGTCGGTTCACACCTTGGCGACCACTGCGTGGCAGACTAGAGACAAACATTCCATTCAAGAGAGTCCAGAGAGAACAAGAACCCCACAAGAAGGGCAATAGTGATATTCATAGGAGAAAGGAGCGGCCGCAGTGAGTGTGGACACCCAGAGAACCAGGATGTAAAGACAAAATGACTACAGCTCCTACCCCTGGCCCTGAAGATACTGTAAAATCTGCCAGTGGTGATAGCAAAAGTAAATAAAATATAAACCAACAATGACAAAGGAAGGTAACTGAACTGGCTGAGGTAAAATAGTCAAAGAAGCATAATAAAGTATTAACATTAAATTCACACATCGTTTCAGTGTTTACAAAAATGCTTCCACAGAGTCTTCTTTGATTAATATGGTGAGGTAGTCAAGAAAGACATGACTAATGATCCATTTTCCTTCTACTTTTAGGATTATTTCATTTATGGGACCGGCAGTTAGCGTAATGGCTATGTCCCTGAACTCCCATGTAGTCAACCATGGTTCAAGTCCCAGACCCAGTGGCTTAAACTCACACCGGGAGTGTGTGCGTGCGTGCCCAAGATCCTGAGAGGAGAATGGAGGAGAAGGGATTGCAGCATGGCCATCCCCCCTGGGGAGTGATTTCTTGCTTTCTGTTTCTCTGTCTCTCTGTCTTTCTGGCGAGTGCACGTGCCCAGTAGCAAAAACCTCTCCAAAAACAAAATAAAACAAAACAAAAAGAATTATTTCATTTATTATTATTATTATTTGGTTAATTTAATAAGAGGGAAACAGAGAGAGAGAAAGTGAGAAAGCAAGCCACCAGGTCTGAGACTCAAACTGCAGTTGACCACGTGGAAGTCCAGTACCTTAACCACCACACCTCCTGCTGACCCCCATTTTCCTTCTACAGCTAAGTGGAAGTAAGAAAATTGTGGGAGATGATGTAGGTACCCTTCTGAGGATCCACTACACCTACTCATACCTTTTAAAGCAATTAACAGCAAAGTGTAATCAAGTTTCACCATATGTAAAAATCATGATTTGAAGTTTTAAAAAGTAAAAGCAGACTGGATCTTTATGAGAAAAATGCTTTTCACATATACTGCTCTGAGTACACTAAATACAATACATTATTTGGCCTCAAATCTACATACCTACCTTTTCTCTGCCTCCCTTTTTTCCATCCCCTCCTTACTTTTTTGCTTTTCCTCCATGGGTTTTGTTCTTAAAATGTGGAATAACCACTCAGGGAATTAAGAACACTTAAGTATATGGATTTACTGAAAATTCTTTCTGGGAACATCTCAACTTCTCTTCTATGAAGACAGTGAGAAATGTGTCTTCATAGATACCTAAAGCCCAGGAGGCTCTTGAATCCTTCTGAGATTAGCTTTACTGTCTCCAAGCCACCCACAGGGCCACGTACGGAGACAGACTGCCTGGGGTGTGTGCCCACACCACTGCAAGCAAACAATGCCCCCTCCAGGCGGTCTGGATGAAACATTTCAGTAGAGGACTGTTATTTGTATGTTAAGACACTCTTTTGGGGGCCAATAGGCAGTATGGTGGTTAAGGCGCTGGACTCTCACATGGCTGACTGCAGTTCAAATCCCAGACCTGTTCTTTCTTTCTCACCTCTCTCTCTCTCATGAACACAGGTATCCTGTAGCAGATTAGATAAATAGATATTTTAAAAGACACTCATTTCATGATGCCTTGCCGCTGTTAATTTTCTTTTTACAATGTGTGTTTACCACTGTGTAAATAAATACAGATACATACGTATGTGTATCTATCATTTTTTCTCGAAGTGGACAACTCAGTCAGTACAGTTTTCAGCCAATAATTTAATAAGAAAGTTGAATTAAATGTTGCTTAAACATACGTTAACATGATTATGTACAGCAATCCTGCGTTGCAAGAATAGATCAAATGACCTTATCAAAAATGTTTGAGAATGTGTCAAACTTATCCAAGCTAAATTTCAGATTTCAACTGTGAAAAGCTCTCGAGCTAACCATCTGTTTATCTAGCTCTTCCTATATGTAATCAAATTTCTTTCAAACAGGAACTCTTACATTGACTGAGTCCAAATATTTGACATAATAGATCTTCGCTTTAATTAATCAAAAAATTAATCTTTCAACAGAAGTGAAGTTTACATTTGTCTGTTTGAGCTACAATATTTTTGAAGGATATTCAAAATATTTTGTACACTGCAAAAAGCATATCCAGTTTTATTTGTGTTTCAAGCAGCTGGACTCTGTATATAGTCATAGAGGAGAAATGTTTTTAGTAAGAATATTCTCTCTCAGTTTTACTGGATTTCAATCTTATTCATAAAGGGACATAAAACTTGCCAAAATTCACAGTTCAGTGACATTTTAAGTCACAAAAGTATTAAGTATCCTTTCTATTACGTGCACTAAATTTTTGGAAAATATCCATAATTTTGCCTCAAGTGGTATTTCAGCATCTGAAAGCTTAAATAAGGCATTCTGAGAGACTGCGTGATGAGAAGGCTGCTACATTAGGAATGAGGACTATTTACTAATGTTAGTTAGTAGAACATAGGGAGGAACTAGGGGAATTTATGTTTCAGAGCATCAAGTAACAAAGACAGCCACTCTTACTGGAAATTCCCATATTTGGAAGAGGAATGTCTTGGTGATTAAAGCATCTAAACAGTAATTGAGTACCTGATTTCTACTGGTCAACTAATTCTTGAGAGCACAGAGTTTATAGTATTTTTTGCATAAAATAAGTAAGCAGCTCAAATTCTAATTTAGAAATGAATCTCTGATTTTTTATCAAATGTTATTTATGACACATTTAAAAATCATATTTTATCCTAACTCCCTAGTATAGTATCTAAATAGGAATCAACCTGTGTGTGTGTGTAAATGTAACATAGAAACTTTTATCTACAAATATAATAATTAGCTTCCAGGATTGTGGCTGACAACTTTTAATAATCAAAAATCTAGATCATATTTTGTAATCATAATTAACTTATCACTAAAATAATTCTTAAAGCGTAAGAGAAAGCATGTCTCTCTTATTTGAATATTTCATATTCCTCATTTAAGTATTGTCATCCGCCTCGATATTCTCTTCATTACCAGGAGATGGCGCTGTGGCTTTTAAATCGTAGAACTAAAAATCCCAAAACGCAGATGAATTTTTAGTTATTTAATCCGTGCACACCCGGCAAGCCCTAAAAGTGTATACCTTTTTGTGGTGGTGGTGGTTCGAGCTATTTCAATTAAGAAAATTTGGAATGTTTTTCAACAATCTATAAAATTCCAGAGCACAGACGTTTTTAACACCAATGCTGTCCTGCCCCTAGGGAGGAAAACTGAATGCGATGTCCCGAGTAACCGAGGTAGAAGAGAATTCTTTAAAAAGTCTTTTCACCAGTTTCGCCCTCTCTATTTGCATATTCTACATCGTTATCTGGGGTTTCCGCGGTGACACGCACAAAATTATTCGCTTGCCATACCGCATTCCCTCACCTTGAAAGTCGCCAAGATCCGGAAAGACCTCGCTGGAGCCATGTGTGCCCGTCACGGTCGGTGCGGGAGCCCGCGTGTGCACATCGCCGGAAAAGCTGCTTCCTGGGGAGCGAGAGTTTCTCTTAAATATCGATTCAAACTTAGGCTACCTATTCGCCAAACGATAGGGAGGATCAACCCTCTTTTCCTTTAAAATAGATAAAGAAAAGGAGTATCTTCTCGAAAGAACTTTATTGGAAGAAGTTTCAACTTTTCCGCGGGCAGCGTCTTAAGCAACAGCTAGGCTGGGGCCCTTGGCACACCGCCAGGCAGGTTCCAGCACCAGCCAAACTCCCGGCGCCCGTGCAGGCCCCGCCCTTCAGCCTCGCCAGTCTCTGGACACGCTTGGACCCGGGAGAGCCCTCTCGGCAGAGAGCTCCGCAGCACCTAGGGAAAAGGATGGGAAAATACTGATACGAAAAGACCCCGCAAAGTCTTGACCTCGAGGGCTTGGTAGGCTTGAATCTTCACCGAGATTTCCTGCTCCCAGTCCCGACGAGGACTTAGGATAGTGAGTCCCACTCCCACCCGACTGGGCAGAGCAGGTTTCAGGTTGACCCAGGCGCTACCAGACTGTGCCTGCGGGCGGGGCACAGGCAACTTCAAGCTCAGCGTACTTTTGACTGGGGCTGCACAGCCGTCCAGAGCCCCGGCCTGGAGAGCCCGGCTGGAGCGCTGGGAGCACGCCTTGCTTGCGTGCGCGTTCGACCCCTCGGGGGTGGGCGCGGAGACCGCACCCTCGGGAGGTTTCCCGCAGAGTGTGCAGCTGAGGTGTCAGCCGTCTGGGCCAGACCTGACTTTTCTGGCTGGAATCCTCCGCGGCCAGGAAAGGGAGCAGGAAGAGGGTTCCCATGATTTTCAGAGGATTCGCTTTTCAGAGCTGCTCCCGAGCAAAAGTTGAGGAAGTTGAGGTCATTTTGGCCAAACTTTGTTTTTACGCTTTAGAACGTTGTGAACTAGGTAAATTGAAACACACAGATGATTCTCCTTCTTGAAACACACCTAGTAACTCGAATCCCGGCTTCTCCCAACTTTTTAATGTAGATAAGTAATTATCAAAACTATAGAGGTAACAAAAAGAAACTTAGGACTTTGCACTTTTAAGGTAGATTAAGTTCCGTTCTGATTTTACTGGGATAGTTCAGATTTCAAGGAAATATTGAGATGATAGTAAGTTTAAATACCACTGAAGAGTTCCATCTGATGCTCAGTGCTCTACGTTCAATATGGTGCTGCTGTTTGCTACATATTTTAGAATTCTTCCAATGCCATTGCTGTTCCCCTCCAGCAGTTACAAAATTGTATTCCTCTCTATGCGACATGCTCTGGCTTTCATGAATCTGCTATCCAACACTCGGTTGGGAATGCTCCTTTCCTGATGTGTTGGCCATCGGGCCTGCCAAGCCAACCTGCCCAGCACCAGGGGCCCCGGCTGGATGTCCCCAGTTCGCGCCCAGCACCCTCCCACCCCTGAGTGACCGAGCTGCGTCACCCTGCAGCATACCCTGTTCCCCCACTGAGTAGGTAACTCAGGGACCCGCTCTGAAACTGCACGGCCAGAGGATTTCCCTTCCGACGCTTCATTCTAAAGGTCATCTGTGGGTCGGGACATTGAGCCCTGGGCTGATTTCTCACCCTGTCCGCCTGCGCAACCAGAAAGCGCTTATTTGGGCTTTGCGTTTGCCACTTCTCCCACTTGCCAGTTACACGAGGAGCCCAGGCCCTTTCCCAGCTTCCTGGAGGAATGAAGTGCGAGGGCACAGATTTCCCTAGCTCCTGCGGCCAGGGGGCACTGCGGAGGCGACGGGGGCACTCCGTGAACGACTGACGTCACCCCTCCGCCCGGCCCAAAACCTGGCGACGGGATCCCACTAGAGTGAGGTGAGGGAGCCCAGGCCGTGACTTAGGGCTGGCGACGATTAAACAGGTAACGAGACACCGGGCAGATGTGTTTTCATTGCCCTGTAAGATAAATGCAGTGTTAAGTGCCTGACAACTTCCCAGAAGCAATCAGCAAAAGTTTACGAGTGCATAAACCTCAAAGACCATTCCCCGACGGTTGTTATAAGGCCCGCATTTAGAGCTCCTATAAATTCTCAGGCCGTTTCCCAAAGCAAAGTTTCCAGCGACTGTTAAGCAACCACTTCCACCGGGAACATTGGGGGGATTTTCTTGAGTCTCAAAAGAAAGAGGTTTCTGATTCCTACTAAGTGAAATAAAGTTGCGCAAAAGTTTGTTCTAGGACTTCTTACGGCCGGGAGAAGAGGGAGGTGGTGGGAGGGCGCGGAGGAGGGGCTGGAGAATGGCTGCAAGGTGTCCTCCGGCGCAGTGACCCGACAGCGGCTTGCAAGCTGGGGCCCGGGCATCGCTTGGCAGGGTGTACATTGGCGTCTCCCCCGCTCTGCAGTCGGGACCCGGCAGGCGCAGCCCCGCCCGCTGCTGGGCCCGCGCTCCCACCCGACCCGGGCCAAGTCCAGCCTCCGCCCTTCAAGTGCCCTCGCTAGGCCAGCAGGAATCCTGGCGCCCGGCAGAAAGTGCTAGCCCACAAAAAAGGAAAACTAGCTGGGGAAGTAAGACATCCGGGGATGTCGCCTCTGCAGCCGGGGCCACTGCAGTTCTAACCTCGTCCCTCTGCAGGAGACCCAAGGGCTTTGATAAGTTAGTACCAGGCACAACCAACCTACCGATGTTTACAGAGAACCTTTGTTTATGATCCCTGCGAAAACAAAGCTGCTAATTGAAAAACAATAACACTAGCGAGCCTTTAGCTTCCTAAAGGGAGAGGTTAACAGCTGCGAGCGCCGGGGGAGGGATAAAGGGAGGGGAGCGGAGAACAAGGGGCCGCCCTGCACGTAAATAAGCCCTCGGGTCCCCAGAGAGACACGTGGGCCGGCTGAAACCTTCAGACTCGCGGGTCAGGGTCCCAGGCGCCAGAGCCTCTGGAAGCCCGTCTGCTCTTTCTCAATCTTTGGATTCTCCTGTATCCAAAGGTGCATAGGTAACCGACTGCTTAGTCTTTCCGTCCCCAGGAGTCTGGATCTCAAGCAGTTGTTTGAAAAGACACCGCTGGGCCCTTTTCAACCTCTCCAGGTGGAAATGCAGATATTTCTGGGTCGCCCTCACCCTTCCTTTATGAAATAAGGCGCCCAACTGTTCTGATATTACCATTCAAAAACAGGTTCTGTGGCGAACCTCATTTGTGAATCTATTACAGAGATTAATAGATTATTTCTCCTTTTTCAACTAATTCTCAGTGGGGAAATTTAACCATATGGTAAGGAGAGAATTAGAATTTCATCACATTAGAGCAAAATGTAATGAAAAGAGTCCAACACCTGGGGCCAACTCTGAAAGCCACAATTAAAAGGTTTTTAATGAAACCAGAGAAACCCAAAGTTGCATAGCCTTCAGTAATTCTGCCACATAAGAAAGAAATATTGGGGGTGTTGGGAAATATTGTTTTTACTCGTGTCAGGATGAAAACCAGCTGCTAAATACCATGTGCTCCCAGAGACTGCACTCAGGAGCCAGAGAACCGCGTGTTCCTTTCCCCAGCTTAGAAGAGCACTTGTTTTCACAAGAGCAACCGAGGCAGGTCCAGATGTCCCCAAATGGCTTCCTAGCTGGGCGGTTCCATTTCCGGGTAAATAAATGGACACAAGTGCCCCACGAGGTGTGTGAGAAGATTTGACTCCTGGTAAAGTTGACTCTTAGGAAACAACTGGATTTTCATCTTGAGGAAACTTCGATAAACCACTTTCTTCCTGTTTAGGAAATCGTGTTCTTCATAAGCACCACCTCGACAGCAGCTACTTGGAGACTGCGGTAGAATCATTCCCCTACACCCCTTCATTTAAAAATCAACTGGGCTGCAGCATCTTCATTTTCCTTTTTTTTTTTTTTTCTTTTTCTTTTTTGCATCCGGGTAGGCAATGGGCAGTGGGGGGTATGGAAATAAGGCAGTGTTGAGGGGTAGGGGCGATCTCAGGAGGGTCCATTGCTTTGCTTTCTTACTAGCAGAAAGATCTACAGTGAATTTTAGGCAAGCCAGCTGGGACACTACCTTCCCTCTGAAAGTCCCTCTCCAAATCCAGATCGAAGACACCCTTCGAACAGGGGTGGAGTATATTTCTCGCCCGGAAGGGTAATATGGCACAAGCGGAGACAGCAGTGGCGAGGAAAGGGCAGGTGGGGGTGGGGTGCCGATGGGTGGGGGCGTCTGCTTTCCACGGGACTCTCAGGCTTAGCCGCCGATCTACAATTTGCTGAAGGAGCAAAGAACATCCTCGGCTCTAAGTAGGGCTTTTAGTGTGCTCATTGATGAGTGAAAGTCGCCACACATGTCAAGCTAAAGGCAGTTGTTGGGTTACTAACAGGACCCAGCGCCTTGCAAACATATGCGCTAAGCTGTGTATACAGATGGCAGGCAGAATAATGGAGCAGGCGCCTTTTATAAAGCTCTAGCTGCTGCCTGTCTTCAGACCTGGGAAATGAAACTATTCAGACTCGCGGCCAGATAGCGCCTGCGATTGTTTGTTACCGTTTTAATCCTATTAATTAAAACGTTAACCTGATTGGGTAGAAAGCGCTGTCCCAACAGGCGAGTCTTCTTCATAATAACCTACTCAGAGATAATGATGTAAAAGACTCCCCCGTCTGTGGCGGCGGCTGGTTGATGGGTCCGGAAATCTCTTGAAGGTGAATCCAAGCAAGATAAACGGTGCGGAGAGGAGGCGCGGGGCTGGGCTCAGAGCGGCGGCGGCGGCAGCTCCACTCCCTCCGCGCCCACCCTCCCACCATGCGGGGCCGCGGCCCATGGTGAGCCCCAGCAGCCAGCACCATCGGCTGGAGACGAAGAAGAAGAAGAAGAGGAGGCGGCGAGCGCGGGGGAAGGCGAAAAAGAAAAAGAAAGAAGAGAAGAGGACTGCCGGCAGCGCCGGGACCGACGCGCGCACCAGCTCCGGAGGCCGGCTCGCGCGCGTCTGAGCGGCCGCCTGACTCCCGAGCCCGGGCGGCGACGGCGGCGGGCGCGGCGGGCCCGGGCTGCACGCCGGCGCCGGACCATGGAGCGCGGGCTGCACCTCGGCTCGGCGGCCGCGGGCGACGACGACCTCTTCCTGCACAAGAGCCTGAGCGCCTCCACCGCCAAGCGCTTGGAGGCGGCTTTCCGCTCCACGCCCCCGGGCATGGACCTGTCCCTGGCGCCGCCGCCTCGGGAACGCCCGGCGTCCTCCTCCTCGTCGCCCCTGGGCTGCTTCGAGCCGGCTGACCCCGAGGGGGCAGGGCTGCTGCTGCCGCCGCCTGGAGGAGGCGGCGGCGGCGCGGGAGGCGGCGGCGGCGGCGGGGTCGGTGTCCCCGGGCTGCTCGTGGGCTCAGCCGGCGTTGGGGGAGACCCCAGCCTGGGCAGCCTGCCGGCCGGGGCCGCACTATGCCTCAAATACGGCGAGAGCACGAGCCGGGGCTCGGTGGCCGAGAGCAGCGGCGGCGAGCAGAGCCCCGACGACGACAGCGACGGTCGCTGCGAGCTGGTGCTGCGGGCCGGAGGCGCCGACCCGCGGGCCTCCCCGGGCGCGGGAGGCGGCGGCGCCAAGGCGGCAGAGGGCTGCTCCAACGCCCACCTCCACGGCGGCTCCAGCGTCCCCCCGGGGGGCCCCGGAGGCGGCGGCGGGGGTAGCAGCGGCGGTGGCGGTGGGGGCGGCAGCAGCAGCAAGAAGTCCAAAGAGCAAAAGGCGCTGCGACTCAACATCAACGCCCGGGAGCGCCGGCGGATGCACGACCTGAACGACGCGCTGGACGAGCTGCGCGCGGTGATCCCCTACGCGCACAGCCCCTCGGTGCGGAAGCTCTCCAAGATCGCCACGCTGCTGCTCGCCAAGAACTACATCCTCATGCAGGCGCAGGCCCTGGAGGAGATGCGGCGCCTCGTCGCCTACCTCAACCAGGGCCAGGCCATCTCGGCGGCCTCCCTGCCCAGCTCGGCGGCGGCGGCGGCAGCGGCCGCTGCCCTGCACCCCGCGCTCGGCGCCTACGAGCAGGCGGCCGGCTACCCGTTCAGCGCCGGGCTGCCCCCGACCGCCTCCTGCCCGGAGAAGTGCGCCCTGTTCAACAGCGTCTCCTCCAGCCTCTGCAAACAGTGCACGGAGAAGCCTTAAACACACCCCCGAAAAACACGACCGACCCACAAGCTAGAGGAAAGTGAGAAGCCGCTCCCCACCCCTTTATTTTGGCCCTCTCGTAGTGTGACACACTTGCAGAGCAAACAAAGCAGAGGCAAGAACTGAGGAGAAGTATCAGAGACAAACGGGACTTTCAGCCTTGACATCCCCAGAATCTTGGTCTTTGGGGTGGGGAGGGAGGGAGGAGGGAGGTGGAGCTGGGATGGAGAATAGGTGTCTTTTTCTTTCAGAAAAGTGGCAACTTTGGTGGCAGCCTAGACCTCCAGGAAGCGGAGTCTTCCATAATGGTGAAAAATAAGTTGAGAAGCAGTGCTTGGTGGTTAAGCGTGGAGAGTACAGAATGGCAAAATACTAACCCTACTAGTAATTGTGAATCCGGCTGGTCCTGAGGGTGAGAGGAGGAGTCCAGGCTTGGGTGGCCTGTGGGACGGAATATTCATTCAGACAAATCAGAAAGGGCACTTGAAAATAAATTTTGATTCTGAGCCAGGAGAAAAACTTGAAATGTAGACTTAAGTGGGGGGTGGGGGGACCCAGAGAGAAAGACATGTTGCTATGAAAGACTTGTATTTTTTATTGTCTCTGAACTTTAATCCTGTGAAAATGCTCAACGTTTTGGCGAGAGTGATATGAAACAAAACACAACAAAACAAAAAACAAACTGACTGTGGCTGAAAGAAATGCATTTAAAAATATTTATGTGCACCTTGTTACTTTCTTCTCTACAATGATGTATTAACAATTCATAATATTTATTTGTTATTCTTCAATGACCCTTCCACATCAGCAGTATTTATCATGTGTTAAGGTCATGGGTCTTATGTGCAGATTTTTTTAATGCCTCTAAAATTCTGTTTTATAGATTAACTTAAACTGTGTGCCAAGTGTTTAAAGGTTTATTTGCCAACAAGTATGAAGAGAAATATTGATGTATACGAGCTGCTTAGGTTTATGAAAGGTCACCTGGATATTTTCAGTTGCATCATCCCTGTATTTAAATTGAGCTTTAATAAATTGCTTCAGTCCAAAAATTACAGGAAAGGTGTATTCTTAATTGATGAATGAATTGATGTCTTTTTTGAGAGGGGACTCCTTTGCATTCGAAAAGGGAAAAACATCACAGCAATAGAGCCTATAAGTAAGAACATACTAAGCAAGTATTTTTCCAAGCTGTGCTGTGCATTTTTAAAAGGTCTAATTTAATTGCTCCTAATATATATGTACATATATAAGTTATTTTAACTGTGGAGATTTATTTAAGTTAAAAGACTGGTTTGATTTGCCTATGGTGTGAAATCCTTTGTTATTTTTCTAAAAAATAAAATTTAAAAAGAAATAAAACTAAGGAAGAGCAAGAAGCTATTCACCCAAAGTGAGCTTTCAGTTTTAGTTTGCATGGCTGTTTGCCTGCCTTCGTCCTATGAAAATCAAGAAAATCTTTTTCAAAAAAAAAAAAAAAAAAATGGAGTCCTGCTGTTCCACTCCTTGCAGATGATACAAATTCAGTTTGTCTAGTTGGATGGTGAGTTGGGAGTTATGATGGATTCTGTTGGCGGGTTTTGGATGTATAAAGAATGATATATATATATTAAATAGGTCAATCAGACTATGACAGCTATGTACGACCATTTGTATGTGTATCTATGTCAGAAAGAACCTTTATTAAAATATTTTGATCAAACATTTTATTATGCTGTGCTTTGTGCAAGAAGCAATCACCTCTCTTCTGTGTTACTCTTTGATTGAAAGGTAACGAAAAAGAAGAGTTTCAGAGAAGGTGGACCTAAACTTTTAGCAGGGATGTGCAATTAGGTGTAGCCCTAGTTCACTTGTTTACTTGTTAAAAGCTTGATGGCTGGGCTTGGCCATAGGAGGAGAGATGAATGGAGGTGGATGAGAGCTGAATGGAGAGATGAGGGCAGACTCAAGAGGTCCAGGCTTCTAGCTGCTTCTAGCTTCTTGCATGCTCTTTGAAGGCCATGCTCTCACTTTGTTTGCTGTTGTCAACCATGACAGGGCCCATCCCAGAGGTAAAGTTCCTTAGGGAGATTTTCATCAAAATTCCTACCTCTAGATCCCTGAAGGCAAAGTAAAGAGATAAGATTTTGGAATCTCTCAGCACTGATTTTATTGTGGCTTTCCAGTTTCTTGTGACAAAAAAAAAAAAAAAAAAAAAAAAAAAAAAAAATTAAAGGCATGAACAATGCTCAGAGAGTTTCAGAACTTACTGGTGTTGCTAGCTAGTGAGATTTTTAGGGACTGTGTGTGGACTGGTTTGGGCCTTGAGTCTTAGAAGAATGAGTGTGTAGATTTGGATGTAGGCCTTTTATGTTGCCCTCACAGAAGGTGTGATTTTTACTGTGGTGAAGGTTGCAGAGGTCCAGGTGGTGGTGGTGCTGCTGGTGGTGAGGAAGTTACAGCATTTCCTCTGCCCAGTATACTAAATGTATTTTTGTCTATATAGCCTCAGCTCATAAAGATATTCCTAAATGCCATCAAACTTAGTGGGGGGTGAGGGAGAATATTTTCTGCTCCACTTGCCATCAAAAAAGATTAATCAGAACCTGTAACTTTTCAGAAAACATAACAGCAAAGGGCCTTGAAGCAGGAGCCCTCCCAGACTGGGAGGGGGGTAGAAGGAGGGAAGAGACCAGGGCAGCCCCCAGGCAGGAAGAGACCCGTCTCTCAGCATTTACCAGACAAAGCCTGGGTGCGTCTAATTATGATTATTAAAACAATTTCCATGACGATGTCTAATATTATGTTAATTTGAAAACAACTGTGTATGAAAACTGTCGACTATAATACCTAAATTCATTTAATGAAACACATCGTTAAGGCAATTAAACCTCCTGGATGTGATTAAGAAACATAATTACGACACTGTTCTGCGCCATAATTGGGTGTCTTTAATCAAGGGGTAAAGTGATCAGCAACACAGCCATTAGTTTGTATTGTCCTGGCCCTGCTGTCCATCATTCTGATTAGGAATTAACCACAGCCACCACCAGTCAGTTTTTTTTTTCCTTTTGCATATTAACATTGTAGGGGACACATTTGCTGCAAGATTTACTGCTTAATATTTCTCATTATTAAGAAGGCCTCCTTGAAATATTTCTTCTATAACCTCTGTACTGTTCAACTATTATTAGAAATTTTTACAGAATAACAAATCTTGAACTTGAGGAAAGAGCAATGGTCACCCTCCTCTCACCTCGGATCTCCTAAAAGAGACTTGAAATGGACGGGCGTGAAGGAAAGGAGAGAATGTTGAGAATAAGTTGCAATGTCAAAGGAATAGATGTAATGACTAAAAGTAGCAGGATTAATAATATTTACTTTCATACTGATTATGTCAGACAAAATCAACCATCTTTCCAAACCCAGGAGTTGGCCAACGGGTTGTAGGAGTAAATGTAGGACTTCTGACAAGGATGGAGAAACGTTTTCTTTTTCACTTAGGTGGCCTTCTCTGCTCTAACTCCAACTTTCCCCACGTTTCTTCAGCAACAGCTTTTAGAAAAGATAACTGTTGGCTGGAGAGACAATCTCCTTCCCTTCTCCCAAGCAAACTTCTGGGGTCACTTTTCTTCTGAGGTTTAAGCCCTGAATTTCCATCCAGTGTGTGAACCAAGTCCATTTGGCCCCAGATGCTTGGCCTGTGTGGAGCAGCCACGTTGAGGCTGAGGGACTGAGCACCAGGAGGCTCACTGTGGTCTTGGGGAAAAGCACTTGGGTCAGAGCAGGCAGCCTGGCCCCAGACTGTGCTTGTGCTAGGGAATCTGGACTGCCTTGGTGTCTGCCAGGTGCATCTCACCAGGCGGACCCAGCTGCTTTTGTTTCTTAGGGAGCTGAGAATGGGCAGATAAGGCCGAAGGAAGACATGGATCTACTTGGCCTTTAATCCCCGCTTAAGGCCCATCACCAGCTTGACACTGGGCACCGACAGAAGCTTCAGCTTTTCCACTACTACTACTGACTACTACTACAACCGGCCCAGCAAAAGAGCATCTTCGAAGAGCTCTCAAGTTACCCCCTCCTCCTTCCTCCCTGTGGGGTGCGTGCGTGCCTGTGTGTGTGTGTGTGTGTGTGTTTGCGCGCGCGCCCACTTTGCAATGCGCTCTTGAGTCTCGAATCAGGGCCACCCCTCCAAGACCCTGTTGTCAGCGCTTAAACTCTTCTTTCTCCTATCACACCCGCCAACATCCTTACAGCCAACTGTCCACTAGGGAGGGCAGAGGCTCACAGAATATCTTTCACTCGCTCTGCGTACCCACCGCCGGAACCGAACCTTTCTGTGCGCCCCGGACCCTACGATTGTTTCAGCAAGGGTGGCATTGACTTTTCCAGCGTAATGACTTATGAAAGATATAATCATGTGTTAAATTGAACCCTCCGTTTAACTGTTAATGGTGTGCTCTGGGCACATTTACGTATTAGATGCTATGGTAACTAATTACCACTAGGAAAAAGGATAATACACTTCCCAGACTTTGAAAAATAATGATGAGAGTTCACTTCCCGGCTCGCAGCACACTGCGGCGACTCCGTCGGTCGGAGCGAGGCAGCGAGTGGAGACTGGAAAGTGTGCTCAGAGAACGCGCGGTAATGAATCCTGGCCAGGCGGGGCTCTTCAGTCAAACCTTTAATGAAAATGTGATTCAGTGGGGACTGGGGAAGTGGGGGCGGGGGCCCACTACAAAATGGTGCCTCTAAACAAAATTAAATTGCTAAACTGAAACATCGGAAGTATAAATAAGTTTTCTTTTAATTAAATTGCAGGTCAGACTAAATTATCCACATGCCAAGCAACTTTACATCAATTAACATATTTTTGTTGTGTGGCCAAAATAATTGGGTCCATCTCCTGCGCTCTGCGTTGGCATTTATAACACGGATGCCCCCCGGATTCGCCAAGCCAATGAGCTGCGTTTGATTTAAAGTCGGTCTTTCAAGGCAAACATTAGGCACGATACCTGGAAGGAGGAAATAGGAGGAAAAACAAGAGGCGGGAGTTTAAGAGTAGAAACAACTGTCAGAGTGAGTCTCTCTCCCCCGGCCAGATCTCTTCTGATCCTTCGGTGTGTTCACTGGAACCAGGGCTCAGCAGGCTGTGCCAAGTAACAGGAAGTCTGCTCCGCCCCAGGGCCTGAGCAAGTGCTTGCGCTGGGCACCTGGTGGGGAGGGGGCCGAGGGGCGCCGCCTTCCCGCAGGCCTGCGGGCCCTGGGATGCAAGCCGACGGCAGACGAGCGACGCCTGCAACACAGGCTCCCGCCCTGCTGCTCCGCTAGCGCGGCGCTCCCGGAGGGACTCGGGATCCGCAGCCGCAGGTCACCCCTTCTCCCCAGGGCTCACCAGGACCAGTGTTCCAAAGCCCTCCTGCGGGAGCTAACGGTACCCAACTTCCAAGGTCCTTGACACAAAAAGCGAACTTCCCAGGTTTTGCCTCAAACTCTTTCGGAGGTGGCTCTAGGGTCAGGTTGTCCCGTGCATCCCTGGGGCCAGGTGGGTTTCCAAGTAGCCAAGATTGAAAAGCGCTTTGCACAGCCGCACCCAACCCGGAAATTCTGCGAAAGCGCCCCAATTTTAAATTCCAAAGAGCTCTTGCTTTGCGCGACAGAGGGAAACTCTTTACTTGCTTTTCTAGGGGGGTTGATTCGGCTTATATTCTACTTTTCCCAAATTACTCACCTTAGCACGATCCAAGAGACTTTTCTGGACTTTCGCGAAATTATCAGGTAATCTTCTGTGTGTGTGTGTGTGTGTGTGTGTGTTTAAGAAAGACACTTTTCCTTCTTTCTTTTCTCCAGTGTTCTCTACTGTTGGGCAATACAGAAATACAGAGTAGAGAGCTCTGGTAAAAAAAATGACTGTGTTGTGGGAGGATTAGAACTTAGATTGAGAGAAGAAAGAGAATTTGACAACTGACCTCTCCCCCACTCCTCCACACAAGGGGTGGACAAGCCTACCCTTACAGTCAGCAAGAAGCTTTGATGGGAGTTGGTTTTAATCATGCAAAATGTGATATCCTTCTCCTTTCTAGCTTGGGAAAGAGTTAATTCTCTCCTAAAGACCATAGTTGCCCTTGTCTTCTCAACCTGATTCAGAGATGCAATAAAATATGAAGCAAATTTATGATCTGTTTCAAGCATTTTATTGCTGTATTTTTAAATTCATATATGCACATATAAGAACTATGATCTGTGAATAATTTGAAATGCTATAGTAGAATGATACATTTTAGATAAAACATAACCATATCTTTATATAATTGTCTTAGATTAAAATAAAAAAGAAAAATAGATTTCTAATGTGGACCAAACCGAAAAACTAATGACTGCCATAAACTGCTAACCAACCATAAATTAACATCTTCATCAAATGCTAAAATGGTATCAGTGGTTATAGAAAGCAATTATTATTTCTCCTTATAAGTTTTAGAATAAAGTTCAGGGATCTTTAAAGGATCCATTATTTACAAATGTTTCTCAGTCTTAAAGATTTCATTTTTTATTAGGGGGATGGGTACAACTCGAATCTGTTGTGTTAATAGAGGTGTTTAGAGATGAGAATTTAGACTTAAACATAAAAACGCTTCATGGCCTAATCTCATTTTATATTCTTATTCTGCTCTAGTAAGTACTGAAGAACTTGGTGCAAGGATGTCTGTTAAATATCTTACCTACTCTTTGAAAAAGGAAGACAGATATTTTACTGTGGGAGAGACTTAGAATAAGTACCTACCAATTATAGTTAAAGCATTAAAGTGTGCATTGCTATTCAAGGAAGTACAGCTACATTTGCTAAGTGCAGTCTTTCTCTGCAGTACTGTGGTCAAAATTCAGATGCCAGACTTCAGTCAGTACCCTCGACCTGAGACTTCAGTGAAATGTAATGATTTTCCTAAACAGACTCCATCAAGAGCCATGGAAAAATTAAAGACTTCCATCTATGCAGTACCTGATGCATCTTGAAGCAGGGTCAGTTGACACCTGGGTCTAAATATCTGACACTGTAATTGTCTTTTGGAGACTGGACTGCCTAGTTCTGCCTCAGGCATACATATCTTTAAACTGCAGATTGCTCAAAAGAGTGAAATTAAGTAAAATCTATAATTACTCAACAAAGTAAGGTCTTTAACAAATTTAAACAATTATTTTTTATGAAACCCAAACAGGGATTGCACTATGGAGGGCCTGGGTGGCACACCGTCCAGGTATCTCAGCAAGTCAGATATTTACAGTGGTTGTCCCACAGAGTCCTAGTTGTGGGTGATCACCCTGAAGGCCAAGGATGAACTGTGATCTTCCATTGGTCAAGTCCTGGGTTTAGTTTTTTGCAAGTATTGTTTAGGTGTATTTCCTTCGTTAAAAATGAAAACTACTTTTATAACTTTTATGTAAGTCTAAATTTAGTTCAAAACAAAGTTAGAAAAATGAATATCTCACTACACAACACGGACAAAGTATCGCTCCCTTTTTAGCTTCATAAAATAATTCTAAAGTCATTTCAAATACTTTAAAATATTCCATTTAAAGTAGAAAACAAAAGCACTTATAAAAGTGTATGGTAATTTTTAGAATTATGGTATGGGAGTGCATTTCATTTAAACACTAATTCAATGACAAAGATATTTGTTAAAAAGTTTGGTTTATCTGTCAGGTAATCCTGTCATTTTATGTTACTCACAATGGCTAGTTTCTAGAAATAAAAGTTAATGTGGAGTAAATGCTATGAACAGAAATCTGACTAACATGTTTCATATTTAATGAATGTTTAAATTTGACTCAAGTGGTTAATAATTACCTGTTCTTTCCGTTTCTCCAGTTTTTCTTATAAGCACAAGTTGTTTTAAGGCAATAAGATGCTTCATGATTCTATCTCTAAATACCTACTTTCTGTATAATCTGCAATATATCATGTCTCTCTTTATAAAATCATTACATTTCGGAACTGGAAACATAAACTATACTTCAAATAATTAACAATGAACATGCCAAATATTCTTTGAGAAAATCCAGCATAACCATTGAGTACTTTTTTATCCAGCTCTTTCTTGAATAGAAAAAGCACATTACTACTCATGTGATCATAACGAATTCCAGAAAGCTCTACAAACATTTATGTTTTACAAAGTGAAATTGAAAGCAAACGTACTTATTTCACAGGCACCCAGGCAGTGACATCATTTACTGAGACAGGTAAGTCAATAGCACTAGTCTGACTAGTTCCAATGAATGGCAACGCCTTCTAGCAGAGGTTAAAAGAGGGGACAGCACTTTCTAATAGACTTCTGAAGGAGTCTGGGCCAGTTCCTGACAAGTTTCAGTGACTCCTTTGCATGTTTCCTAGAGAAGCTGAGTGTCCCAGTGAAATACTGCATAGTTATTGAAAGAGCTACATTCCATGTTCATCAACAGCATTCTGTATGCTTTATTTACAGATTGCATTGTAGTTTGGTGAATAAATAGAATCCTGCCCAAATATTACTCAGCTTTATTCATTATCTGTGGTAAATTGAAGCAATCTGTGGAAGACAAAACCCACATCTAATCAGATTTCTCTCCTATCTGTGTTTTTATACATTTCTCCATGGAATAATAGCAAAGATTTTAAGAATTGTAGCCTGATTAAAATAAACATTAAAAACTTAGGGATAGTTATTGGACCTATTTTTATTTCTCACATAAGTAACTAAGTTAAAACATATTGAAAATTACTCTGAATATAACAATTAATGTACTGTTAGGGACAGTATCTGAAAATAAGAATATATGTATATGTGGGGGGAGAAGAGCATTGGGGGTGTATAGAGAGCAAAATTATTTTCCAAATAATTTGCTACTTGTAATAAAATCTTCTGTCACCCAGTATGTTCCTAGTAGGAAAATAAGGAAACATAATTATGTATTTGTGTTTTAAAAGTTGACTTATTGTTTGTTGTAAATAGAAGAATGTAAGATATTAGCTATCCAAAGTACTTGCATTTCTTATCTAACATCTTTTAAAAATAATGTTTCCTCATACATCTATATATATATGCCATTTTAAAATCAAAAGATAATATTAAGCAAATAATCCAAGACAACAGTTTTTAAAAACATATACAGCACTCCTCTGTCTAAAAAAAATTTAAACATAACTATTGGCAATTTACCATCCATTTACAATTATACAGTTGAATATAAAAAAAAAGACATTTAGACTAAAAAGTTCAGACAACGCCGGCCCTGATTTAGATGAACACTATGAAGTAGAGTAAGTAATAATTGCTTTAGATAAATATTAGAGAGTTTTATGTGATTACTCATTATAATTTAAAATAATGCTACAGGGAATGTAATCTTGGCTTGCTAACTTTTCCTTAATTGAGTATGTGAATATGAATACCTAATAATGCAGTGTAAGTAAATAATAGTTTGCAATATTGGTGAATTTAATAGGTTAAAAAAGTGCACATTCTCAGGGCATATAATCCTTGTTTATATAATTATTGCCATTCTTTTATAGTAAGATCAAAACCTACATAATATTTGTGCTTTGATCTTTAAAAGTTTTAAGTTTCCAATGGTCATTTGGAGATGTTTTCAGGAAATATTACACAAATTATTTCCTATGATACACAAAACACAAGTGATCAGGTAGATTTTGAATATGGAAGCTCCTTTGCCTCAGACGTGTGACCCAAAGGTTAACAACAAAGTGCATACAACGTAATGAAGTAGACCCAGAAAGCCAGAATAGGCAGACAGAAGATTCCATATAGGGGGATGGCAGGTGGCGTGGTGGTTAAGGACACTGGACTCCCACAGGGCTGACCACAGTTCAAGTCCAGGACCTGGTGGCTTGCTTTCTCTCTGTCTCTCTCACTCTTGCTCTCACTCTGTCCCTTTCTGATCAGATTAAAAATAAAATAATTGTAAAATAAACTTTCTATATAGGTTACTTGCAAATATGCTTTAGTGATAAATTATTTTTTCTCATTTCCCTTAGGGCTTTAATTTCTGCTAACTAAATGCTTCATTACTGTTAGTTGTTGATATAAAACTGTACCTTGGGGACCAGTAGGTGGCATGGTAGTTAAAGGCACTGGACTCCCACAGGGCCGTCCATGGTTCAACTCTTGAACCTGGTGGCTTGCTTTCTCATTTTCCCTCTCGCTCTCTCTGTCTGATCAAACTGGAAAACAATAATAATAATAAAGTTAAAATAAATAAATGTAAAACAATACCTTGGGAATTTGGTTTTTATTTCCTTCAGTTTGAAACTTAAATGAATCTCTAAAAGTGACAAGCTATTTTTTTAAAAAATATTTATTTATTTATTTATTTATTTATTTATTTATTTAGATTATTATTTTCACATGAGTTTTGCCAGAGAAAGACAGAGAAGGAGAGGGAGGGAGAGTGAAAAAGCAAGCCACCAGGTCCGGGACTCAAACTGTGGTTGACCATGTGGGAATTCCAGCGCCTTAACCACCATGCCACCTGCTGGACCCGACAAGCTATGTTTTTATAATATATAATAATTTGATCATCGGGAAAGTCATGACACATTTTTGCATAGAAAAATGTGTCATGACTTTCCCGACAACTCCATAGTTTTTAAACAATTATGGAGCTTCGATGACCATGATTTTTGGCCATTTTTGTCATTATCACAATATGTATTTATCATTACAGAGCACAACTTTGGAATGACTGATGGAAGGCAAATTAGAACTAGTAATAATTCAGAATTTTAGAATACTTTGAAGAGATTAATTTTTTTACTTGCAATTACATTTATTTACTTATTTATTTTAAAAGAATTATTTTATTTAATTTTATTCATCATCATTATTATTTTCTCAATTTGACCACAGAACAACAGAGAGAAAGAGAGAGAGAGGGAAAGTTAGAAAGTAAGTCATCAAGTCCAGGACTTGAGCCGTGGTTGGACATGTGGGAGTCCGGCACCTTAACCACCACGCCACTTGCCAGCCCCGCAACTACATTTATAATAAATTAGTTGTGAGTGTATGTTTCCCTAATAGTATGTTCTTGGAGAAGGATGATATAATGCATAGCATCATATCTAAAATAGAGGAACAATAAATGTTTGGTTAAATACATGAATCACGAATTAACTAAGGACTCTAAAAATTATTTCCTTTAACAGATATACAAGGACAGGGCCAGCAAGTGGCATGGTGGTTAAAAGTGTTGGACTCCCACATGGCTGGCTACAGTTCAAGTCCCGGACCTGGTGGCTTGCTTTCTCACTTTCCCTGTCTCTCTCTGGTCAAACTGGAAAATATTAATAGTAAAGTTAAGTAAAATAATTCTTTAAAAAAATTTTTCAAGGTCAAGTTTTAAAAAGCACAACATTGTTTAAGTATCTCTGTTACACTTTGCATTATATGTTGCTTTATACTTTCCAAAATAAGCTCACAGGTGTTACAGTTTTTATCCTGAGAACGAAGTGTGATGTCAAAAGGCAATATAATTTTTATTTTTTGAATCAGGACACTGAACCACTGAGAGGAAAAGTGGCTTGCTGATGATAACAAACTAGTTATGTCACAGCTAGAATGGTGTCTTTTACCTTATTTCCTCATGACTTTTTTCTATTCATAAACACTCATTTAGTCGTGGTTTTAAGTCTGTCACAAGATTCTTTTGTTTTGGTTTGGTTCTACTGTCCATTCCCTTTATATAATTTTTCTAACTCATTTTACTTATTCTTCTCTTCTATTGTAAATTCCTGTATATATCTCTAATTATGTATAAAAATAAATTAGAATGAAATAATTTCCTGCGTTCTCTCTGAAGAGAACATCTGCAACATCATACAAGTGTGTTACTCATTGAATTTAAGAATAGGGAGGTTTGGGCCAGCAGGTGGCACAGTGGTTGCGGTACTAAATCTCACATAGCCAACTCTTCAGTTCAAATCCCACATCCAGTGCCTTAAAAAACATGCCAGGCATGTACGTGTGCACGCCCAAATTCCCTAGAGAAGAAGGGATTGCGGTGTGGCCATTTCTCCTGGGAGAGGGGTGATTTCTCACTTTCCCTCTCTCTCTGGCTGTCTTTGGCAACTGCATGTGCCCTATGGCAAAAATCTTACAAAAAAAAAAAAAAAAAAAAAAAAAGAACATGGAGGTTTTGGGGGCCAGCTGGTGATGTGGTGGCAAAGGTTGCTGGATCCCACATGGCCGGCTGCCAGTTCAATCCCCAGACCTGATGGTTAGCAAATCAAAAAATAAATAAATAAAAACAATATGGTGGACTAGATGTTCTACTACACAAACAATGTAATAGTGCATTATGGCAGACAGAAAGATAAAGCCTGGAGCTCAAGATAGGATGTGCTCATGTGTATATGTGTGTGTGAGTGAAATCCAAAATCCCTGCGTAAAGTAGAAAAACTTGGATTGTCAACATAATCTGTAGGTAAACTAGAAAAAAAATGTTGCTCCACAGAGTAAGACGTCCTGTCTCAACCTTGGCTCTGAGAGAAACGAACACCCAGAAAGTCTCTCCTGTCTATTTGTAATCATCCTGCCTAACTCAGAGTTGCATGCTGCTTAATTCAGAGCTATAACGAAATATACAATACTTGTGCAGCACACTCCTCCCTTCTCCTAAATACTCAAGCTGAAAATTTAAAGTTACCTGAGTTTGACAGTAGTAGCAGCAGCCAGACAAAAACAAACATAAATTCTCTCTAGAGAAATAAACTTTAAACCCAGGTTTGACAAAAATTCCAGAGATAAAATTCCAAAGAACATAGATTCAGTAAACAAGCCATCTAAGGTAAGAGTTAAAGGAATGATGAACGAACTGCAGAATCAGGCTCATGAAATCCATTGATTTTTAAAATATCAGACATAGAATATAAAATGTTTGCTTAACTAAGTGAGAGAAATGAAAAATGATAGTGAATGCCTGAAAAAAGGAACAAGATATTATCAAAAATGACCACACAGCTAGGAAAAACAAAAGAGAATTCTCAACTGAAAAATCCCATCATTGACCTCAGCAAACTCAGTGGAATGAAGGACCGGAAAGTTGACAGGTTGGAGACTGGCACCTGACTAGAGATCATCCATGGGGACCCCAAAGAAAGCAGAGTCTGATGGACTTGCAGAGGGAGCTTAACAAATTGAGATGGTTTTAGGGAGAATTAAGGCTGTCATGGATTACACAGTGGGGGTGGTTAGGGACAGGGTTTGTAGTAACACAGGCTGAAGGTGAGTAGGAGGTAGAGTTTTAAGTTCTGCTTTGGCCTCTCCTCACATGAAATGCCCCAAGAATACAGTGTTCATCACTGTGTAAGTAGATCATTAAAATATAGTGGGGGCACATTATGTAATACTGTGCACTAGTTAGAAGCAATGGATTAAACACACGAAAAGCAATACAGATACATCTTGAAAATCACAGAGCTTAATAAGAAAACTGAAAGGATATGATTTATAAAAAATATGTAAATAAAAAGTACACACCTACTATAATAGCATATATTTTATAAAACCATACAAATAAAAAGATATACATCCAACACAGTAGACTATTTGTGTATGATGGGGAGGGATACAGTGATGGCGATAAGGAAGAATAGGTGGGGACTAGCAGGTAGTGTGGTGGTTAAGGCACTGGACACTCCCACATGGCCAACCACGGTTCGAGTCCCGGACCTGGTGGCTTGCTTTCTCACTTTCTCTCTCTTTCTCTGTGTCTCACTCTGGTCAAATAAAAATAAAATTAAAATGAATGGGTGAATGAATAAATAAAATTAAATAAAAAAAATAGGTAAATCATGCCAGAGAGACCTTGGTTGGACCAATTATAATTATGTATCATTAACTAAAGAGTATGAAGGGTATGATTAATCAACCCTGTGAACCTAAGGTTAAAATAAAAAGAAGAAAGAAACAAGCTCAATGAATGAGTTAAGTGACAGATCAGATACACTGTACAGAGAAAAAACAGGAAGATACCGCTAAACAAATTACCTGGAATGTAAGTTAGAGATTGCAAATAGGGGTGAGGGATGGTTAAAAATACGAGGAATAGGTGAGAAGATCTAATATATGTGTAATATTCTAAGAAAGACTGGCTGAGAATATTCTATACTTAATGAAAGACACCCATTCTCAAACTTGAAAAGTAGCAAGATATGCAAGCATGATGAATGGAAAGAAACAAAGCACATTCAAAGACAGAGAGAAAATGTTAAAGCAGTCAGAGAAGAGACAAACCATCTACTGAGTATAATTAAATTGACTAATGGCTAACCTCTCAATAACAAGGATGGAAAAGTCAAGAACATGCAATATTTCCAAACAACTATGAGGAGAAAACTATTGACCTAGACTTGTGCACCCAGCAAAACCATCTTTCAAGAATGGGGGAAAAAATAAAGACACTCAACAAAGCAGAATTTATACCAGCAGGCCTTACTAAAGAGTCATTCTAAGCATATACTTTAGAAAGGAGAAAACAAATGCTAAAGTATCTTATTTATTTATTGGGTATAATAAGTACTTTATAATGTCATTTTAAAAATCAATGTGCTTTTTAAAAGCAATAGAAAAAAATCTATGAAATATTAGAGGCTGTAATTAATGCAGCACGAATGAAATGGGCTTATCATCAGCATTGCATCATCATGTATGTCAGATGCCAATTACCTGGTTATCTGATACTAGAAATCTTTCTTTTTTTACACAATCTTTTTTAAAAATTTTATTATAGTAACATTGAAAAAATTGCTATAGGGCATGTGTGCTTGCCAGAGAGAGTTAGACAGAGAGAGAGGAAGTGTGAAAGCAAGCTACCAAGTCTGAGACTAGAACTGTGGTCGGCCATGCGGGAGTCGAGCACTTTATCCACAGAGTCACCAATACTAGAAATCTTGGAATCATTGATACAATGCTTCATTGTTTTATATAAAATTATACTGCACTACATAATGTTGTAATTCAAAATAATACAAATAAACTGCAAGCCCAAAAGATGACATGTCAAAAACAAATATTGGTATCTAGTGATCAGTTTATATAAATGGAAGCATTTATTATAGAAAAGGGTTAATTGCAATATTGACATAACCTTAGAGTTGACACTAAAACCAAATGTTACAATCAATGCTGTAATAATTTCGACATTTGCTTATATGATAAACCTAATACTAATGTATAGGGAAACTAATGAATTTATAATAGCTTTTGTATTTCTCATATATTAAATCTAACCAATGTCTAACATAAACATGAGAGACCTTATATAACAAGAAATTTTATTCTATTGAGCCACAGTATATACACAAAGTAGTAAAGAGCATTTATGGATGATTAAATATTGAAATGAAGCTGAAGCATTTAATCTATTGCAAAACAAATTTAATTCAAATGTATCCTGGAAGTATAGCTATTAATGATATTGTACTTGAAGGGAACATTTTCATCTAGTGTAGCGCATGGAAATTTAATTTCCATCTTCTCTAGAATTTTGAATTTGGTAGACTGTGTCCATTTCCAGCATAATTTTCCAATAGTACATATTAGAGAAGAAGTTTGTTTGTTTGTTTGTTTTTGAGAGTTTTTTTTTTTCTTTTTGCTATAGGGCGTGTGTGCTCGCCACACAGAGAGAGACAGAGAGACAGAAAGCAAGAAATCACCCCCCAGGGGGGATGGTCCTGCCACAATCCCTTCTCCTCCATTCTCCTCTTGGGATCTTGGGCACGCACGCACACGTGCCCGGCGTGAGTTTAAGCTGCCAGGTCTGGGACTCGAACTGCGGTCGACTACATGCGAGTCCAGCAACATAGCCATTATGCTAACTGCTGGTCCCTAGAGAAGAAGGTTTTAAAAGACTTTTAAAAAATCTCACATTGCCAAATTTATTGTTATAACAGTGAAAATCACAATTAAAAAGAAAAATGCCATTTTGAGCTATTATTAAGTTGATTTTACTATTTTATTTTAGTTGATGCTACTATCTGTTTTATTTTATGATAGGATTTGTGACCAAGTACAAAAAAGGCTGATCTCAGAGCAAACAGAAACTGGCACTTTTTAAACAAACAAAACAATTATAGTTGCAGAAATTAAAAACCATACCTAAACTTAGAACACTTAGGTTAGTTTCTTTTTCTTTTCTTTCTTTTTGATTTTCCTAAGATTTAACCTTGTACCTAAATGAGACATCTGAATCTGGATGCAGAATACCTAACAGCGAGCGGTTGTAATTTAGTCCTACAGGTTTTTCGTCAATGATTTCTAAATCAAAATAAGTTAACAGTGCAACCAACAATTCTTTCATTTCAATTAATGCAAAGAATCGGCCTGGACATTTGCTGGCTCCACATCCAAATGGCATTAGGTAATACTTCAGCTTTTTCCCTCTTTTGTAAAAGACAGTTTTCTTCTCACCATGTTCCACAAAACGATCATATTTAAATTTCTGTAAAAGAAAACAAACAAGATTAAAATAACAATTTTACATGAAGTACACTGAGGTCAGTACTCAAAGTTCCTAATTCTCTCCTTCTGCCTTAAAAGGTTACTTTGGGGGCCAGTTAGGTAGTGTAGTGGTTAAGGTGGCTGGATCCCAGATGGCCAACTCTGTTCTTCAAGACCCTCTGGACCTGGTGGCTTGGAGAACATGCCAGTGAGCGCATGCAAAATCCTGAGAGAAGAATGGAGGAGAAGGGGTTGTAGCATGGCCATCCCCCCTGAGGGGTGATTTCTCACATTTCCTGTCTTTCTTTTTCTGTCTCTCTCCAGAGAGTACATGTGCCCTATTGCAAGAAAAAGGGATACTTTTGGGTAGCCATGGTGGTGCCAGTGACTCTGTGATGCTGAAACCACTGCTGAAACCACTAGGTTTGAGTCCTGAGGTCTTCCTGAACAGGCCAAGCACATACTTCTGTGATCATGATCCTAGTCGGCCAAGGTGGGAGTGGATTGCGGCATGAAGACTGTGTTCTCTGTCTCTCTTTCTGACTTTCTCTGTGTCTCTCTTCCATGATTAAATAAATACATGTATGTATATATACATATATATATTTACCAGATGGTACATGTGTTCACCAGAGAGATAGAGAGAGGGAGAGGAGTATGGGACATAGTTTTTTTTTTCTATGCTGAGTTTCTTAAATATAGGGTCATATCTCCATTTTGGCTTACTATGGTGGGTCATAGCATGTGGATGTTTTCAAAGCAGTATTGGTTAGAAGGCAAGGGCTTGGTGCTGCCATTGTTACAGGGAATAACAGATCTACCAGCCACAGAGGCTGCCTAACTGTGGATCCCTAATTTGCTTTGCTCTTACCCCTTCTTAACCTGATACCCACTGATGAGAGCTATATAGTTAGGATTCAGTGTTCATGTTTGGATTATATACAAAATAGTAAGATTCAGGTAAAACACTAGAGAAGAACTAACCCACAAAATAAATCTTTGCCTATTTTTGGATGTTGTAGTGAATTCTATGAAAGTTCTATTACAATGAACTCTCTTTGAGTTAACTCTAAGGTGATAGGTGTCTCTGAAATGTTTTCATAAATTATATTACTTGCTACAGAAAATTATAAAACTGGTTTACCTAGGGTGTTTGGCCCACCATCATAATTTTTTCTTGTCAAAGGGCTATGCTATGGTTCAACTCTGACCGAGTTTCTTTGAGGAGACTGAGTGACCTTATTTCAGCCCATGGTGAATTAAACCATTGATTAAATTAATGCTCGTGGCTTGCATGAAAATGACTAAGAATTTCCTTTAGTTGGTGCCCGTTAGCATTAGACCTGCTGAGCACATGACTTTGATAGAACTACACAAAATCAAATGCAAAGAGGTAGGTTAGAACCAAAACACTTAGGTTATGGTGAAAACCCTCCAGTACAGATATAGATTCTGAATTTATCACAAAAGATCTAATTTTCTCACTCAATGTCAGTATCATTAATACCAGTGATTCTTTTGCTTTAAAAGTATTGGGTGTATCCTAATTTCTCTAGGATACTTATTTTGATTTTATTACTTTTTAATAATTTCTGTTTTACATTTAATTATTATACATATTTGTGAGGTATAGTATAGTTTTTCAAAGCATGCATACAATGTCTAATAATCAAATCAAAGATATATATATATATATAAAATATATACATATATATTATATTCCTCATTATCAATAAAGAACATTATATTATTTTATGCACCTTTGATAATCATTCTATTTTTTTATTTTTTATTTTACATTTATTTATTTTACATTCATTCACTGTATATCACTGTAGCATACAAAATGAGTTTTCCTACCAAGAATACACTGTATATTGGCTCAATCAAAGATATTATCATACATGTTATCAACAACAAGTAATTTTCTATTTCTTGTTTCTTATATATTTTACTTCTTTTTTTCCCCATTGATTCTCTCCCTCTCACCCTCTGCCATTTCTCACCTTCCTTCCACACTGTCTCTGGCATCTACAGCTGCTTTCCATTTTGTTAAACATTCTACTCTTAATAGTTATTGTTTTTTTTTTCTTATTTTTCTTTTGGAGGTATATCATTGGGTTGGCAATGGCCTCTTCTTTTCTTTTTAAATAATTTATATTTAATCACTTTACACCTTTATAGCATACAAAATGATTTCTCCCAGCATGAATTCACTACATATTAGTCAAGTCATAGATAATACGGTGTACATTGTCATCAACAGATAACTTTTTATTTTTTATATACCTTCAAATCACTGTATGTCATTACAGCATACAAAATAAATTTTCCCAGCATAGATACACTGTACTTTAGTCCAGTCAAAGATATTATCATACATGGGACCAGCAGTTGGGGTAGTGGCTATGTCACTGGACTCCCATGTAGTTGACTGTGGTTCGGGTCCTGGACCCGGTAGCTTAAACCCAGGCCAAGTGTGTGTGTGCCCAAGATCCCAAGAAAAGAATGGAGAAGGGATTGTGGTGTGGCCATTCCCTCTGGGGGATGATTTCGCACCTCCTGTCTCTCTGTCTCTCTCTGTCTTTCTCTGTCTGTCTCTGTCTTTCTGGCAAGTGCCCACGCCCTATAGCAAAAACCTCTCCAAAAAAATTTAAATAAAGATATTATCATCAACAGATAATTTTCCATTTTCGTGACCCTTAAATGTTTTATTTCTTTCTATTTTTTATTTTATTTTCTTATTAACTTTTTTAAAGAATTATTTACTTAATTTTATTTATTCATTCATTTATTTTAATTTGACCACAAAGAGAGAGAGAGAGAGGGACAGTGAGAAAGCAAGCCACCAGGTCTGGGACTTGAACAGTGGTCAGTCATGTGGGAGTGTCCAGCACCTTAACCACCGCACTACCCGCTGGTCTCATCTTTTTTTTGTCTTGATAAGCATTTCAGATTAGAAAAACTTTGGGTAGTTTCTATTGCTTTCCAACTTGCATGTCAATGCAAACTTAATCTGCATTTTTATAACTGTTTAATTTTTAACAAATATTGTACTTTGAATCCTTTAGAACATAAATCTATTTTGCCACACTCCTGAGCTGTATCTAAGTAAGATCTAACCAGGGCAAAACCAAAATAACTGTTCATCTCTGTAGCAATGAATGAGGACACCCTTTGTTGACATCACTGTTACCTCAGATAGAGTCATTCTATGGGACACTTTCTTTACTCATGGAGCCTAAGCTTGCGTGCCTGCGATTAGTCCTGCTGGTTCTTCATTTTTACTAACCAGTTTGAGGAGTCTGATACCTCCCTATGAGCTTTCTGCTTAGGCCAAATCAGTTTTTAAATAAAGTTTTCTATGAAACGATGTGTTAGAAAGTTCTTGCTCTTGGGACCAGCAGTTAGTGTAATGGTTATGTCACTGGACTACCACGTAGTCGACTGCGGTTAGAGTCCCAGGCCTGGAGGCTTAAAATACACTGGGCGCCTGTGTGTGCGTGCTCAAGATCCTGAGAGGAAAATGGCGGAGAAGGGATTGTGTTGCGGCCATGGCCCTGGGGGGGGGGGGGGGGTGATATCTCACTTGTCTCTGTCTTTCTGACAAGTGCATGAGCCCTATCGCAAAAATATCTCTAAAAAAGAAAGTTCACTATATGAGCCAGAAAATAGGAAAACTGAGCTTTGAGTTATGACTTCAGTGTCCTTATATGATAAATAAGCCAGAAACAGTTATGACGACTTTCAGTTTCTTCTTTGTGCAGATTAATGTGTTGCCCTCTCAGAGGCCATAGGAGTGCCTTTTAGTTAGTGTTTATATCAGATTCCCTCAAACTTTCAGCCAATTGGTAATGTCCCTCTCCTAGCTTTCTATGACCTTCTATTCAATTTCCTTATAATAAACACAAGAGAAAGTGCTATTTAGTGGTTTATTTTAGTGAATATATTTTTTCTTGTGACCACTAACATTCTTAAAAGACATGCAGCATAAATCAATTTCTGAGGTAAAATTTATTTTTATTTTGTTCCATTGTCTGGGCATAGAGAACCTGAGTAGAAACCAGTGCTAAGAAGGATCTGTTGGGCCGACTCAGTGGTGCTACTCAAACAGTGCTGGATCCATAGGGAGATCATGAAGATCATGAGTTCAGTTTGACCTATACATGCCAGGAATGCACATTTATGATCCTGGCTGGCTGGGGCAGATGGTGAGTAAGGGATTGCAGTGTGAGACCCTGTTGAGCTTGCTTCTGTCTCTCTCTCTCATTCTCATGTAAGAATAAGCTTTAAAAATAAATAACAAAAGAGCCTATGGTGGTTGCTAATGACATAGATTGGTTCTAGCCAAAAAGGGAAGGGGCATATAAATCTCCACCCTGTCCCACTTTGGGTGTTATAGTAAGATGGAATGAAAAAATAAGACCCCCAAGATACATCCAAACATTTGAAACAAATAAAACCTCAAACTTGGGCTTCAACATGCTGACCTCTGCAGGGACCATAATAATGTCAGTGCCTCACAATTAAAGAGGACCAATGAAATGGATGAGAATAAAGAAATCAGAAGAGGAGGGAGGCATAAGCATCTGCACTGCCCCTCTGCTCTGCCAATGGGTTGTTACGCTGGACTCGCCATCATCGTTCTACAAAAGGTTCGTCTAGGCACCAAACCTCAGAATCACATTGCTCTGGCTTCTGATTTTGGATACAGTGTATGAACCAATCTGGTCAGAAAAGTTTGTGAAGACATTTAGAGAGATAGAAAGAGAAATCACCCCCCAGGGGGGATGGCCACTCCGCAATCCCTTCTCCTCCATTCTCCTCTCGGGATGTTGGGCATGCATGCACCTGTGCCTGGCGTGAGTTTAAGCCACTGGGTCCAGGACTTGAACTGTGGTCAGCTACATGGGAGTTCAGCGACATAGCCATTACACTAACTGCTGGCCCCTGTTTTTCCAGGTTCTTTAAAAACAAAAAATATCTAAGTGACTTGGCTAGACCATTTTAAAGGTTTTTAAGAGCTGAGGGCAGTTCTGAAGTATCCAGTGGTCCCACTTAAAACATTATTGCCACCCAGGATCTCCTTTTGCCATAGTTCTTATCACTCCCATGTAGAATTGTGACTGGGGGTGTTTTCAAAAAGCTCAAGGAAACTGCATATTATGACAATACTATGTGAGGGGCCGGCAGGTGGCGTGGTAGTTAAGGGTGCTGGACTCCAACATAGCCGACCGTGGTTTGAGTCCTGAACCTGGTGGCTTGCTTTCTCACTTTCCCTCTCTCTCTCTCTCTCTCTCTCTCTCTCTCTCGCTCTGTCCCTCTCTGGTAAAATTAACATAAATAAATAAAGTTAAATAAAATCATTAAAAAAAGAAAAAAAGAAAATGCTATGTGTAAATTTCAACTCTTTTTGCAAAAATAGAATTAAAAAATTTGTACTATAATTCTATTTTCCCACAAACTTGACATATCCTCATATATTTATACATAAGACACTTCTTTATTGATCACTTTAGGCTTCTCTTCTCTCTCTATATATATAAATGTAAATATATATATACATATATGTACATATGTATATATTTTAAAGACGTATTTATTTAATTTTATTTCTTCTTCTTATTTTTTAATTTGACTATATAGAAACAGAGAAAGAAAGAAAGGGAAAGTGAGAAAGCAAGCTGCCAGGTCTAGGACTCGAACTGTAGTTGGCTAATTGGAAGTCCAGTGCCTTAACTACCACACTACCTATTGGCCCAGCTCATATATATATTTGAATATGCAATACTGTCTATATTTAAAGTTAACTGGAGCATTTTTTCAATTTCAGTTCATTCATTCATCTAAATACCCCATCATCTATTCAACTTACAGGAACACCTGTGTTCTGGGCACTGAGACTATGGAGAAAGTGATGGTGAAGTCTTTCATTTTCTAGAGTTTAGAGCAAATGAGAGCTCAGACAAGTAAACAGGTAATTGCAAAACACTGTCTGGTACACACCATGAAAGTATGATAGGCCACAAATTAGGCAATGGCAAATTCTCTGAGAAATGAGGTGGGGAATAAGGACATAACTGAAGAAGTAATTAAAGTGATATATTCTTGTTATTTGGAGTAATTTTGAGCCTTCTAGGTGGACAAGCAAAGAGGAACATTCTAAAAATAGAGATGTATGTGTAAAAGCTTTAAAGCACGAAGGAAGACCACGGCTCTTTGGTGGATGCAACATTCTGGAGTCTCTTGGAACTTGACCATTCTAAAACCATACTGGTTGGGTTGGGAGAATCTGTGTTGGGCCCAGGTTCTTCTGTCTCTATTTCTTCCAAGAATAGGTATACCTACATCTGAAATTAGTCTTTCTCATATTTTCTGCCTAACCACAATTGTCAGTTTTCTCCACCTGAGGTTTGGTTTTTCCATTCAAGCCCTCTGTACAATATCGAAGACAGGTAATGAGAATGTGAGCCGCCAGGCCAGGGCTCTTAGTGACAGAGGGTAAAGACAGGATTTTCTTTTCTTCTTTACTGTCAGTGCATGGTGGTTTGGGAAGGGCACCTGTTATGTGAGCATCTATGACATCTACATACTACCATCATCCATTGTTAAGAATAGAGGGAATAAATCTATGTCTGACAGTGGTAGGTTTATAGAATGAATGATGAGACCTGGCCAAATCATATCAACATGAGTTCTGAACTATTGCTTTTTTTTTTTTTTTTCCTATTCCAGGAATTCTCAGCATTCCACAATTAATTTCAAAAAAATCATGCCATGAAAAAAAATTATCTGGGGAACCAGCAGTTAGCATAATGGCTATGTCGCTGGACTCCCACGTAGTCGACCGCGGTTCGCGTCTCGGACCCGGTGGCTTACAACTCACGCCGGGCGCGTGTGCATGCGTGTCCAAGATCCTGAGAGGAGAATGGAGGAGAAGGGATTGCGGCGTGACCATCCCCCCTGGGGGGTGATTTCTCGCTTTCTGTCTCTATGTCTCTCTCTGTCTGTCTGGCGAGCGCACGCGCCCTATAGCGAAAAAAAAAAAGAAAAAAAAAAAAAAACCTCTCCAAAAAAAAAAAAAAAAATTATCTAGCTATTTCTAACATTAGTCAGGCATAATGGGCTAATGTTAAATCTAGTAAATAATAGACAGTGTTCATCACCGGAACTTGAGCTCCCTTAATGATCCTAAGTCTGTTCACAGTATCACAATTTTATTCTTCCAGGAATTTAGTAAAAAACAAACTCTTCTGATTACTATCAATATTGGTCAGTGTACTATGTAAAGTTTAGGCACTGCTACTTTACATTCCAAAGGAAAAATAATTACATCATTTCAATTTCTAACATTACTTTTTAAATTTCTTTTTTTTTTTTGGAGAGATTTTCGCTATAGGGCACGTGCGCTCACCAGACAGACAGAGAGAGACATAGAGACAGAAAGCGAGAAATCACCCCCCAGGGGGGATGGTCACACTGCAATTCCTTCTCCTCCATTCTCCTCTCGGGATCTTGAGCACGCACGCACAGGCACCGGCATGAGTCTTAAGCCACTGGGTCCGGGACGCGAACCGCAATCGACTACGTGGGAGTCCAGCGACATAGCCATTACGCTAACTGCTGGTTCCCACTTTTTAAATTTCTAAAAGTCTAAATCAAAGTCTTTTCATCATGAGGTAGAGATGGGATATAGAAGGAACCCAAAGAACAGTGTCATAAAGACATTGGTAATCTGCTACACTGTTACTGAGTATTTGTTGATTATTTAAATATTAATTTTACAATAATGACATAAATAGTAAGCTAATGACTGTGGAATAATTTCATTATGAAAACAGAACATATAAATTAAATAAATGAGAAATCGTAGGTAGAAATAATCTATTTTAAAATTTTAAAACATTGTTTGGCTATTAGCTATTCAGTTGCCCTACTTAGCGAACATTTGCTGATGTGTGAAAAAAATTTTTTTTTAATATTTACTACTGTGGAGATAAAGTTTGTTGTTTGCAGAATGTTAATTTATTTGCTAATACTCTCTATCCTCTTTGCCATCACCATTTATCTATAGCATGCTTCTTCTGAAACACACTGAAACCATATGTACCTTCCCCCCACCTTTAAAACATTTGCTTTTGCTGACAAAATAAATGCAAGTTGTCTTACTAGATTTAGAGTCTGTCCTTGTCCAATTAATTTCCACAATTTGACGATACTATAATGCAACCTGGCTTTAAAACATCTAACCTAGAAACTGGCCTTCAAAGTGGCCCGGCTGTGATCTGCTCAGAAAGGAGCACAGAAGTTTCCCTTTGAAAAAAAGCTCTTTATGTACTAAAACTGCTGCAGTGACATGACTTCATGAGAAGCACAGGCAGAATATGACCGCATTCAATTTGCATGCAGGTGGCGAATCTCTGAAGTGGTATTAAGGGATGAACCAGGGTGGATTAATTTCCAGTCTTTGATATTCATTAACTCCAGCTTCAGAAAAAAAATACAAGTAGATGACACAATTACCCTTAGAGCTTCACCCGCGAGCAGCAGCTTTACGATCTCAAGTTCATAATGCCACACTAATTGATCAAGAAGGGGCACATAGCTTTAGTAAGAGGTGCAAACATATATGGGCTTCACTACAGCAATGATGGTACTTGATTTGGGGATAGTCAACTCCACTGTAAAGACCCTTAGAGAAAGAGTTACTATTTATTCTCTATGCCACACGGCAACACCTAGCACTCCTTGGTTCCAGTAATTCTCTGATAAGCAAAACCTAATTTTGGCCTCATGTAATGGTGGACAAAATTCAATATCCATTTCATGTGACACAACTAGTTTTCAGATTCATCACTGTATTTCTATTTAAAGATAGACCTTTATGAAGCACTTCAGAAAGAGGAAAACTGATTAATTCAAAGGAAATACAGGATGCAGCAAGCTGATTCAAATCCCTTGAAGGGAATTGCAAAGGTGGGAAGAGGAAGAGGAAGAGGAAAAAAAAACGAGTAAGATGAATCTGCTTGCAGTGTCTTAGAAATAGCAAGGTCCAGCTTGGCGTTTATTTACCTCTGGAGCCTCAAAGACTTCAGGGTCCTTATGTAAGGCTGCTGGAACGATGATCACTGTGTCTCCCTTTCGTACACAATAGGCCCCAGACTCTGAATTGATGGTCAAATTCTCCTCGACAAAACGGAAGGAGCACGAAGACGAGCACAGACGTAAAGCCTCAAAAATACAGCTTTCTGCAGGAAAAAAAAAAAAAAAACAAACAATAGCTTATTAAACAAACAAATGCTCCTAAGAAGTGCTCTCAATTTGCTGCTTAAGTTCATTATTCATAGCCTTGATTGGAATTTTTCATCACAGCCATTGAGTACCAAGAAGAAGCCATTAGTGGCTGTGGAGACCAGGTGAGGAGTGAGGAGACCTGGTCCCCTCTCCAGCTTGAAGGCATCTCACAGGTAGGAGGCAGCAGTGCTGAACTTGGGCAGAATGTCATTGATTGGAATTTTTTCTAGGCGAGAATAGTCTGCAAGGGAGGAAATCTCTGTTGTGAGTATTCACGTTGGAAAGTAAAACCGTATCCCTGCTACGGTACACCTCTGGTGGGTGATTTTTACCAACCTCTGTAACAGTGATGCCTTTAAAGGTAGGTTTGGCCATTTAATAGCCATTTAGGCAGTTAATAGTACAGTAATTGTAGTAGTGCTTTCTGAGACAGCTTAACACTTAATTTCTTTTATGCTAGCTGTAAATAAAATGTGAGTCAGCATTTGCTGGAAAAATTTCAAAGGGAAAATACTCTTATAAGATTCAGAAGAAAACCATGTTTTCCTCAGCACTCAGGGAAGATAACAGCCACCATCATAGCCTGGAAGATTCCAGAAGCTGAATGTCCTTGCTTTCCCAATGGCCTTCACCTTTTGCTCCTAGCACGACAGATTTTATGGCTAATTTCCGGCAATTTATCCTGGCAGTTTGAGGAGGAATTCCTTTGGGAATAATATGCATAATTTGCATAAATCATTCTGATAGCATGCATATCAGCGTGTAGCTCCTGTCTAGGTCTGCATCTCTCCCTTCATAATCAAAACTGACTATGTTTCCACCAGCGTGAATGGGTCCTAGAATATAAAGCTTGATTCTTTCTAATCAGCAATGTGAAAAAGAACTCCAAGTGGGTTTTTTTTCCTTCCCTTTTCACATGATAACAAATGGCTGTGTTTATGACTTGCAATTTAGAAATCATGCACACACACACACACACACACACACGGTCCAGTTTCCTAGTGTTCAGCCTAGCTCTGAAACAGAGTACACAATTATTAGATTATTAAAGGCAGGCCTATGAGTGAGGGCTTGCAACAGCCAAAAATAATAATAATAATAATAAATGGTATTTCAGGAAAACTTAAATCTATGCACGGCTTGCGTAGGGATATCAAGTAGCTCAGGGTGCCTTCTCCCAGGAGGCTTTTCCCTAAGCATGCATTTGTCTAAAGAAATGAAGCTGCGGTCAGCTCTGTGTGGCCACTGTGGTGATTCAATGTGACGTACAGTGAGGCTGTGCATATTCTCTTGGACTGCCTTCGTTATTATAATCAGGCAGAGTCAAATCGGTTTGTTGGTGATGAGGCCAGAAAAGAACTTTTGGTTTTGGAACATGCACTCTACTGCAGATAGCCACAAGGCACCTGACACGATGGATTTTAGCTGGCAGGACACCAACAATCAACATTTCTATGGTGCAAAGCAAGGGTCGGCTTCCCATGTACTGCTCCTGGCTCTGTTGGATCAACAAGAGCAGAGCATCATTTTAGCGTGTGGTGTGAAATGGTAGCTGACATATGTAAGAGTGCTGTTCGCCCAACAAGTCCGGTAGGGGTGTGGGAAGAAGAGATACAAAAGCAAAATAATTGTGGGGTAGCTGCTGAGACAGGGCAGGCATTTAACAGTCCGAATGACATGGTCACATCCGATTGGCTGATGTGCTCTCGGGAAGCATGGCAGCTGGCGCCCACCACCGTATCACAAATGACAATTGGGCAAGCATATCTTATGCAGGAGTTAATCACAATAATGGAGCGCAAAGTGTGGCTTAGCGGTCAGATCGTAAGTGACAAATCAGTTTTACCTTCCAGTACCAGTTATGTGTGCGAGACGAGGTTGGCTCTTGCTCTGAGCGATCATGCCGATAATCATTAGATGACAAAAGTAATGAGTTGCGTTATTATCAACAATGGAGAGTCGAGTTTACGTGGCTCAGCGCTGCACCATACAGACACAAAAGCCAGCAGCATTTCCACCAGGCCTTGTACAAAGGCAGGCAGAGCTATATGTTGAGAAGAATGACAACTGCACAATAATAAAAAAAAAAAAAATGCAGCTTCTACTTGTAGTTGTCATAGTTGAGCAGACACCAGCCAGTACCACTGACAGACCAGCTGGGCCCTGGGAGGACTTCCATGCTGCACCAGGAGAGACAGTAAATTATCCTGCACGGCAGAGCAACATCTGTTTCTGTGCTAGTGCCGAACAAACAAGGCAATTTAAAACATACCAAGGGATAACCAAGCAACAAATGAACATGACCCTCATTTTTTCCCCTTCTCACACAGGAGGTGCTAAACTTCATTGTGCAAGCGCTCCATGAAAGAGAAGCCAGGTTTTATTTGATAAGGTGTTGTCAGAGAGATTTTACATACTTCCAAAATGGAAAGAAAAAGCTTATAGTATTGTTATTCTTAGCATCTTCCCCTTTCTATCTTCATTTCTTTTATACCAAAGCTAGCACTCAGTTCTCAATGTGCTCTAGAATTTAAAAAAAAAAAAAAACTTTCCATATACTTATAAATATTCAGTCTTTAAACCTAATTTGCTATACTTAGTTCACATGCCTTCAAGCATTTGTCTTCCAATTTCCACTGAATAAATGCGTACTAATGAGAGCTAGAGCAAGCTGCTGAGGCAAAGCTGGGTGACTTGGGTCTGGCCTGCCACCAGCTTGTGATAGGCGGGCAAATTGAGTTAAAATGAAAAGTCTTGTCAGCTGAAATTCAACATGGTAGCCAAACAGCAAGCTGTCAATCATCCAGCCAAAACAAGGGACTGCAGGTAATAAAAGGTCATTGGGAATCATTAGTGCACTTGGCTTTCATATGGAAGTTAATTTTAATTAAACATGATCTGTATCTGTAGATGTTTTATAAAACTTATTGTGCATAATGGATTGTTAATTTATACTAACATTTCGCAGGTAATAGGACCCTCTAATTATTAGAATGCATTGGAGAAAAATAGTTATTGAGAATGCAAATATTTGGGGGATAAAATTTACACTAGGCACTGCAAGGTGCCAGCGATTGCATCTGTAATTAAGATGAGGCTGCCTGTGTTTGACTAAGAATCCAGGTTTACTGACCAGGGTACGCTAGGATACTGGATTACAAATCCCCATAATGAACTTATGGTTCACAGTCTGCACTACTTTCTTCACCTGGCTAGGGAGGACTTTTCTTTTCAGGATATAAAACTATTCTGATTAAGTATCCCTTTCAAGCAAAAGCTAAGGAATGCCTTGGGTTAAGAAGCTTTACAATGTAACTGTGAGGGAAAATGGCAAACGAAAGGAAATACTGGTTTTCTTTTTTTTTTTTTAAACAAACAAACAAACAAACAAAAAAGAGGCACATATACCTTCTTTTTTGCTCTCAGATCTCAATTCTGGCTGTACTAATTGACAGATGAGCCTCATTTGCGGATATAAAGCACCAAAGCAGCTCATGACAATCAATAATGGATGTTACAATGCAAACCCAAATAAGCACATCCGGGTTTCTGCTCACACTTAGGCCCTGCCTGGATATGTGGAATGAATGCACTGTGACATGGCCAGCCTGTTAATTTGGGTCATCTTAATCATTGGTGCAGGCTGGCATGCCGTCCGATTAGCCATGGTGATCAGTGGGTTGCAGCAATGGCTGGAGTAAAATGAACAGCCAGGCGCTGCCGCAGTTGCTGGGGCTGAACATGTGGGCGTCTTAAAGAGAAGGTAGATGAAAAGCAGTCAAGGGGGATGGATATGTAGGTGGTGGGCCCCAGATGGTGTGACGAAAGGAGGTTCAACGTATGTATGTGTATGTCTCTGCATAACTGCCTTCAAGGCAGGTAAGAAGGTAAATAGAAAATTATGATAATCATACAATTTGAAGCAGAATTACTAATCTTTGGCTCAACAATTGTAGATTGAAGTAGTTAAAAATAAATGTGAATTGGTACAATGACTACCTTCATTCTGCATTGTAGATAGTCTTTGGTTGACTGCTGACGTATAGAAATGCATATTCAATGTTCATACATTCAATAAACTTTTTTTCTTTTTTAAGAGAGATTTTTGCTATAAGGTGTGTGCACTCACCAGAGAGACAGAAAACAAGAAATCACTCCCCCACCCCCACCCCTGAGGGATGGTCATGCCACAATCCCTTCTCTTCCATTCTCCTCTTGGGATTTTGGGCATGCATTTACACGTGTCCAGCAGAGTTTCAAACTGCTGGGTCTAGGACTTGAACCAAAGATTAGCCATGTGGTAGTCCAGAGATGTAACCATTATGCCATGTGTTGGTCCCTACTTAAAACAACTTTTATTAGGCTCCTTCTCCGCTCAGAGCACTGAGCCCCTGCTGCTGGTGGGAAAAGGAAATACAGAATATGGGTTTGGGCTTCAATGCCATCTAGGTCATTCAAAGTTGGAAGGTACATTCAAAAAGTACGTGGGAAACCAGATTAAATATGTTGATTCTGGTGCAAAAAATTTTTGAGACCCATGCACACATTTTTCATAATAAGCATTTTCCATGAACTTTTCATAGACTCTTCGTATAAACAGGAATACTTCCAAGATCTTAACATATTGTGCAACTTCTTTTTAAAATTTTTAAATTAACAAATAAAAATTGTATATATTTATAGAATATACCATGATATTTTGAAATATGCATACCGTACAGGATGGCTAAATCATCTGATATATGCATTCTCTCACCTACTTGTCAGTTATTTGTGGTGAGAACACTTACAATATACTCTTAGTAATTGGATATTGCACAGTTGTGATTGGATAACTCCAAATGATGACATTCAGAAAGCCCATTTTAGTAGAAAGCTATTTTTCACTTTGAGCAGAACTTTTCTTCCCTTTAATTTCTATCCTTTTAGAGCACATAGGCAAAAAAAAAAAAAAAAAAAAAAAAAAAAAAAAGTCTAATACCTCTTCCACAAAACAGCCCTTTAAAAAGATGTCAAGACAACTATCACGCCACTTTAAAACTGTGTCAGAGATGGTATGTTTTTTTTTTTAATTTTTTGTCGTTTTAATTTGCTAGAGAATACATGCACTTGCTGGAGAAAGAGAGAGCAGGAAAGTGAGAAACACCCCCTCATGGGGGATGGCCATGTAGCAATCTCTTCTTCTCCATTTCACGTCTCAGGATTTGGGGCGTGCACACACATATGCCGGATGTGTTTCTCAAGCTACCGCAGCCAGGATTTGAACTGGTCGGTTGGCCATGTGGAATCCAGCTGTGGAAAGCACCAGGCCACAGGCTGGCTCTGTCTTTTGTCATGCTGGATGACTTCAAGGCATCAACGTGCCTCTTCAAATGTGCCAGAACTGAGTGTATTATGTTAGTTGGAAAAATAAACAAGAACCACCATTTTCTGTACCATAGACTTCATACTTCTCTTACTGTTTTGTGAGAGATTTCTTTTTAAAGAATTATTTTTAAAATTTTATATACTATTATTACTTTTTAATTTGAACAGAGAGAGACAGAAAGTAAACCACGTCTGGGACTCAAACTGCATTTGACCACGTGGGAGTCCAATGCTTTAACCACCTCAGCACCTGCTGGCCCCAAATGACAAGATTTTAAAAAATAAGTACACCACTGATTTGTTTTAAATTCTGATACCCTAGGGACCAGCAGGTGGAGTGGTGATTAAGAGCGCTGGACTCCCACATGGCCAACCGTGGTTCAGGTCTCAGACCTGGCAGCTTGCTCTCTCTCTCTATCCCTCTCTGGTCAAATTGAAATAAATAAATAATTGGATAAATAAAGTTAAAAGAAAATTATCAAAATGAAAAAAAGAAATTTCAAAAAAAAAGAAAAAATTCTGATACCCTAGAGGCCATCAGCAGCTTTGGCTGCCCATTAGAATCACCTGACCATTACATGCTCCTGGAGCATTTATTAAAAAAAAAAAAAAAGAAAGAAAAAAAAAAAAAGCACTCTATCCCAGCCCAATGGAGTAAGAACCACTGCATTAACTTATACCTTTAAATGAGAGGTTTTGAACCTTTGAATCAACTAGGGAGATTTTAAAGGCAGCCTGTGCCCTGGACCTATGAAATCAAAATTCTCAGGCCCAGAAACAGGTATGAGCAATTTTTAAAGCTCCCGGATGATTCCAATGAGCAAGCAAGGCTGAGCACTGCTTTAGACGCATTTCTTCTTCATTTTACTTTCAAGTTGATTTTTAGATCTAAATGCAGTACATTGCATTTTTACTGAAATTTCTTTTAAATCCTTCCAGCTTGTTTCCATCCATTATCTTATCTAACCCTGTTAGTTTTGTGTTGAGTTGAAAATTTGATAAATATCCAAATCAGTATTTTTTTTTTTTTTTTTTTTTTTTTTTGGTCATAGGGTATATATGTTCACCTGAGAGAGACAGAGAGAGGGGAAACGAGAACTCATCCCTTGGGGGGAGATATCCATACTGCCACTGTTTTTCTTCATTGTCCTTTCAGGATCTGAGGTGTGCACACACATGCTCCCGGTATGATTTTCAAGCCTCCAGTCTGGGACTCAAACCATGGTCAGTCATGCGGGATTCCAGCGCTTAAAACCACCATGCTACCTGCTGTCCCCACTTTTTTAAATGACCAGAGAGTGCTTGCTGTGGAGAGATAGAGAGAGAGAAAGCAATCCCCGATAGTATGTGGCCACACCACAATCCATTCTTTTTTATTTCTCCATCCTGTAAGGATTGGGGCATACACACACATGCACCTGCTGCATTTTCCAAGTTCCTGGGGACAAGATTTGAACCGAGGTAGACCATTCAGCTGCCTTTACCACGAGGCTATGAGGCAGCCCTGTATTTTTCACTTGTTAACCAGTTTCCCTATGTTACATATAAAAATCTCACTACTGGGACCAGCAGTTAGCGTAACGGCTATGTCACTGGACTCCCATGTAGTCGACCGTGGTTCGTGTCCCAGACCTGGTGGCTTAAAACTCACGCCGGGAGCGTGTGCGTGCGTGCCCAAGATACCGAGAGGAGACTGGAGGAGAAGGGACTGCGGCGGCCATCCCCCCTGGGGGGGTGATTTCTCACTTTCTATCTCTCTGTCTTTCTGGCGAGCCCACGCGCCCTATAGCAAAAAACAAACAAACAAACAAACAAGAAACCTCTCCAAAAAAAAAATCTCACTACCTACTCTCTGATGTCTTCTGTCCCTCCAATTAGAAGTTGCTAACATGGGGACCAACATTACACTAATATGGCATAATGGTTACATTGCTGGATTCCCACATAGTTGCGGTGGTTCAAGTCCAGGACCTGGGGGCTTAAACTCATGCCAGGAGCATGTATGTGCATGCCTAAGATCCTGAGAGAAGAAGAGAGAAGAAGGGATTGGCGTGGTCATCCCCCCTGGGGAGTGATTTCTCTCCTTCTGTCTCTCTGTTTCTCTCTGTCTCTCTGGTGAGCACATGTGTCCTATAGCAAATATCTCTCTGAAAGAAAGAAAAAAAGAAAGAGAGAAAGAGAGAAAGAAAGGAAAAGAAAGGAAAAGAAAATCCCCCAAAACCTCACACTGAGCATGTGGTATACATGCGTGCCCAGAATCCTGGGAGGAGAAAGGAGAGAGGAGAGGGTATTGCAGTGTGACCATACTCCCTAAGAGGTGATTTCTCACTTTCTGTCTCTCTCTTTCTCTGTCTTTCTGGTGAGTGCACATGTCTTATAGCAAAACTCTCTCTCAAAATAAATAACAAAAAAAGAAGTTGCTAACTTGAAGAAGCATACACACCTCCCAAATAGTCTCATCAGAAGAGAGGATCTTGATCAACTCCACTAATGTCTGAATTATATAAACTTTACATTTTTCGAGCACACGATTTCTTTTATATTAAGGAAACTTTTCAAAATAACACTCGTAACTGTGACAAATACACCATATAAATGTAAGATGTTAATAAGGAAGACTGTGTGAGGGGATATGTAGAAATTTTTCTACTATCTTTGTAATTTTTCTGTAAATCTAAAACTATGCTAAAATGAAGTTTATTTTTATTTAAAAAATACTCATAAGATTCTAACATGAACTTCTAGCTCAGTTCTTATGCTCAAACCCAATGGCATTTGAGATTTGATGATACATATTTTATAGTAAAATAGTACATTTTTAGAGCACGTTTGCCTAAGATGATAGTGGTTAAGGGTAGGCATTGAATTTAGACAGATTTGGCATCAATTTTTAGCTTTGCCACTATTTAGTTGTATCATTTGGGTTGGTTAACTAAACTTGCTGAACTTTGTTACTTAATAACTAAATAAAACACCTGAGAATTAAATAAGCTAATATAGGGGCCAGTGGGTAGCATGGTGGTTAAGGCCTTGGACACTCCCACATGGCCAACCATGGTTTGAGTCCCGGACCTGGTGGCTTAAACTCACGCCGGGTGCATGTGCATGCATGTCCAGGATCCCGAGAAGGGAATGGAGGAGAAGGGATTACGGCATGGCCATCCCCACTGGGGGGTGATTTCTCACTTTCTGTCTCTGTCTTTCTGGTGAGTGCATGTGCCCTATAGCAAAAACCTCTGCACACCAAAAAATAAATAATTAAATAAATAAATACATAAAAGAATTCCTCTCCCCTCCGTGGTTACAGTCCCCCAGAATATCTTGGAGCATCTTGGTGAAAATCATATGAAACAATATGAGACTATGAAATTGCTTCGGTAACTGCTCTGCTTTTCTGTATTTCTAGCAAATCCACTCTTTCAGATTCACATATAAATGAGATCATGCAGTATTTGTCCTTCCGTGTCTGGCTTATTTCTCTTAGCATAATATCCTCCACGTTACCAGAGGCCGGGGAGGGGAGAGGTGGAGAGGACGGAGAGAGGCTGGCCAATGACACAAACGGGTACAAGGTAGTAATTAGATAGAGGATGAGCTCTGGTGTCCTACTGATCAGGAAAACGACTGCAGCTAGCCACGCCCCACTAGGGGAGTGCCTTTTTCCTCTTCTCTCTTTCTCTTGTCTTTCTGGTAAGTGCATGTGCTCTTTGGTAATTAAAATGAATAAAGAAAACAAAATAAATATTCAAATTATTAATATATTAGCATGGACTATCTAGTGATCATGATTATTTATTATTAAGGACTTTTTTCCAACTGATTGTTCCTTCCTCAGTTCCCTCACCCCTCCAATCTGCTTACCAGTGATGGGTTTAAACATCTTCAACAGAACTTTTCTGGATAAGCTAAACACTTATCATTCTTGAGTAATTGTTATTTACTATCTTTTTTTTTAAAAAAAAAAAAATTACTAGATTTTGCCCAGCTCTAGTTTCACAGTACCTCTTTTTATCCCAATATCCCTCAATTGGACCATATTTGCAAAATGATTGACCAAAATTAGGCACTTTCCATTCACCGGAATCATTCTGGAGTTACAATCCCCCTTGCATTATGTTCCCACTAGAGTTGGTTTGCTCTTTTCACAGGGGAGCAGAGAAAGGACACTCCTGTGGGGTAAGGCAGACTTGATACATTGCTAGCTTGGTTCATAAGTAGTTGAAAATGAAGAATGTAAACTTGGTAGGGATTTGGGGGGCCAGCTGTTGGCGTAATGGCTGTGTTGCTGGACTCGCATGTAGTTGACCGTGGTTCAAGTCCCAGACCCGGTGGCTTAAACTCACGCTGGGCGCGTGTGCGTGCGTGTCCAAGATCCTGAGAGGAGAATAGAGGAAAAATGATTGTGGCATGGCCATCTCCTCTAGGGGTGATTTCTCACTTTCTGTCTTTGTCTCACTCTATCTCTCTGGCGAGCTCATGCGCCCTATAGCAAAAACCTCTCCACAAAAAGAAGAAGAAAAAAAAAAAACTTGGTAGGGATGTGACGAAGGTTAAATATCATTTGGGTTTGGGTGATGATAATGCATCATACATATTGAACTATAATTTGTGACATTACCTTTAGTTATTTACATACTTATTCAGGTCAACCATAAGAAGTAGTGTTCATCAAGATTATGTGCTGGGGTCAGTAGGTTATGTGGTGGTTAAGGCTCTGAACTCCCACATGGCTGACTGAGGTTCGAGTCTTAGACCTGGTGTCTTGCTTTCTCAATTTCCCTTTCTTTCTCTTTATCCCTCTCTGATAAATTTAAATAATAATAAATAAAATTAAATAAGTAATTCTTAAAAGATATTATTTGCTTTCTGTTTATTAAGATTTCAATGTTAAGATCTTCTACTTTTTGCCTTTTTTAGTCGACCGCGGTTTTTTTTTTGAGAGGAGGAGAATGGAGGAAAAGGGATTTTGCTATAGGGTATAGTGTCTTCTTTTTTTTGAGAGGTGCTTGCTGGAAAGACAGTGAGAGACAGAGAAAAAGAAAGAAAGAAATCACCCCCCAAGGGGGATGGCCACGCTGCAATCCCTTCTCCTCCATTCTCCTCTCAGGATCTTGAGCAGTCACACATACGTGCCTGGCATAAGTTTAAGCCACCGGGTTCGGGACTTGAACCGTGTTTGATTACATGGGAGTCCAGCGAGGTAGCCATTACGCCATCTGCTGGACCCAACCTTTTTTCTTATCTTCACGTAGTTAACTTTTTTTCTTCTCTTCTATATTTCAAATCTGCAGTCCTAAATCCTACCTCTATCTGAGCTTTTTCTTTCTGGAACAACTGGAATACAAATTTTATTTTTTCTGAGTTCCTCAAATTTCTTCTTCTTCATTTATATATGTATATATTTTTTGCCACAGGGCACATTCACTCACCAGAGAGAGAAAAAGAGGGAAAATTAGAAATCACCCCCTCCCCAGGGGTGATGCCACACCACAATTCCTTCTCCATTTTCATCTCAGGATTTCGAGCAACACCCACATGTACTGGTATGATTGTTTAAGCCGTGGGGCCCAGGACTTGAACTGCAGAGTAGGCTATGTGGGATCCAGCCTTTATCACTATGCCACCTGCTGGCCCCCAAACTTCCGTTTTTTTTTATGATTAGCTTTTCCTTTTGAGCCATGTTTAGGCCCACAGTAGCAGTTATTTAAACTTTATTTCTGAATCATTTCATATTTACTAAGTTATTTAAAATGTTTACTTAAGTTTAATTGTGGCGAGCTTTATTAAACATTAAAAGATAGTTTTTTAATGAAAGAGTTATTATTTAACTTTATTGATCATTATTATTATTTTTTAAACATTCACTACAGAGCATGTGTGCTCACCAGAGATAGAGATAGAGAGAGAGAAAAAGTGAGAAAGCAAGCCACCAGATCTGGGACTCACCTGGGATCAGCCATGTGGGAGTCCAGCACCTTAATCACTATACCACCTGCTGACCTGCAGGCCTAGAGGGGTTTTTTTGTTTGTTTGTTTTTGGCTTAGTAGTTTTGTTTTTATTCATTTAGTTTTACAGTTTTGTTTTTATTCATTTAGTTTTACTATTATTTTTTTAATTTGCCAGGAGTCACATATGCATGCTGGAGAGAGACAAAGAGAGAGAGTGAGAAAACATCCCCCTGCCCCCATAGGGGATGGTTATATTGTAATCCCTTCTCCACTTCTTCTTTTTAGGATTTTGGACATACACATACTCACTTTGCTGTTCTAACATCAAAATTATTCTTCCTATTAAAAAAATGAAGCATTCATTTCATCACAAATTTGGTACGTATTTCTTAAAGAAACTGCATTTAAAAAATACAGAACCTGGGCCAGCAAGTTGTGCAAAAGTTATGGTGGCTAAACCCCACATGGCCAACTTCAAGGGAGTCAAGCTTTGGGCTTGAAAAACACTCCAGGTGTGTGTGCATGTGTGTGTGCCCAAAACTCTGAGAGGAGAATGAAGGAGAAGGGACTGTGGTATGGCCGTACCCTCTGGGGGTTGGTTTCTCACTTTCTCTCTTTCTATCTCTCTGTCCAACTCCAGAAAGTGCACATACCTTATACTAAACCAAAAGTACACAGAACTCTTTTCTTACAGAGAGAAGGGTTAGCGCATGTGGTGCACAGTGCATACTTAATTTTGTAAATCTTGCCTTTCCTCATACTCTTTTGACATAGAGAAATACTCATAATTAGTTTATTAAAAAATGATCTTTTCTTTCAATGACAAGGAGTTGAAGATAAAAAGAGAGAGTTGATGAATTCTAACCTTTTTTTTGGGGGGGGGGCAGAGCTTTATGCCTTAGGGCATGTGCACTCCTAGGAAAGAGAGACAGAAACAGAGACAGAAAGAGGGAAAGTGACAAATCATGACCCTGGGGGAGGGCCATGTCACAACCCCTTTTCCTCCATTCTCCTCTCAGGATCTTGGACACACACACACACACACACACACATACACACGTCCTCATGAGTCACCAGGTCTGGGACTCGAACCATGGTGAGCTATGTGGGAGTCCAGCAATGTCATCTGCTGGTCCCAATTTTTTTCTTTTTTAAAGATAGTCGTGATCCTACTGTCTCAGCCTGTAGGCACACACCACCATGCACAGCCTTTAGGTTGGACTAGGAATTCAACTCGGGTTTCCCGAATGGCCCTGGCCTGCATCCACAGCATCTTAGCATCAAGTACCACAATGACTGAACCTTAACTAAAATTTTAAGGCTAATAACTATGTACAGAATACAAACATATAGTCATTGAAGTTTATTTGCACTACTTTCTAGTATGCATCATCTTATTCACAAAATGCAATCAAAATTATTTGAATATATGAGAAATATAACATAGATCTTTATAGAAATTGCAAATCTTCTATCCAGAAAATACTTTATATCAAAGTAGAGGCAACCACTCAGAATTTTACACAAATTTTGTGTATTTTCCTCCAGTGATTATACAAAACAATATGAGAAAATATTTGTATTTTATTTTATAGAGATTTTTTGCTATAGGACACATGCGCTCGCCAGGGAAACAGAGAGAGACAGAGAGACAGAAAGTGAGAAATCATGCCCTGGTGGGGATGGTCAAGCTGCAATCCCTTATCCTCCATTCTCCTCACAGGATTTTGGACATGCATTCACATGCAACCGGCATGAGTTTTAAGCCACCAGGTCTGGGACTCAAACTGCCGTCAACTGTGTTGGAGTCCAGCAGCATAACCATTATGCCATCTGCTGGTCCCAATATTTGTATTTTAATATTGCTGGGGTTCTTTTATTGCTCCAAGTAAGTATAAAATTTCATTGATAATGTACGCTAGTGACTGGAAACTATAAAATGAGACCCTTATCTCAATTGATTGCCAGTACATGACACACTTCCTGCTGTTGCCTCTGATGGGTCTAAGCCTGAACAGTAGGAACAATTTCTACAAGACTTGGGCCATTCTTCTCAATGTCCACTGGTGGTCAATACTGACCAAGAGTAAGAGAGCCTTTACGCCCAGAAATTCTCATGAAAGAACTCTAAATATAGTTCAAAGACTTAGGGGCCAGCAGGTGGTGTGCTTGTTAAGGTGTTGGACTCCCACATGGCAGACCAGGGTTCAAGTCCCAGATCTGGTGGCTCGCTTTCTCAATTTTCCTCTCTCTCTCTCTCTTTCTCTCTCTGGTCAAATTAAAAAATAATAATAAAAAGAAATGAAATTAATTAAATAAATAATTCTTATAAAAATAAAAAGATTTTTTTTTAAAAAGTTTGAGGGTAGAGCCAGCAGGTGGCATAGTAGCTGAAGTGCTGGATTCTCACATGGCTAACTGGGGGTCTTGGCTGCTTGAAAATCACTCCAGGTTTGTGTGTGCACCCAAAATCCAGAGAGAAGAATGGAGGAGAAGAGAGTGCAGCATGGCCATTCTTCCTGAGGAGTGATATCTCACTTTTCTCTTTGTCTTTCTCCGGTGAGTACAAGTACCCCATAGGAAAAAAAAGTTGAGACCAACATAGGTTAAAAGATTTACTTATATTGTAAAAAGAATATGCAATAGGAATAGATTTGTATATTTATTCAAAGGGACTTGGAATATTGCACCCTAATGGTACCATAGAATGAAATGTTAATACAAAAGGAATAGAAAATAACTTATTGAAACAGAATTTAACTATGGGAGAATAAGTTTATTCAGATAACGGTAATTGTTATGATTTGAATGTGTCTCCTAAATTTCATATGTTAGAAACTTTAATCCCCAAATTCATATATTAACGTTATTTGGAGATCAGGCACCAGGATTAGATACAGTCTTCAGGGTGGCTCCCCCATGTTAGAGATGTTAGCTTTGTAAGAAGAGGAAGAAAGACCTGAGCTGACGTGCACTTGTTCTGTCTTGCCATGTGATACTCTCCATCATGTTACAACACAGCCAAAAGATCTTCACCAGATGCTGACACCATGCTCTTGAACTACCCACCCTCCAGAACTGCGAGCTAAATAAACCTGTATTCTTTATAAATTAGCCAGTCTGTGATGGTCAGTGATAGCAACAGAAAACAGGCTAAGAGAGTAGTGAAGAGCCCTCTCAAAATGAGTAAAGGGGAATGTGATCTGCTTTGATCAAAAAGTTCATGTCACTGATATATAGACCTATGTAGAGCTAGAAAAAAATTTACTCAATAGTGATCTGAAACATATGTGAAATAGTGACCAAGAGTGACCATGTATATCTCACGAGTCAGTGCATATTTTATAAAATACTTACATTTCACAAGGAGTGGTTGGTAGTTGTTGCTTTGTTGATTTTTCTTCCTTCCCTCCCCCTTCCTTTCTTTATTTCCTTTTTTTTCCCCTTGAATGTGTTTAAATTATGAACTTTCACTGGGAAGCATTTTTATTACATTTTAATGAATTATATATTCCAAGCTATGAAACATCCTAAACCATGCCTGAAAATAGACATCACTTTAAGGAAGAATAAACGCATTTTACTCACAGTTGCCTTTCTGAAATACTCTCCGTTTCAATCCTCAAATACTTTTCTTGTCAAGATAGTGCACCAGTGTTTGGAAAGCATTAGCACACCAACAGATGCTCAGAATCAAATGACTTAATAGGCATAAACTTTTTTTCAAATAATTGCAAAGCTTTGGTTTAGCCTTTTGCATACCTTGCATAGTTAATTACCTAGGCCTTAATGTTTACATGCAATGAGAGTATCTACGGCTATAAACTACATAATTTATAATTGATGTAAATGGGTGTTATTATGTCAATTAGGCAGCTGTGTCCTCCACCTCTTAGTAAACAGCCATGAGTGATAAACCGAGTTTGCAGAGAGGTACCTTCTTTTCTTCATAACAGATAAAAATAAATTACCTAGGTAGACCAGGTTGTCCAATTGTTCTCTGGTGAGGTGGATGGAAAATCCAGACCCTTTCTTTTGACCTGTTGACTGCAGCAAATGGTCAATTTCGTCATGCACGGCTGCCATAGCTTCTGGGTGCCGCAGAAGATAATACATTGTCCAGAACATGGAAGGAATAGTGTTTGCCACAGAGGCCCAGAAAAAGCCTAAATGATGTGCTGGGAGAAAATAAGTGAAAAGGAAGATTAATAGCGTTTATTACACTGATTAGATTTGCAGTGTGCTAATTAAAAGATGTTAGGACACAGACCTAGCCAAGGATCAGTGCATGCTAATGAGGACCAATAGGCTTCTGAAGTCTAATTTTCTGCTTAATGAGAATAGTTTAAAATGTAATGTGTGTGTGGGGGGTGGGGAGGTGGGGGATGAGATAAGAGGAGTAAATGCAGCTTAGTTATACTCCTCATTATCACCATTAAGTGTCTTGTTTTACCACCTCAGCAAAAAAAAAAAAAAAAAAAAAAAAAAAAAATCAATTATCAGAGAGGGTTGTTTCAGAGTAAAACATTTTATCATTAGCCAATTAGAAAGAGCATAAAAATTTTCAAGGTCGCCATTTTGCCTTTTTATTTCGAAGGTCTATTGTAAATTATTTTATTTTAGGCAAGTAATCATTCAGAAGTTTCTTACCTCCTTTCTCCAACTCCTCAGGCGTGTAGTATTTCTCCAGGATCTCTTGCCTCATTTGAAAAACTTCTGAAGGTCCCTGTGTATTAGCTAAGCTTTTGGAGGTCAAGCGCTCTATAAGTGTTTTCCGAATAGACTTAACCTTTCCTAAAAGCTCAATGGGTATAGATAACAAATATGGAAACTTATCATCAAATTTTATAAAATCATCTTGTAATTCTCTGATAAATTTTTTCCTGTCACCATTAATAACTTTTCCATGGATGGTTGTAAATGTAATCTCAAATATTATTGAACTGCAGAATGTAAACAATTGTGCCTTGTCCCAACTTTCTGTTTTTAATAGTTGGGATTCAAACATGTGTTTTATATTCTGTGTCATGCTTTCTAAGAGTATATCCAAAGATTTGCCCTGCAAAAATTGATAGCAGAAGTGAATATCATTATTCATGTCATTATTGCTCACCATCTTCTTGATGGAAAATGCTTTCAGTGCTACTTTATCAGTAAACCTTTGAAAGCTTAATTGTTTGTGATTTTTTATCACTGCCTGGTATTCAAAAGGGTCCAGGATAAGTGTTGAGTACATCCCTAAAAGAAAGAATATGAGTAAGAATATGAGTTCATTTGGTAGCAAAACATAAATAAATACCTTAAATATTTATATATTTATATTAAATACTTGAAAATATTTAATATAAATTAGAAAGATCTTTTTCTTTTTTTTTTTTTTTTTTGGAGAGGTTTTTGCTATAGGGCGTGTGTGCTCGCCAGACAGAGAGAGACAGAGACAGAAAGCGAGAAATCACTCCCTAGGGGGGACGGTCACGCCGCAATCCCTTCTCCTCCATTCTCCTCTTGGGATCTTGGGCATGCACGCACATGCGCCCGGCATGAGTTTTTTAAGCCACCGGGTCCGGGACGCGAACCGTGGTCAACTACGTGGGAGTCCAGCGACATAGCCATTACACTAACTGCTGGTCCCCCTAAATTAGAAAGATCTTAATAACTAATGTACAAAGTATAGTAATAAAAATCAATTTTATTTGAAGATTTGCTACATGTTTCCAATGGAAGACTGAGAAAAACTCTAGAAGCCTGAAGTTAATGGCCTCAAGTTCTCAATGACCTTTACAAAGATAGTATACTTTTCTGAATTTTATTTAAAGTACTCAACCATTGTAAACATCCTTTAAATATTCTCATAACCCCTTGACTTACACAGTCCACATATTTTTCCCCAATAAAAGATACAGAAAACAGTGCAATGAATTGGTAAGACGCCCTTTTATTACTGATTATTTACACTTTATAACGAGCTTTTTCATACTTAGTGTAATCTTAGTTTTGGCTGGACATAATAATTTTAACTCAAATAAATGATGATGTGGTAAGAAACAGGTACTGAAAATTACATGTCCAATTCAGCACTAGCAAAACATTACAAATGCCAGCAATGTCATTTTTATACATGAGAAAAATAGTGGCCCAGGGAGACTTGATATGTCACAGGTCACATATTGACCCGTGAATGACAGAAATTTCAAACTAGAATCCATTCATGCATTCATTCATTCATACATCCATTCAACATTTATTGAAATGCAGACACTCAACTAGATCTCTTTCTCTTGAGATATAAAGATGTAAAAGAAAAAAATCATTGTATCATTAGGGATAATGATGTAGCAAAGGTGTGAATATAGTGTACAGGAAGCAGTAAGTGGAATTTGATTCAGTCTGCCTGGAATTACCACTAAAGATTCCTTGAGGTGATTTAATTGATATTTTCTATATATCAGCATTGCCCAAACTTATCTGATTAAAACACTCTTAACAACACAGATTCCTGGGCCAGCAGGTGCTATCATAGTTAAAGCTTGAGACTCTCACATGTTTGACTGCAGTTCGAGTCCTGGACTTAGAGTCTCGCTTCCTATTTCCCCTCTCGCTCTTTCCCTCTGTCTCTCTCTGGTGAGCACATGTGCTCGATAGCAAACCTAAAATAACAATAATAATAATAATACATTAAATAAATGTGAAAAATACAGATTCCTGCAAGATTCTGATTCATAAGGCTTACAAGTAGGATCCACAAGTCTTTATTTATTAAAATAATTATTTATTTTATTTTATTCACTCATTCATTTTTTAGTTTGACCAGAGAGAGACAGAGGGTGAGAATGAGAGAGAGAGGAAGTGAGAAAGCAAGCCACCAGATTCAGGACTCGAACCCTGGTTGGCCAGGTGGGAGTGTTCAGTGCCTTACCACCACGCCACCTGCTGGTCCCAACTAGTCTCTATTTTTGACAAGGTTCTGAAATTATTCTAAAAAAGCACTTCGAAGATCACAGTTGTATCAGGACCTGGGTCTTAAAACCAGAAGAGAGAACCAGCAGGTGTTATGTTGGTTCAGGCACTGGACTCCCAGATGACTGACCGTGGTTGGAGTCCTCAACCTGGCAGCTTGAAAATCACATGAGTGATTTCTTACTTTCCCTCTCACTCCCTTTCTCTGTCTCTCCATGGGGAGCACATGTGTCCTATGGCAAAAACCTAAAGAAAAAAAAAAGAAAAGAAAAGAAAGAAAAACCAGAAGGGATAGGGACCTTGGAAAGGTGCTAGTACAACCCTTGCATATATCAGTTGAGAAAGATGAAGAAAGTCAAGAGCGGCTTAAGGACAAGATTATGCTACCATTTTTATAGCAGAGCCGAGACAAGCAGTGACTTTCAGGGCATGCAACCCTGTACCTCACAGTGCTGTTTCTTTTCTCTAGAGTACCGTTTGAAGATTCCTTCTAATTAGACATATTATTCAGATAGCATTCAATCATGGCATTTAACAAGTCTTTCCTGTCCAAGAACAAACATGAAATTTAGAGGATCCTAAAAACTTTAGTGTCTAATTATTTGTTGACTTGACTTCATTATCATTCCTACGTGTACATGTGAGCGAGTGTGTGTGGATGTGTGGCTTTCTTAGAGGAACAACTTCTCACTTGTCATTTATGGCAAGTCAAATGGCATCACAGAAATTCAATTCAATTTGGGATAAGATATTTAGGATAAAGTTTTGGAATAATTTTTCAGCCATTCGACTTAATCTTAGAAACAAAATAAATGTGTTTTTGTTTTCAAATTTAAAAACATAATTTAAGTTTTAATATACATCAATACACATGTGCTGTAATGTTATTTCTAAGAATGAATCATAGGACTTGAATTTTATTCACTCCATTTCCCTTGATTTATCTAATAATGTGAGACAATCTAGAAATGAGAGTAAAGTTAGAGGTGGCTACTCATTATGGTCCGATCTCTAAGCGGTCTTCTACAAAGTAAACTGAACTCTTTTATTGTTGTTTTCTTTTGTTCCAGAGAGAGCAAAAAGGAATCAACTGAATTTTGGCATATTTTATGACACCTGCTTTACCATAGCAGTTTAATTAAATAAAACTACCAGCATCTGCCTGACAAATAATTTTTTAAGAAGTCAATTCTCTTATTTTGCAAAAAATATATAATTTTAGGCAAAGCTTGTATTTTCACAGGTGGTGATTCATATTTTTCTCCTTTCAGTAAATGAAAGAGTTTTGCTAAATATCTTTAGGGTTATTTTACATTATTCCCTAAAATTCAGAGAGTGTACAAAGGTCTCATTTATAAAACACACTTTTTCAGAGAACATTTTGAATGTTTTCTCCTACCATTTTTTTTAATAGAGCTTTTTTTTTTTTTTTTATATTTACGGTGTGTGCATTCACTGGAGACAGCGAGAAATCACACCCCTGAGGGGGGAAGGCCACACCACAACCCCTTCTCCATTCTCCTTTCGGGATCTTGAGCACACAAGCACACACACCCAACGTGCGCAGTGGACAATGTGAGTCCAGTGACATAACCAATTACGCCACCTGCTGGTCCCCCTACCAATTTTCTATGTTTATCTATCTAAATGGAAAGTCAAAAATAAATGTATTCAGTTACGACTGTAGGTGCTACTGGTAGTTGGGCCTACTGAAGCAGGCAGCATGCATGCCAGAGCTTTTATTTTGTCTATAATTCATTACAGATACATACATTCCCTCTCTGCTCCCCATCTCCATTCCCCATCCCACTTAGGAGTGAGGAAATGAGAAGAAATTATGAGGAAAATTTCAAGTAACAGGAATAAAAACTCAATGTAGAAAAACTGGTTCAGTTAACAACCAATTACCAATGAATTATGCTTTTTAAAAATAAGCAACGTTGGGGTGCTGTGGTGGTTTAGGTGCTGGACTCCGACATGGCTGATAAGGGTTCGAGTCCTAGATCTGGTGGCCTGCTTTCTCACTTTCCCTCTCTCTCTCTGGTCAAATTTAAAATAATAATAATAATAATAAATAAAATAAAATAAAATAAATAACTCTTTAAAAAAATAAGCAATATTGGGACCAGCAGTTAGCATAATGGCTATGTCACTGGACTCCCATGTAGTCAACCACGGTTCGCCTCCTGGACCCGGTGGCTTAAAACTCACGCCGGGCAGATGTGTGTGCGTGCCCAAGATCCCAAGAGGAGAATGGAGGAGAAGGGATTGCGCCGTGGCCATCCCCCCTGGGGGGTGATTTCTCACTTTCTATCTCTCTGTCTCTCTCTGTCTAGTGAGCGCACACGCCCTATAGCAAAACCTCTCCAAAAAAAAAAAAAAAAAAAAAAGAAAAATAAGCAATGTTACCCATAAGTATGTGCGATGATTACTTTATAGCTTAATATCACAATAAAAATTAAAATAAGCAGCTGTATATACAGAAGTTTTTTTAAAAGCTCATTACTAATTAATGTAATGCAATTTATTTATAAATAAAATGTCACTCTTTCAAAGCTCTTTTCACTCCAGGATCTGTATTTTATCTTTTTTATTCTTATTTTAATCTTCTTCAACATCAAGGCATTATGTTTTATCCATTATCTTTCTGATTAAGATGTGGATTGCTTTAGAAGTATATGTTTTGATTTTCTGAATTTTACTTTTCAAGTGGGTTGGAAGTACTAATAACCCTGGAGATGTTAGCTGGCTTTCCAACTTTTAATCTTCAGTATAAACAATTTAAGCTAAGTTTTCCAAAATTAATATTAATTTAAACCATCTGTCCACCATCTGCTAATGTGAGATGCAAAAACCAGAGTTTCTTTGTGATCTTTAATCAGACAGTTAGGAAAACACATATACATTCATAAAATGAATTTAAATTTCTTAACAAAGGAAATCTTCTGAAAAGTTATTCGGAAGGCTGTGTATTTTTGGAGCAAAATTAACTTTTGCTCCAGTGTGATTTTATGTAAATGGACACCACGTGTCAACAGGCATGCTGCCTAGTTCACAAAGATCACAAGGTAGAAACAATGTTCTCTGCCATGTTTTCAACAGAGAAGAGAATGCTGTCAGCAGCTGATGTGAAATAGGATTTCAAGAATGTTAGAGTCTGCATTTGTCTAAAATAAAAATTTCAAAGGGGACCCACGTCTACAAAACTATAATACAAAATTATCCTTTCGAGCAGTAAATTTGAAGTAGGGAGGTCAGAATTTTTAATGGCTTCCTTGCCAATGATTTGATTTTTTTAGGAGCTGACTGAGCCTTAAAGTGATATTAACTCCTAGCTCTCCTGTATAATCTGCACATGATTTTTTTCTTTTTAACTAATTCCATAGCCTTTTCATTTCCTTCAAAATTACTTCTTGCAGAAGGTAAAGCTACATGATTCAAAGTATGTCAATAAATGTAATTTTAAAAATTCATTCATTCACCCTGATCTTGTACATACACAAGAAACCTGACATCTGGTCATTATAAATTACATTTTGATGTTTTCCTTTCAGATATTTGGTACTATATAGAGACCTGACCATGGAAATTCAGATGACTACTTGGCTACTTTGAAAAGAAATGCTCAGGTAACAAATAGGAGACAAATTTGAATTTTAAAGTAATTTCCCTTTACTACATGATTTTAGTCTCTGTATTTAGCTAGTTTTTCAATAAGATTTCTTTTTCATATCACACTGAAAATGTTAGTTGGGTGAGTGGAACATGAACCACTGTTTTACTTTATGAGGTTGGCCACATTTGCGTAGACCTCTCTTATTAGGGAGATTTCAGTAGCTGTTGACAATGATGTACACTAGTGCTTCGCTGGGGTGACATCCAGGGAAAGCGATTCCTCTGCACCACCACACAAAACCAATTAGAGAACTATTTTCTCCGACAGGTCACGAATTTACATGGTTTCCCATGAAAAGATGTACCTTTTAATTTCTTTATTAAGATGACATCTGTGTCCCTTGAAACTTTTGGGGATGACAATCATTTGCTAATCATACAAGGATATACACTAACTGAAATCACATTTTTGGAGCAATGGTGGAAGACTGTTCTTCATTTCACATTTTCCAAATGAGCTACTCTGCAAAGTAGTCATTAGTACCATACACATTAATAGGATTTCTCGACAAGAAGTTATTGAAACTAACTACCAATAAACAGAATGGAAGTAGTGTTACATATTCAACTGTGATCATCTGTCTATAGTTGAATTAAAAAACATTACCATGGTCAAATTATTTAGACATCAGACATTCAGCAAGCTTTCCAGTGTCTAAGATGAAGCTATCAAGTGTCAGTAGAAACAGGTTGTCTTTTGGAAAGTGAATAAAATTACTAGAATGTGCTACAAGTTTCTTCTTAATCATCTTAGGCTATTTTTATGTAACATATTAAAAACAAAACATTGATAACTTCAATAATTTGTTGGATCTATTTATTAGAAAACAAGCTTTACTTCTTTAAGTATGAGCGACTTCTTTTAAGTAAACAATACAGTTTGGATATCATGAAGACCAAAGCTCACATAGAAAAGGAGCACTAGCTGTCACCTTTATGTGTATGATAGCATTTCATCCATTCTAAGGTATTAGGACTTAATCTATCAAATATTTATTGTGAATTAATTGGTGCTGAACTCTGGACTGAATGTTGGTAAGAGAGGAGTGAATGGTATAACGAAGGGAAGACAGTCCAGTGAATTAGCAATAAATTCGCAATGTACTAAATACTCTGACGGAAGTGATATTGGGAGAATACCCAGTAATGAGCTGGAATAGAGGCATCAAATGCAGAAGATACTAGCAAAGGCTTCGGGAAGGATGTGAGATGTGACTGTGACCTCAAACGATGAGATCATGTCAGTCAGGTGCAGAACAGCATGCTGGCTGGAGGACCAGCAAGAGGAACAGAGACACAAAAGGGCATAGGACGTGAGGAGGAAATTTCAAATAACATGGTGCATGTGAGGTGCATTGAGCAGAAGGCGAGCAGTAACAAGTGACAGGGTGGAGAGGTCGCGCAAGGAGATCTTGGAGCGCCCTGGGAGCATTAAATTATACACTACAGTTCCTCTATTTCTAAGATATATGACTTTTTTTTCCATTCCATTTTTTCTGAAATCAGAGTGCAAAGAAATATTGTTGAAAAAGACTTTCCAGCTGCCAGGCAAAAGAGTAAACTGTTATGAAACGATACAGCCTGTTCATGGGAGAACCCAGCCATGCCGATGGTTTCATCCAGTGGCTCATGCCCCTCCCTTCCCGAATATTACATTGACATGGAAGTGCTGAAATTAAGTCACTATGTACGAAAGGTTGCCTCTGGCCCTCGGCAAAGTAATTACTGGCAGAAGAAATTACAGGCTCTCTAGGAATAGCACAGAAAATTACAAGGCTGTTTAGAGAAAGAGGGGTTGAACTAAGTCAGAGGCATGGATGAGGCTGATCTCGATAAGGTTTACTCAAAAGTTGGTGAAAGAACCAGGAGGAGCAGAGTCAAGACAGTCAAGGAGCTATAGAGTGTTTCAGAAAGAAAGAGGGGTCAGCACTGTCCAACCAGGTGGAGGGGCCTAGCCAGGAGGATCCTCAGGTGACACCAGCAAGCAGGAGGCTGATGACTGTTGGGAGGAGATAAGCAACCAGAGACAGCCAACGAAGACACTTGTCTTGACAATCTGGGTGCAAGAGAAGGGACAAAAAAAGAAATGGGAAATAAATAGAGGAGAATCTAGAAGAAGCTTAAGCCTTGTTACAGGCTAAGGATGAAGATCCAAGAAAGAAAAAAGGAAGGTAAGTGTGTGAGAAGGAGTCATGAAGTACCATCCTGGAGGAGGCAAGAAGACAGATCCTGGGGACAGGTAAATGGATAGTCTGGAACTGTCTTTGGAATTGGAGAAAAAGTGCAAAGATGGTCGTCAAATGGGGAATCTGAGGGAGACTGTGCCCGATGTCTTCAGTTCACAGAGGAAGGACATGAAGGAGAGAAAACCGTGTTGCTAGAGTGTGGTGAGAGCTGGGACACTGGAACACAATCTCTTTGACCTCTTTCTGCCACTCACCCCCTACCATAGGTCACTCCAACCAGAGATTACGGAGCAAAGGAGGGTGGGTAATCTAGTCTGTGGATAGTCTTCAGAGAACAGACAAAGCAAAGGAAGGGAATTGCTTACCCAGCTGATAAACTGATGTGGAAGACTGAGTACACAGTCATAATAAATTTCTTCTCTTTCCACATGTGCTCCCATGCGATGTGACTCTCCCACTCAATGAGGCAGAGACTACTGCCCTGCCCTTGAATCTGGGCTGAACTGGGACTTGCTCTAACAGAACATGGTACAAGTGAGATTTTGCAACATCTGGGCCTAAGCTTAAGGGACCTTGCAGCTTTTTTTCTCGCCATCTTGAAACACTAACTGCCATGCAAGAAGTTGCTTTCAGGAAGAAAGACCACGTGGACGAGAGTCTCAGCCAGGCATGTGATGAGGCCATTGTGGACCACCCAGCACCAATCCAGCAGCAGATTACAGCCCAGGCAAAATCAGCTTTTTTTTTTTTTTGGAGAAGTTTTTGTCTTAGGATATGTGTGCTTGCTGGAGACAGAAAGAGAAAAAGTGAGAGGGAAAGTGAGAAATCACTCCCCAGAGTGGATGACTACACTACAATCCCTTCTCCTCCTGAGATCTTGGATATGCACACACACACACAAAAGCGATTTTGAAGCCACCAGGTCTGGGACTTGAACTGTAGTCGGTCATGTGGGAGTTAAGCAACATTACCACTACGCTGTCTGCTGGTTCCAGATATTTTTTTAAAAACAATTATTTTATTTGGGACCAGAAGATGGCATAATGGTTATGTTGCTGGACTCCAATATGGCCAACCACAGTTCGAGTCCTGGACCTGGTGGCTTCAAACTCTAACTAACAGAACATGGTAAAGTGAGATTTTGCAACATCTGGGTCTGGGCCTCAAGGGACCTTGTGTGCATGCAGGTGAGTGTGTGTGCGTGCCCAAAATTCTGAAAGGAGAATGGATGAAAAGGGACTGTGGTGTGGCATGGCCATCCCCGCCAGGGGATGATTTCTTGCTTTCTGCCTCTTTATCTTTCACTGTCTCTCCAGCTAGCACACACACCCTATAGAAAAAATTTATTTTTTTAAAAAAGAATTATTTTATGTAATTTTATTTACTATTACTTTTTAATTTGACCAGAAAGAGAAAGAGGGAAAGTGTGAAAGAAGTCACCAGGTCCAGGACTTGAACCATGATTGACCATGTGGGAGTTCAGTGCCTTAACCACCATGTCAGCTGCTGGTCCCAATCAGCTATTGTTTCAAGCCATTAAAATTTGGGGAGACTTTTTATGCATCAATAGACAGCTGATGGAGCTGGATACCTTTGGCCTTAAAAGAGAATAACTGAACATTCCAGCTTCTCCTCCCACCCCTAGGATGTTGCAGGTATATAGTAATCTTGCTGATTGGCTGTCTTAGTAAGCATTTAATTGGCGCTTGAAGCATGGTGAACATTTAAAAATGAACAATACATTCTTATATACCAGTTGCTGCTAGGGACTTGAGCAGGGAAAGAGGAATGAATATGTGGAGCACAGCACCTTTTCGGGGCAGTGGAACTCTTCTGTAGGATACTGTAATGGTGGATGGTATTAGGTATTTGTCAGAACCCAAAGGATTGCACAGCATGAAGGATAGACTCTCATGTAAACTATGGACTTTTTTTTAATCGCCAAAGTGCACTTGCCACAGCAAGACAGGGAGATAGCGCCCCCAACAGGGTGTGGTCATGTTGCAATTCCTCCTTCATTTTTCAAGCCCGTGGGGATTTGGAGCACTCCTGTACATGTGCCTGGCATCTCTCAAGCTGCTGGGCTGGCATTTGAACCATGATTGACCACGTGGATCCAGGTGCCCTAACCACTAGGCGATCAGGCTGGCCCAGTCATGGACTTTTAATCATATGTCAACATTGGCTCATCAGTTGTAAGGAATAGACAACATGCATACAAGATGTTAATAATAAGGGAAACTATAATACAAAAGCAAGGGGATACGAAAATTCTGAACTACATGCTAACTTTTCTGTCAACTTAAAAATGCTCTACTAAATAAAGGGCTTTTATTTTTTAAAAAATAATTGCTTATTTAATTTTATTTATTATTATTATTATTATTATTATTATTAAATTTGTAATAGGGCACATGCACTCACTAGAGAGAGACAGAGAGAGAAAGAGAAGGAAAGTGAGAAAGCAAGCCTCCCAGTTCAGTATTCAAACTGTGGTCAGCTATGTGGGTGTCCAGTATCTTAACCACCACTAACCACCACACCACCTTCTGGCCCTCTTTTCCTATTCTTTTTTTTTTTTGGAGAGGTTTTTTCTATAAGGAGCCAGACAGACAGATAGAGACAGAAAGCCAGAAAGCCAGAAATCACCCCCCAGGGAGGATGGCCACGCGGCAATCCCTTCAACTCCATTTTCCTCTTGAGATCCTGGGCACACACACACATGCGCCTGGTGTGAGTTTTAAGCCGCTAGGTCCGGGACGTGAACTGCGGTCGACTACATGGGAGTCTAGTGACATAGCCATTATGCTAACTGCTGACCCCACTTTTCCTATTCTTAAAACTAGGCCAAAACAAGCTAAGATGACAGGTGATGGCAGGATAATGTAACCCCAGGGTGCCAAGGAAAAAGTTCTGTAAATTGTTTTTAATGTGAAGGTTACTTCGAAAACAGTTTTATTTTTTTTTGTATTGCATTACAAATAAAACAATAATACATAATAAATATTCACATTTTTGCCTAGAAAAAAATATAAAGACATTAAAGATCAAGTGAAAAATCATGACACATGTAATGCCCTTGTAGAAGCACTCATACCTCCGAGGAGAATGGTGAAAATGTCGCCATGTTGCTTTTGAAGAGTTCTGATGAAACCTAAGGGATCTTTCCTGAATTTCAGGCTCACTCCAAGATAAGGAAGCCAACCATTTACCAATGGAGGTTCACCAGGTCTTCTATAAGGAAAAAGAAATTTTAAATTTTAAAAAAGAGAAAAATAAAACCATTCTTATTTTCCTGGCTTCTAGGAAAATCATGGTGCATTTTTGGATAGAAAAATATGTCATGACTTTCCCAACAACCTAATAATACATGTGGACTATTTTCTCCAGTTAAAAGTAGACTGCACAAGTTGCCTATCTTTTTTCAATTCTCTTATTCAATGATTCTTATGTAATCATGTGTTTATATAAATGTTCATATAAACCTGTGTTTACTAAGTCTTGTATTACACGTACTCTGGGGTAGACAGTTCAATTTGGTGGTAACTTTTTTGAGAAATTGTGTTTTGCAAGGCTCCAATTACTGCTTGACCGTTAAGTGAAAATCTGTTTCATTTATTTCATATGATATTTCTCAAAATTCTAAGGAGGCATCTGTAGACCTGAAGAGTCTCTGACTAAGGGACTCTCTTGGAAACTAAATTAGCTGTTTGATATTCTTTTTTCTATGAAATCATTGGTTTGGTATAATGCTGATAAAAACAAATGGTCAGCTCTGATTTTATGTTAATTTAAAAAATTTATTTATCACTAGAAAGAAGTTTTTATTTCAATCCCACCAGCTGCTGGGTCCATTCCTGACACTGACCTCTTTCTTCTTTTGCAAGTCGGTCCTTTTTAAGTGGTCCCATGAATGTGCGTGCACTCACCGGGGAGAAAGAGAGAGAGAGAAAGGGAGAGAGACAGTGAGAAGTCACTCCCAAGCGGGGATGGCCACACCACAGTCTCTTCTCCATTCTCCTTCTGGGATTTTGGGCATGCACAAACAGGTACCTGATGTGATTTTTTCAGGCTACTGGGTCTGAGACTTGAACAGTGCAGTTGGCCCTGTGGGTTCCAGCTACTTTAACATCCGTGCCACCTGCTGGCTCTCTATTCATACTCGTATACATTAAAGGTTTGGGGGATTGATGCGTTATAGGATTTGAAGTTTTTAAAACCTCTTACAAGTACTTAGTACAGTACATGGAGATGTGTTCTTTAGGATAGGCAAGTTATATTAAAAAGTAGATTGTGTAGATTTTCACTGAATTGATTGATCACAGAGTTCAGAACTAGATGGTGCCTTGGGGACTTTAGCAATCCTTAACTTTTATAGGTAAAGGTTGTCAATATCTGAACAGTTAAAAATTTGCCCGAAGTTATAAAACTGCTTAAAGTCACACCGTGTACCAGGATGCAGCATGAAATCCCATAGCTGCACTCTGACCCCTCTGGGAATGCGAGATAGTCAACCTGAGTCTAGTGAAAAAGCTCCATCAAAGCAGCTCACTCCCTGCCTGAGCTGACAAGACACTCAGCAAACATTCCGTGTGTGAATCTGAGAGCTCTTTGCCGTGATCTGGGTGTTAGGGGTTGGATAGTTTGGTTGCCAAAGTAAAGCTCTTTGTTATCACATGTCAATTAGCCTGGAACTGCATAATCAGAAAAGAGACAATTAGAATAACTTAAAAAAAATCTCTTATGCTGTTGAGAGCAATAAAAACCTCAACATTATTTCCATGAAGTATATTTTGATATATGCTCTTATGAAGTTTTTTTATTCAAACTACGAATAGAATTATTTATTAAACGTTACTAATAATTTGACAGTCTTTAAACATGGGAAGCACACTTAAAATACTATGAATTAAGAAACATGTTTCGGATCTATAATCCCAGCAAACTGCCCATCGAAATTCCTTCCCAATCGTTTATTTGGTGAACTCAATCTGATTTAAAGTGGGGGAAAAAAATAAATAAATAAAGCGGAAACAAAGCCATTTTATCCTAGAAGGGATTAAAACAAATATTCCAAAGAATGCTGAATCTCCAGCCCATCTGTGAAGATGACTACATGCAGTGCACCCCATTTTGATTAATCACAAGATATTACTAGCTTAGATCTAATCAAAGATCAAGATTATGACCATAACCAGCATGGACCTTTCTGTAGCTAGATTAACCCTATCAGATGCTTTTATTTTCCCACAACCTAACACGGCAGATTTCAACATCAACATCAGATCTTTCAGGAGAAAAAAAAATAATTAAATAAACAAAGTAAACTGAGTTGTGATAGAAGGGAAGCTTTTGCTTTCTCTTTTTAGAAGACAATTCATCTTAATGCTAATTTACAAAATGTGCACTGTTGTTTAAATACATAGATGTAGGAAAACAAGAAACACTGCATAGAAATGTGGAACTTGGTCTTCATGCTTTTTCCTATTATTTTCTTGAATGCAGCCTTTTGCAATGGAGACTTGCTTTTTTCAGAAATAGAAGAAAGCCAAGAAAACACTGTAACAGTTCATTTTATATCCAAAGATTAAACAAGAAGAGACTGCACATATGATTGTAGAGTGGCATCCCCGAGTTAGAAACTGTCAGAGCCCACATGCTATCTACCAATGATGCTTCCAAATTTGCAAGTGATCTAGTTTGCAGAATTTCTTTTAAAAATATTAACTCTCTTCCTTGGTCTACTTTTACTCTCTTTGGTTTAGTGTTGCTTGACTGTTGCATTGTGATGAAGATTTAGAAAGGCTTTTTGTCATATTCTAATTTAATGCAACTAATTTCATCTTCTATGCTCTGTCATTTAGTCAAAAGCTGTATTCTTCATGGGCTTTCCAAGGGGGAGAGGAGGATGGGGTTCAGAAATCCAAGGGAATATTAACTTAACACTCAGAGTTAGGATAGCATATTAGAAAGCCATTTTATTGTTACAAAGATGAGAGGGTCATCATTTCTTACAGCTGTGTTTATTTTGGCAGCAGTAAGCTTAAGACTATTAAACACCATGTCAAAACTGTGCATATTTACAGGAAAAAATATAGCGCTAGTTCAACTTATGACCCATCAAAGACAGATAACAGAAATCTGTCTTCATCAGTATATTTGTAAAAATTATTTAGGGAGAGAAGACATCACTGTAATGATCCAGAAACGCCTGCTGATACATGGCACAGTGCAAATACTGCTATTTGTCTCTCGCATGCTCTATGACTCTGAAATGAAGTATCCATGCCCACTGCTGAGTGAGAATATAGGCTGCTTAATGCCTGTTGGGGATGACCGAGCTCCAAAGTGTAAAAGAAATAGTCCTAAAGCAATGATGGCTAGCTAAAGCAAAACAAAAAACAAACAAAAAAAATCAACTAAAAACTATGGTCCATACCCCATCTCATTCTTAAAAATTATATGCACTTCCTGGAACCAGCAGTTAGTGTAATGGCTATGTCACTGGACTCCCATGTAGTCGACCGTGGTTCGAGTCCAAGACCCGGTGGATTAAAACTCACGCCGGGCGTGAGTGCGTGCGTGCCCAAGATCCCAAGAGGAGACTGGAGGAGAAGGGATTGCGGCGTGGCCATCCCCCCCTGGGGGGTGATTTCTTGCTTTCTGTCTGTCTCTCTCTGTCTGTCTGGCGAGCACACCCACCCTATTGCAAAAAACTCTCCAAAAAAAATTATATGCGCTTCCTCAAATCTTATCATTATTAAGAATTATAAGGATGTATCTAAGAAATTATACAAATCAGAGCTTCTCGATGTTCTCAATGATTAAGCCCAAATTCTATGCACACACCATTACATGAGCGCTTGCAATGTCTTCCATACAAGTTGTAAGCACATCTTAAAGTTTTTGTATGATGTCAAGTATAGTCCGAATAGAGTTGGAAGCAAATGCTGGAAAATAATTTAAATACATAAAGTGGCTATCAAACATAAAAGATGTTTAAGACATTTATCTTTGGGTAAAAAGAAGCACATTGAGGGGCCAGCTGGTGGCATGGTTAAGGTACTGGATTCCCATATGGTCAACTGCAGTTTGAGTACTGGACCTGACGGCTTGTGTTCTCACTTTCACTTTCCCTCTCTCTGTCACTCTCTGGTGAGTGTATGTGCCCATAGCAAATTATTAGGTCATCAGGAAAGTCATAATGTATTTTTCAATGTTTTTTTATGCAAAAATATGTTACGACTGTCCCGACCACCCAATAAAATAAAATAAACATTTTTAAAAAGAATTATTTATTTAACTTTATTTATTCATTCATTTATTTTAATTTGATGAGAGAGAGAAAGCCACGAGGTCCAAGACTCAAACTGTTGTGGTTGGCCGTAAAGGAGTGTCCAGCGCTTTAACCACTATGCCACCTGATGATCCCAAATAAATAAATAAATTTTAAAAAGAAGCACATCGAGGGCTAGCAGGTGGCGTGGTTGTTAAGGGCGTTGGGCTCCCACATGAATGACTATGGTTCAAGTCCCAGATCTGGAAGTTTGCTTTCTCACTTTCTCTCTCTCTCACTCTGTCCCTCTCTGGTCAAAATAAAATAAATAAATAAATAAATAAATAAATAAGTAAAATAAAATAATTCTTTAAATAAAAAAAGAAGCACATTGAAATGTAAGAGAGATAACCAATACTTGGTTTCTCACAGTATTTGAAGTTCATCTTCATGCTACACCTGTAGCTAAGTAAATAGGTTAAAAAAAATTCCTGGCTAGAGACTTATCACATATTATATCCCTAGATATTTAAAGCCTAGTACTTCTCACAGCAATATGTACTTGTCAAAGTAATTTTTTATTTTTCATTTTCTTTCTAAAATTATTCTAGGCTTGGTGTCTGGGTTATTGTAAGAACTTGCTGAATAGGTGGTAAGCCACTTCTAGACATGTGCACTCACTCAGAGGAAAAACGAATTGATCAAAATCTGTAAAGATGTATATTTATTTGTATTAGGTGACTTAATATCCATTACAGTGTCTTGATAATTTTTTATTTTTTTTAATTCATCAGGATTTTCTTTTTGAGTGTGTGGTTAACACTTCAGAAACTATAAAACTGATGTGCATTACAGGAAAGGATTATGATACTGGCCTTTGGAACAAACTCTGTCTTTGAGCACAGCACCTTTGAAGCTGATCCGATTTGCCTTTCCTTGACCTACTTTGGAAACTACCTAGTTTGACCTCTCTATTTTTTTTTAATCATTGGCAAAATTAAATTATTGAATGCCCAGTTACAGGAACTTAATGAGTTCATATGAACAAACAAAAAAAGGGAAAAAAATAGTAGCTATGCCAAGGCTGATCTTTTATTCTTTCTTTTTTTTTTTTGTGCCATAGAGCACATGTGCTCATAAGAGAGAGAGAGAGAGAGAGAGAGAGAGAGAGAGAGAGAGAGAGAGAGAGAGAAAAGAGAGTGAAAGAGAGAGAAAGTAAGAAATCATCATCTCCCAGGAAGGATGGCCATGCCACATCCCTTCTCCTCCATTTTTCTCTTGAGACTTTGGGCAAATGCATTTGGCATGATTTTCAAGTTGCCAGATCCAGGACTCAAACCATGGGAGGCCATTTGGAAGTCCAGTACCTTAACTGCAATGCCACCTGCTAGCCCCAATGCTGATCTTTTTTTTTAAAAAATAATTATTATTTATTTTAACTTTATTTATTTAATTATTTTAAAAATTTGACCAGAGGGACCAGCAGTTAGCGTAATGGCTATGTCGCTCCCATGTAGTCGACAGCTGTTTGAGTCCCAGACCCGGTAGCTGAAACTCCCACAGGGCGCCTGTGCGTGCATACCCAAATCCTGAGAGGTGAATGGAGGAGAAGGGATTTCGGCGTGGCCATTCCCCTGGGGGGTGATTTCTTGCTTTCTGTCTCTCTGTCTCTCTCTGTCTCTCTGGCTAGTGCACGCACCCTGTAGTAAAAACCTCTCCAAAAAAATAAATTTGATCAGAGAGGGTCAGAGTGAGAGAAAGAGAGAGAGAGAGAGAGAGAGAGAGAGAGAAAGTGAGAAAGCAAGCTGCCAGGTCCGGGACTCAAATTATAGTAGGCCATGTGGGAGTCCAGCGCCCTTAACCACCATGCCACCTACCGTTTCCCAAAACTGACCTTTTTAAGTAAAGAATCACCTTTGTTTAGAAGCACAATTACATTGGATGTATTTGATTCTACTTATGAGGTCCTCTGGGTGTGACCTGGATTCAAAGATAATGAGGTTGCTCTGCATAGGAAGTAAATAGAGATTTGGGAGTTTGGGTAACACTCTGAGGAAGACAGTGACAGGGCTAACAGGGGACATAGAGAACTAGAAATGACCAATCTTTACTCTAACAAGTTGTGTGCCAGCTTGGAAGCCAAGTGGCCTTCTCATGTCCAAACATAGCATAAGACCATTGCCTCACTAAAAAAATTCCTTTGTTAAAAAAGAAAACAAGTCTATCGCACATTCAAATCTCTATTAGTGATCATGGAAAAGACAGAGGAATTCGAGCAGTGTCTAGTTGCAGGGCTTTATCGGGTGGTAGGGACAGGGAAAGGATTGCACCTCTAAGAGGCAACATACAGAAAGGAGACTTCTATGTGGAGCCAGAGAACAATAGCTCCTCATCCACTTTGTAAAGAATCTTACAGTTATGAGATTGGTCTTCCTACCTGCTGTAGGACAGAAAGTTTAGACATATTTATTTAAAATATAGGTTTAAATGAAAGTACTTAGACATCAAAAGCCACCTTAGGGGGGAACCAGCAGTTAGTGTAATAGCTATGTTGCTGGACTCCCACGTAGTCGACTGCGGTTCACGTCCCGGACCCGGTGGCTTAGAACTCACGCCGGGCGCATGTGCGTGCGTGCCCAAGATCCCGAGAGGAGAATGGAGGAGAAGGGATTGCGGCGTGACTATCCCCTCTGGGGAGTGATTTCTCACTTTCTGTCTCTCTGTCTCTCTCTGTCTGTCTGGCGAGCACATGTGCCCTATAGCGAAAAACCTCTCCAAAAAAAAAAAAAAAAGCCACCTTAGGGGACCAGCAGTTAGCGTAATGGCTATGTCACTGGACTCCCACGTAGTCGACTGCGGTTCGAGTCCCGGACCCGGTGGCTTAAACTCACGCCGGGCGCGTGTGCGTGCGTGCCCAAGATCCCGAGAGAAGAATGGAGGAGAAGGGATTGCGGCGTGGCCATCCCCTCTGGGGGGTGATTTCTCGCTTTCTATCTCTCTGTCTCTCTCTGTCTGTCTGGCGAGTGCATGCGCCCTATAACAAAAAAATAAAAACTCTCCAAAAAAAAAAAAAAAAGCTACCTTTGGGGGTTGGCAGGTGTTATGGTGGTTAAGGGTGCTGGACTCCCAAATGGCCAACCACGGTTTGACTCCCGAACCTGGTGGCTTGCTTTCTCACTTGACTTCTCTCTCTCTCACTCTGTCTCTCTCTGCTCAAAAAATAAAATAAATATATAAATACATACATACATAAAGTTATATAAAATCTTTAAAAAAAAAAAAAACACTTTATAAAAGCCACCTCAGCATTTGGAGGATTTATGTGTCTGAAGAGCTGCTAGCTGAGATAGATGAACAAGAGAGAGGAGTTCCAATCAAGAGCTTTCTCCTTATAGTTCTTTCAATTCATAAACCCTACATTGGCATCTCACAGTCACAGATTTTCAATAAATGCCTATTGTTTGAGAAAGAAAATGCAAATCTAAATATGGTTACAAATACGGTCTTCTTTTACTTGGCCATTAATTTGTCATTAATTATTAATCAATTATCAATCGTTTAAGAAACTAAGGGAAAAAACTATTATAAAATCTCGATTTGGGGGACCAGCAGTTAGCGTAATGGCTATGTCGCTGGACTCCCACATAGTCAACCGCGGTTCAAGTCCCGGACCTGGTGGCTTAAACTCACGCCGGGCACATGTGCGTGCGTGCCCAAGATCCCGAGAGGAGAATAGAGGAGAAGGGATTGCGGCGTGGCCATCCCCCCTGGGGGGGGTGATTTCTCGCTTTCTGTCTCTCTGTCTCTCCCTGTCTGGCGAGTGTACACGCCCAATAGCAAAAAAACCTCTCCAAAAAAAAACAAAAGAAGAAAAAAAAAATCTCAATTTGGGAGTTCCAACTTCCAGTCATACATATAAAGAGATTAGAAGAAATTGTTTTCATCTACACAAGAAAAAAGTTGAATAAACTGTGTAAGGAGAAATAGATAATATCAATAGGAATTTATTAAAGACATTGAATTAATAATTTGTCATTTTTTTTTTCTTGATTTTCACCATAGGGCTCATGTGCTCACTGGAGACAGAGAGAGAAAGACAGCAAGAAAGTGAGAAATCACCCTCCAGAGGGATGGCCATCCTACAGTCCCTTCTCCTCCAGTATCCTCTTGAGATTTGTGGCATGTAAGCACATGTGCCTGGAGTGATTTTTAAGCTGCTGGGTCAGGAACTTGAACCAGGAAATCAGCCATGTAGAATCCAGTGCCTCACTCTCCATGCCACCTCCTGGCCCAATAATTTGTAATCTTCTAAAACAGAAAGAGACAATCTCATAGTGAATTCTACCAAACACTTAAGGGGGAAAAAAAAAGATACTAATTGTCTACAATATTTTCCAGAAAATGAAAAGGAAAACTTTCTAACTCATTCAGAGGTTAGCATTATCCCAGTGCCAAATTCAGATAAGACATCAAGCATCACAAGACAGATACATTGCAAACCAGTATCTCTTGTAAGCATAGAGGCAAAAATCCACAACGAAATAGTAGTCAACTGAACCCAACAATGTATAAAAATAATTATACTCCACTGGCAAGTGGAAATCTTGCATAGGACAACAAAAACCCAAAATTAAACAAGTGGGACTATGTCAAACTGAAAAGTTCTGCACAGCACGTGAAAGAAACAAGAGTGTAAAGACAACTTACAGATTAAGAAAATATGAGGTCATTGAGAAAGTCATGATGTATTTTTCTATGTTTTTCTATGCAAAAATGCATCATGACTTGCCTGACAACCCAATATTTGCAATTTGCAAATCATCTATCTACTAAGGGGTTAACCTCTAAAATATATAAGGAATTCATATGACAACAGTAAAAAAAAGTAACTCGTTTAAAAAATGGACTGAAGACTTGAATAGACATTCTCGAAAAAGAAATGGTGATGTCTGACAGGTATAATAAAAAAATGCTCAATCATCAGGAAAATTTAACTCAAAACCACAATGCACCATTACCTTACATCTGTCAGTCTGGCTATTATCAAATATCAAAAGAGAACAAGTGTTGGTGAGGGTGTGGAGTGGAACCCTTGTACACTATTGGTAGGGATACAAATCATTGTGGCCACTATATAAAACAGTATGGAGGTTCCTCAAAAAATTAAAAATAGGAGACCAGAGGGTGACATGGCAGTTGGGGCACTGGACTCCTATATGACTGACTGCAGCGCGAGTCCCAGGCCTGGTGGCTTGCTTTCTCACTTTCCCTCTCTCTCTCTGGTGAATGCACATGCCCTGTACCAAGTTGGAAAATAGTAATAAATAAAATTAAATAAATAATTTAAAAAATTACCTGGAAAGCTTAATAGAAATTAAAAAAATAAAATAAAAGCAGGATTTCCATATAATCCAGCAATCCTACTTCTGTGTATTTATCAAATAGAATAAAATTAGGAACTACAAGACCTATTAGCACTACCAAGTTCACTGCAAGTCAATTCACAACAACCGAATATGAAAACAACCTAAATGTTCACTGACAGATCTATGGATAAAAAAGTAGTATTCAGCCTCACAAAAGGAAATTGTGCAATGTGAACCAAAATGGATGGACCTTGAGGGCATTATGTTAAGTGAAATAAGCCAGTAACAAAAAGATAAAATACTGCATGATTGCAATTCTATGAAAAATCTAAAATAGTCAAATTCATTGAATTAAAAAGTAGAATGGTGGTTATTAGGAGCTGAGGGAAGGCAGAAATGGAGAGTTACTAATCAACAGGTATGAAGTTTCAGTCAAGCTAGATTAATTAGCTCTATAGATGTGCTATACAACATTGTAGCTATAGTCAATAATAACGTAGTTTACAAATGAATGAATAAATAAAATTAAATAAATAAATTTTTAAAAAGGAGGGGGATCAGCAGGTGGTGTGGTGGTTAAAGTACTGGACACTCCCACATGGCTGACCATGGTTCAAGTCCTGGATCTTGGTGGCTTCCTTTCTCATTTTACCCCTCTCTCTCTATGTCTGTGTCTCTCTCTGGTGAAAATAAAATTAATGAATGAAGAAATAAAAATAAATAAATAATTCTTTAAAAAAATAATGTTGTTTATACATTATTGGTTAAAAATTGGTTAAAAGGGTAGATCTCATGTTATGTATTCTTACCACGGTATTTTTTAAAAAAGGAAACTTAAGAGATTACCCAATCTAAAAACAAGTTCAACATTCATTCATGATAAAACTCTTAGCAAAGTTGAAATAGAGATGAACTTCCTTAACTTTATAAGGAACACCTACAGTTCCGCCTTGGTGGCACAGCAGTAACATGTGGCTCAGCAAGGCTGGAATTCATATGAAAGATACTGGATTTGGTTCCCTGATCAGCTACTCCATGCTAGGCACATGTGCCCATGATCTCGGCTGCCTGGAAAGGTTGCGGGGGGAACTGCAGCATGGGGCCTTGTTGAGGGTGCTTCTCTCTCTCACTCTCTCACTTTCATGAGACATAAACTTTTTTTTTCTTGTAAAACAGTGTCTACAAAAAACTCTACAATTTATATCAAATTTTATGGTGAGAACTAGATAATTTCCCACTATGATAAGGAACAAAGCAAGGATGCCCTATTCACTGCTCCTATTCAATACTATTTTCGAAATCCTAGCTAATGCAGTAAGACAAAAAAGTAAATAAAAGCTATACAGATTGACAAAAAGAAATAAGGTTCACTTTGTTCACAGATGGCATGATTATCCATTCAGAAAATCTCAAAGAATTAAGACTAAATATCCTGGAACTAATAAGCTATTATGGTAAGGTTTCAGGATACAAAGTTAATATGCAAAAATCAATTGCTTTCTTATGTACTGTCAATGAACAATTGGTATGTGAAATTAAAAACAAAAATGGATTTTCATTAGTACAAAATAATGAAATATTTTACTGTTAACATAGCATAAAAATTTTATACTTAGCTATAAATCTAACAAAACATACACAAAATCTTTATGAGAAAAATTATAAAATGCTATAAAAATTCAAGATGTAAATAAATAAAGAGATATTCCATGTACATGGATAGGAATTCTGGGTATTTTCAAGATGCCAATTCTTTCCAACTTGATTTATAGATTCAGTGTAAATCTCTGTCAAAATCACTGCAAGTTATCTTATGGGTATTATAAAACTGATCCTGAAGTTTAAATGGGGTAACAAAAGATTCAGAATGGTGCACACAATATTATAGGACAAGTATGAAGTGGGAAGACTTACACTACCTGATTTCAAGACTTACTATAAAGCTATAGTAATCAAGACAGTATGGTATTGATACAAGAATAGATAAATAGGTCAAAGGAACAGAAAGGAGACTACAGACATAGAACCACAAAAATACCAGAGGACCTCAAAAAGTTCATGGAACGTTGAGTTTATTTTGATGCAAAAATGTTTGAAACCCAACCATGGTTCTTTTAATAATGTGTCTTTTCCATAAATTTCTGAAAACTGCTAAAATAGTCAACTGATCTTTGATAAAGCAGCAAAGGCAACTCAACAAATAAAGTTTAGTCTTTTCAGCAAGTGGTGGTATACCAACTGGGAATCCACATGGAAATATTAATCTGGACACAGTCCTTATAATTTTCACAAAAATTATTTCAGAAAAGGATTAAAGACTTAATTTCAAAATGCAAAACTATAAAACTCCTGGAAGATATCATAGGAGAAAATGTAGGTGGCCTTGGATCTGATGACTTTTTGATAACACGGTAAGAAAAGTGTTTGGTATTATTCTGAGAAAAACCATTTAGAGTTAAAGAAAAAGGAATCTTTTTATGATTTCTTCAAAAGACAAATATTATTATTACTATAGTTTTCCAAACTAGAAATGAAAACATCATTTAAGCACATTATAGGCTTTAGTTTTTTTTTTTTTTTTTTTTTGGAGATGGTTTGGCTATAGGGCACATGTACTCGCCAGAAAGAGAGAGACAGAGAGACAGAAAGTGAGAAATCATCCCACAAGGAGAATGGCCATGCCACAATCCCTTCTCCTGCATTCTCTTCTCGGGATCTTGGGCACGCACACACATGCGCCTGGCGTGAGTTTAAGCCAAAGGGTCCGGGACTCTAACCGCAGTTGACTACATGGAAGTCCAGCGACATAGCCATTACGCCAACTGCTGGTCCTTAGGCTTTAGTTTTTGATAGGTAAAAACTGATAGCTAGGGGCCAGCAGGTAGTGTAATGGTTAAGGCACTGGACTTCCACTTGGCTAACTGTAGTTCAAGACCCTGTGACTTAAAACTCATGTCAGGTGCATGAGTGTGTGTGCTCAAAATCCTGAGAGGCAAATGGTGGAGAAGGGATTGTGGTGTGGCCATCTCCCTGAGGGGTTATTTCTCATTTTCTGTCTACTTCTTCTGTCTCTCTGGTGAGCACATATATCCTATAGCAAAAATCTCTCAAAAAAATAGTGATAGCTATAAGCCTCATAAACAGAAAGGTCATTGTAATACTTAAAGAAAAAGCAAAGAATTTTAGACACAAAGAAAAAGTCACTGTGGATTATCTATCTTCATCCTTGTAAAGTCTGTTTCTTGCTGTGACCTCATATAAGCCATTGAATCCCAAGTACTTTTCAAAGTCCCTGGTTTGGCAGAGAGGTCTTTGTATCTTGCCAGCTCAGGAAACTGTTTTTCAGTGACCAGAGGGATTTTAACCAAAGTTAATTTCTTCCTTGCATTGTAAAATTTTTGTCTATGTCGTTTGTTTGTTATTTTTAAAAATTTTTCTTTATTCTTTTAAATATTTATCTCATTTTTTAAAATTATTTTTATTCTTCATTAGTTATTTTCATTTACCTTTTCTTTTTCTCTTTTTATACATGAGGGAGGGTCCTACATGGCATACAACTCACATATTTACTTTTCAGAGAAATTTGTTTACAATATATTGTTAAGTATCTACAGGCACAACTGCATAATATTATTTTCTTTAAAAATATATGCATGTGGGACCAGCAGTTAGCGTAATGGCTGTGTCGCTGGATTCCCATGTAGTCGACCGCGGTTCGAGTCCCAGACCCGGTGGCTTAAAAGTCACACTGGGCGCATGTGCGTGCGTGCCCAAGATCCCAAGAGGAGAATGGAGGAAAAGGGATTGCGGCGTGGCCATCCCCCTGGGGGGTGATTTCTCGCTTTCTGTCTCTCTGTCTCTCTCTGTCTGTCTGGCGAGCGCACGCGCCCTATGGCAAAAACCTCTCAAAAAAAAAAATATATATATATAAGGATGTAACTATAAAGATAAAGGTCTGGTATACTTTATTAGGTTAATGGTCATTATTTCTTTTTTTTAATAATTATATTTATTTATTTATTTATTATTATTTATTTATTTATTTATTTTTTTCCACATGAGTTTTGCCAGAGAAAATGAGAGAAAGAGAGAGAGAGAGAGAGAGAGAGAGAGAGAGAGAGAGAGACAAGGAGAAAGCAAGCCACCAGGTCCAAGACTTGAACCACAGTCAGCCATGTGGGAATTTGAACCACCACGCCCACCACCTACTGGCCCCAAAGGTCATTATTCCGAGTAATGAGATGATGGGAATTTCATCATTGTTGTCTTCTAATTTGCATACAATATGCACATACTGCCTTGGAGGAATAGTTTCTTATTTTGTAAAATGCCCCTCAGTTTGGGTTGTCTGATATTTTCTTGTGATTAGATTGAGGTTATAACATTTTGGGAAATAATCCTGCCGAAGCACTGTACCTTTCTCATTCCATTGTTGTGATTTTTAAAAATAATTAGTGCTTTTCATTATATTTATATAATTTTATAAACTTTATTATTTTATTTAAAATAAAATCCATGTACAGACAGCGTTATCTTCTAAAAAAAAAAAGTTGGTGGAAAAAAAAGACTCTATGAATGAATCAAAAGCAGATTCCACAAATGATCGCAACACTCCTAAGGTGAATGAGCAAAGAATCAGCTTAAATTCATTATAAGGATAAACAAAACCTGCTCAACTGGCACTCTGAAATGAACGGCAGACAGTGAGAATCAGACACTAACTGTATATGAACACCCAGCCCTGCCTGGGATACCCCAATACTTTCACCATGGTCCAGGAAATACACTAATGAGGCAGCAGAGTCAGTTTCTGTGATGGCTGTGGGAGGGGGAAGGTGCTGCTCTGAGGAAGAGATCTTGTGACACAGCACACAATCTCTCTGCCCTTATGAAACCCTAAAACATCTCATGGCAACTGTTTGGACACAGGTTAATTTTCCCCTTTGTGTATAATAAATCATATATTCTTTAGGACTCTCAGTTCATATGTTGAACACAAATGATCTGCTTAATATTTGTTTACTGCAAGAATCAGACCTACTGTAATCTCTTTTCAGGATGAACATTAATCCAACTCTGTCTAGAAAAATTATGCAATTCATTACCATAAGTAATCTCTATTGTACTCTGTACTTAACCTTCATTTTTCCCCCAGCCCTATAATCTTGCAAATCCACTGGTGGTATGTGATTGGCATCTGGTATTCACACAACCTCAGCCTCACAGTGAATAAATAAAATATCCTTGGATAAAAATGTCACTTCTTTGCTAACTTTTGCACTCCTTTAGATAGGACTGTTAAGTTTGGTCTAAAGGACCACTCTAGAAAGTCTGTGAGAATAAATGAGGATTTTTTTTTTTTTTTTTTTTTTTTTTTTTTTTTTTTTATGTTTTGTCTCCATCAGAATGGCAAGTGACTTAAAACTTGATTATTTGGGGGCCAGCAGATGGTGGAGTGGTTACATTGCTTGACTCTCACATGGCTGACTGCGATTCAAGTCCCGGAGAGGCTTGAAACTCATGCTGGTCACATGTCTATGTATACCCAAGATCCCGGGCAGAGAATGGAGGACAAGGGATTGCGGCATGGCCATCTCCACCGGAGGGTGATGTTCTCACTTTCCCTCTCACTGTCTCTGTCTCTCTCTGGAGAGCACATGCATCCCAAGGCAAAAACCTCTACCAAAAAACCCCTCAAAAAAAACAAAAAATAAAAAACAACTTGATTTAATTTCCCAGTAGTGAAGATGTTCACTGTTCAAGCATTTTTTAATCAAAGCATTAAATATTGATATAATGGCAACGTAAAAGCAAGCAATGTTGAATGATCACAGATTTCTCCATTACTGACCCAGAATCAGAGCAAAACCAATATGAACGTGACTAAATATACCTCTATGTCCCAGAGCATCACAATTCCAGTCAGACACCAGTTGAACCTTGGTTCATCTATGCAATTTTGTGATCCAGATAAGGTGCCGTCAGCAGAATGTACCTTGTAAACTTGAGTCCGTTAGCAGATTTATACTGATGTCTTCATCAAGTGAGTGATTTGTAAATGATTCTATGGCTAAGCAACAAGAGGACACGGACATAAAATTTCACTCAGGGAAGACTGACCATTTTCTTTTTCTTATTTTCTTTAGCTGCTAGGAATGCCTAGGTTGGTACAATGAAAATAATGTCATGTTACATTTTTTAAAATTACCATTAAAATTTAATTGAGTCTCAAGTAAATGAGATAATAAATGCCCATACCTCTGGAGTCCATTTTTAAAAGGGAATTATTTATTTAATTTTATTTATAATCATAATGATCATGTTTTAAAAATTTAAATAGAGCATGTGTATTCACCAGAGAGAGACAGGAAGAGAGAGAAAGAGAACGTAAATAAGCAAGCCACCAGGTCCAGGACTCAAACTGCAGTCAGTCATGTGAGAGTCCAGTGTCTTAACCGCCATGCCACTTGCTGGCCCCTGGAGTACATTTTTAATCAATGTGACCCTGGGTTTGTAGTCATAGTTCAGTTCACACCTTTTTTTTTTTAAAAAAAAAAAAAAGATTAGTTATTTCTTCTGAGAAACAGAAAAATAGGAAGAAAACAGAGATAGGAGGATAAACCCCCCGCCCCCCCCCCCCCCCCCCTCCCCCGCTCCCCAAAGAACCTTTTCACCGAGCCTCTGCCAGCCTGGATAATGGATGTGTATGAATGTGGAGTACACAGGGAGGTCTTGGTACATGAAGCCAGAACCTTCCCATGTGGGTCCACTTGTGTTACCACTGCAGCACTACCTGCTCGCCTGTAAAAGCCTTCTAGTTAGTCTCATCACACTGAACTAGGACACTGGAGCCACCCTGCGTGGCCCAGACCCTAGGTTCTGCCAAATCTCAGTGTGGTGACTTTGGCCAATCAATTTAACCATCTTTGTCTCTGTACTTGTAAAACTGAACCCTTCTACTTTCCTCACATGAATATTAAATAAGTGGATGAACATAAAAAACTGAAGGCAATGACACGTGCATAAATATTGCTCAAAATGTTCGAAGCTGTTATTGTCCCCACACTTTGTATCCTCTAATGCAAATCTAATCAAAGCTCTCTCCTTACTTCTGCTTCCCTAAAAATTTCAAAGAGAATACCAGTTTTTAAGATACTTTTTCATTTGCTCGAACACTTTCTTTATGTGACTAATTTAGATTTTAATTCAAGGCTCCCGTATATAATTTGCTGGTCAGAGGATGAGGCACCAGAATCACTTGCCTACTTTGAAAGAAACTGTAACCTTTCAGGCTTTGTATTTTCTGAACGAATACACTCAGAACAAAAGGTTTCAGAAGAACGCAGGATCTTAGGAGAGAGCCAGTCACTGACATTTAAAAGGCCTGGACAATTTCAAAAAGAAGAAATCGATTCATAATTGAAAGTTATTTCAACTCCTTAATTAAAATAGAAAACCATGCAACTGGATTTGTAATTTATGAGATGATCAGTTGCTAATTTATTTTCCAGATGGAATTTGATTGGACTCCACAGAAGAGATATCAATTCCATTAACTCATCGTTTCTTACATATGATTAAATCATTTGATTTTGAAATATTCAATCAAAATTAGAACCTACCGTTTTGTGGAAACTAAATTATAACAGAAGACTTGGTGAGAAAGCCTTGGTAACAACGATATCGAGATCAATGCCAATGATGTATAACTGCACAGTCAAGTTATCAAATCACATTTATCAGCCTAAGCCACTGAAGACACAAAGCTCCAAATTCTGCAGGCCAACTCTAAAATCATCCAACACGGCTTATCATAACTGTAGGAAAGGCAATTCGAGGGTACTCAGGTTTGTGGAGGTGGAAAGCTAAGGAAAAGCCTGAAGACTGCATGCTACACCTTCTTTTTTTTTTTTTTTTTTTTTTTTTTTTTTTTGAGAGGTTTTTCACTATAGGGCGCGTGCGCTTGCCAGACAGACAGAGAGAGACAGAGAGATAGAAAGCGAGAAATCACCCCCCAGGGGGGATGGTCACGCCGCAATCCCTTCTCCTCCATTCTCTTCTCGGGATCTTGGGCACGCACACACACGCACCCGGCGTGAGTTTCAAGCCACCGGGTCCGGGACGCGAACCGCGGTTGACTACGTGGGAGTCCAGTGACATAGCCATTACGCTAACTGCTAGTTCCCCACCTTCTTTACAATAATTCACGAGCATATTTGAATGTTGCTCAGACTATTAACATAGAAAACGCTATATTTTCTTTACATTTGTAACACACCACAGCACTAAGAAAGGTGACGTTTGAATTTGGCTATGAGTTAGAGAGCTTTATAAAAGGGAAACTACTATTCTTTTCAAAGGTCAGTTCTTACCTTTGGCTGCTGACATAGGCTGCCACATGCAAGGATCGTAAGTAAGACTACATCAGGAAATCCATCACCACCAACATTGGACTACGTACGGAATACAGAGGGTATGATCACATTTGACACAGAAATAACTAAGGTTTGCAAATTCCAAAATTCTTTTAGAGATAACCGCCTATAAACGTTAAACATCCGATTTCTGCACTGTCCTTTGTTCATGCTACGCAAGCTCACCTGCTCTCTTCCACTTGTTTTGTGAAATCCATTTTCAGTATTTATACCATATCACTACTTAGAAAGTATTTATTGCTTTGTGTTTGTGTTTGCCTGGTTTTTTATATATCCATCATCACTAATTACTATCAATCTCTTTTAGTACTCTCTAAAATCTCAATATGGTCAAATATAGGGCTTGTAATTTTCCTATGGCTCCCCTCCTATTTTCCATCATTTTTTTCTTTTGCTCCACTTATTGAGAGATTCTCTTGACTTTATCCCTTTCACAGATTTTAAACTTTTTACTCAGCTTTCTAATTTTCAATATTAATTTTGTGCTTTCTCATTATACCTTATGAAAATTCTATTCTATTCTATTCTTGTTTTATGAATGCTATTTATTCTCTTATCTTTCTAGGACTATTGAACATAGTTCTTTGGGATTTTTTTTTTCTATTCCCTCCCTGAATTGTCTATTTTATTTAAGTCCCCCTTTTCTCTGTTTCTTTGTTACATTTCCCCCCTTTCTATTTTTTAAAAGAATTGTTTTATTTAACTTAATTAATTAATTAATTTATTTATTTTTAATTTGACCAGAGAGAGAGAGAGACAGAGTGAGAGAGAGAGACGGAAAGTGAGAAAGCAAGTCATCAGATCCAGTAATCGAACTGCGGTCAGCCATTGGGAGTCCAGTGCCCTTAGCCACCACATCACCATCTGGCCCCATTTCCTCTCTTTCATGATGAAAACTTTCTTCAGTGTCTCATGATCCTTGGTTTCCTTTCATACTTGAAATGAGGCTCTGTACATGCTGGGGGTGCTGGCAGACTCTACCATGCAGGGAATCCAAGGACTTAGGTTCCCTTAGTCATTTTGATGAGTGATGTTTCTTTGCTAAGTTAAATGGATATGACTGAATCTTTTCATTTTCATTTTGTTTTGGGGACTTTGAGGACAGAACTTGGTATACAAATATAAGTAAGTATATTTCCTACAAAGAATTAAGATGAACCAATTTTGAATTTTTCTTAATTATACTTTTTGGGAGATTACTGAAGTGATTTCTAGTAACATTTATAGATAATTTTTAGAGAGTTATTTCAATTTATGGAGATAAGAATAGTGAAAAGTGTTACCAAAGTTTGGCATTCAAAGTAAGGATAAAGAAAAAGATGATGTGCCCTATAGTTAAACAAGTTGTCAGTTACAATTCCAGAGCTGAGTTTTGCTGTGCTCCCCAAATTATTCCCACACTCCTGTAAGAGATCTTAATGTGTTTCAGGGGCTGGAAATATTAGAAAGAACTGGCAGAGAGAATTCAAGACAAAAAATATACTACTTTGTGTGTGTGTGTGTGTGTGTGTGTGTGTGTCTGTGTGCATGCATGCACCTGTGTGTGTGTAATTTAAATTGGGACCTGGAAAAATTGATGCCAATGTCAGTTAATGCAATTTCTTTCACAGACCAACACTCAGAAGGCAGATATCTTGACTCATGACAGCACAGGAAGTATTAAAAAAGAAAGGGCTCTTGTGTATCTCTTCTAGGTCCTCAGATACTTCCTCTTCCTTCCTCTGAAATAGCAGAACATACATATCATAGATCTACAAAAAATGTTTTTTCCTTCTATTTATAATAGGAACTAAGAAAAGTAAGAAAGTAGAAGGCATGGTTAGATCTGAAAAGGATTATTCTACCATTTTGAAAGCTTACAGATAAGTCCTAGAAATATTTGATGTTTGTTAATGAACATTTAAAATTCAGTATATTTCTTTCCCAGAATTAAAAATTCCATCCTGTTATTATCACTGGATTTTATTTAAAATAATTAGTATGAAAGAAAAAGTAGTTTGTATGTATTGAAATACATAGATGCTGATGGCAAAAAAAGTTCCCTTAAATTTAGAAGTGAATATGTAGAAAAATCAACTGTATAATAAGAACAATCTAATAAAAATGGGCAAAAGATTTAAATAAACATTTTCTCAAGGAACATACACAATTGGCCAAAAAGTACATGAAAAGATGTTCAACATCATTAGTCTTTAGGAAAATGCAAATTAAAAACTAAGGTGGGATACTACTACATACCGGAATGGCTAATACAAAGAAGAATGACTATTCTAAGTGTTGACAGGGATGAAGAGAAGTTGGCACTCTCATATACCAATGGTAGGACTCTTAAATAATTCAATCACTTTGGAAAATAAGTTTAGCAGCTTCTTATAATGTTCAACATACACAAAACATGACCTAGCAATTTGACACCTAGGCATCTCTACCCAAGAGTAACAAAAGCATATGTCCATACAAAGACTTGTATGTGAATGTCCACAGGAACATTGATCATAATAACTAAAAATTAGAAACAATTTAAATGTCTATCAACTAGTGAATGGATAAACAAAATATGGAATGTCTATACAATGGAATATTATTCAGCAATAAAAAGAAGAAAGAACAAATTGCTGACACATGCAACAGCATTGACAAATCTCAAAAGTATTATGTTAGGAGAAAGAAATCAGACACAAGATTACATTTATACAAAATTAAAAAAAAATAAAAATAGAGGCCATAGGCAGATCAGTACTCCCTTGGAGTTGAGGGTAGAATCAAAGATTAAATGCAAGCAGGCATAAGGGAAATTATGGAGGTGATGAAAATGTTCTAAACTGGATTGTGGTGATGGCTGCACAACTGTATCAATTAACTCACATTCATGTAATTGTACATTAAAAATGGATGAATTTCATAGAATATAAATCATATCTCAGTAAAACTGAAGAGAAGAGACACTTTTTTAAAAAACTTCATTTATTTAGATTTGACCAGAGAGAGAGAGAAAGCAAGCTGCCAGGTTTGGGACTTGAACCACAGCTGGCCATGTGGGAGTCCAGCGCCCTTAACCACCACACCACTTGCCAGCTCTAAGAAGAGACACTTTCTGTGGTTGTTTTCATATTTCAATGATCAGACAAATCTCTAAATAAAATACATTATTCCAGACCAGCAGGTGGCATGGCGATTAAGGTGTTCGATTGCACATGGCCAACTCTGCAGTTCAAGTCCCGGACCCAGCAGCTTGAAAAGCACACTGGGTGCCTGTGCATGTGTGCCCAAAATCCCAAGAGGAGAACAGAGAAGGGACTGTGGTGTGACCATACTTGCAGGTGGAGATTTCTCACTTTCCCTCTCTCTCTGTCTTTGTCATTCTCTGGCAGGCATACATGCTCTACGGTAAGAATCTAAAAAAAAATTTTTTTAAATACATCATTCCAAAAATTATATTTAGATTTATATTGTTAGGTAAATAAAAAGCTGAAGTCACTCTATAGAATTTAAACATTAGGTTTAATTTTTAAATATTGGTGGCAATGTTTGAACTAATATATGCATGTGTGTAAATATATAATAGATGAAGAAAATTTTTTATTTTCATACTTTCTAAATCTCTCTTCTTTAATGATCTGGCTAAAAAAATCTATATGACAGCTGCAAAATTTTGTAAGTGTACTAGGCTCCTTTAACTGGAAAAGATTTGGGAGCATTATCTAGCTCACTAGGTGCTTTACAAGTAAGGAAGCAGAATCAGAGAGGTAAAATAACTCGCCCAAAGTCACACAGAAACAAAATAGCAAATAAAGATCAGAGGTCAAGTCTCCTAACTCCCAATCCCGTACATTTTCTCTGCATCACACTATCCAAGGAAAGACAGGCAAATGTAGTGAAGGGAGCCTGACTTTCTGAAATCAGATTTTTCTTTTTTCTATGTTTTGCACTTGCAACTAGCCCAGAGGTGATAATCCTATAAAGTAAATAAACATAAGATGTTATCTCCCATAGGGCAACTTCTGTTTGTGGCTAAATGAGCCAAGATGAAGAAACACTTCAAATAAAAGACTCAGCTGGAATTACATAGCAAAGAGGCTGCTTAGCTTGAAAGGGAGTCTGGCACATAGCCACTGTGATTCATAAACTATAATGTAATAAACTTGTATGAACAAAAATCTAATTTCCATATTCAACACTGGTTACCTGAATGAGCCATATGAGAGCTAATTTTTGGAAACAACATTAATTCTCTGGAAACAAAATGAGCCACTTGATACCAGTCGGAGTGTGGTAGCTAAAGGGTTTTCAAACCCAACATCTCATCAATACATTTTCTCCAGTTCCAGATTCCAAAAGCCATCTCTAGAAACTTCTTAAATTGAATTTTAGTCTAGCTTAATGCCTATTCTTAAAAAATCGTCTCTAGTTGATGAAAGTGTAATTCAAAAATTAGGCATCTGAAGCCGAAGAAAATAAAGATGAAGACATCTGAGTCTCAGAAAGCTTGAACTTCTTTGATAGCACCAACTCAAAGTGCATCATTTGTAGCAAACTGACGAGATTTGTTGGACCAAAATTCTTAAGAGACTAGAACCAGCAATATCGACTCAAGACTCATGCAACCTAATTCTTAGTAGAATCTCAATAAAGTCCTGTACACATGGAATATAAGGATTTGATATTCTTTAAATGCAAATTTTAAAGGAAATAGCTGAAGAGCTCTGGTAGTGTTCAAAATATCCATCCCCATAGAGCATTATTCCTTGATGCCCTACTGCTGCCAGGTTTAGCTCTGGGACTTTTCTGTGTCCATTGACCTGTGAGCAATGACATTATCCACTTACCAGCAGAAGCTTTTTGAGTCATCACATCCATTGTTTCTATTCTTATTGCCACAAGTAAAAAAAGAAAAAATGTCTAGCATAAAAGATTCTCCTTAAATCTAGAACCCAGAATAAAGACAAAAGCTCAACTTAAGAAAAAATCTTTCAGTTGTAAGCCACTGAGTTGTTTGTTACTGTAGTGTAACCAGAACTAATACAAGAGCTAAACAAAAAGAGTTTTGTTGGGGGTCAGCAGGTGGCATGGTGGTTAAGGCGCTAGATTCCTATATGGCTGATCTCAGTTTGAGTCCCGGACCTGGCAGCTTGCTTTCTCACTTTCTCTCTCTCTGGTGAGAACATGTGCCTTGCAGCACATTAAAAATAAATGAATTAAATAAGTAATTCCTTTTCTAAAAAAAGATTTTGTTTTGGATAATGAAGTGCATGTGTCTTTGCATACCTCACATTGATTACAAAATGAAAACATTGATATATACTTTCATTATTTTAGACCAACAGTTTGTAAACACTTTTGATTCAATGTGTACATTATGATATAATACATGTGTAGTTAAATAGATATGAAGACATAACTAAATTTCAGGAAATAATACTTAATTCTTTCTGTTTTTTTTTCCTATTATATTGTTTTAAAAATGTATGTTAGACTTTTTAAAATGTATTTTGAATTGATTTCCAGTCCCTTGATCATTTTCACTTTCTATTGAATTTAACACCCTAGTTGATTCATCTGGTTCTCTGTGTTTTTATTTATTTATTTATTTTATTTTATTTTTTTATAGGAGGCATGTGCTGCTGGAGACAGAGAGAGAGAGAGAGAGAGAGAGAGAGAAAGAAAGAACTCCTCAGGGGGCTGACCACACCGAATCCTTTCTCCTCTCGGGACTTTGGGCACACAGACACACACACACCTGGTGTGTTTTTCAAGCTGCTGTGTCTGGGACACAAATCATGCACTTGTCCATGTGGGAATCCAACCACCTTAAAACCACCGTGCTACCCGATTGTCCTGCATCTACTCCTCCTTGTGTAAGTGGTCTTCATACACCCTCACTAAAGGCTTCTCACTATTTAACAGAAATACAATGCTATTTAATGCCTGTACCTGTCCTGGTCATGCATAATTACACTCAAATGCCAACATGAACATGTGACTCCCACAATATTTTATTCACAATCCTGTGAAATGTATTCACATTCTTTCTCAACACATGCCATTAACACATTATTTCAGAGCTTGTTACGTGATGTCTTGATGGCCCTTTGCTCATTGCTATCTCTGTATTTCATGAAGTAGGAACTTGGAATACTTAATTTATTCTGTTTGGCTTCTGCCTCTGTTAGTAACTGGCAAATTTTAATAGTTATTTTTCCTTATAATAATATTCATAACACAAGAAGACTATATGAAAACTATTTTAGAAGTGTGAGATTATTTTTCCCATGCTTGACCTAAAAGGTACTTTAGGGGCCAACAAGTGGCAGGTGGTTAAGATGTTGGACTCTCCAAGGCCAGCCACAATTCAGGTCCTGGACCCGGGGGCTTGAAAATCATGTATGTGCATGTGTGCCCAAAATCTTGAGAGGAGAACAAGAAGAAAGGATTATATCATGGCTATTACCCCTCCTCCCCATTTTTAAAATTTTTTCACTTTTTCTATCTCTCTCTCTATCTTGCTCCAGAATGTGCATGTTCCTTATAGCAAAATAAAACATCACAAAACAAAGAAGAACTAAAAAACATACTATATAACTTCCCAATATTTAGTTCAAGAAAATGTACATTGTAATTTCTTCTGAATAGAATATAGGAGTCAGATCATCAGTAGAATCCATACTCTAAACCCATGATTTTCACTACTTTACATACGTTATATGAGTATTTGGTATAAATCATATGGTATTTATCTCTTTGTGATTGGCTTATTTTGCTTAGTGTAATGTCCTCAAAGTTCATCCAGACTGTTGCATATTGCAGAATTTCCTTATTTTTGAAGTGTTCATACTATTGCTTTGTGTGTGTGTGCATGCACACCATACACATTTTCTTTATCCATTCATCAGTTGATGAATCTTGGCTGCTTCCACCTTTTGGCTACTGTGTGAAATTCTGCAATGAAAATAGGTGTGCGCATATCTTGTTGAGATCCGACTTTGCATACTCTTGGATATGAAACTCAAAAGTGGGATCTCTGTATCATATGGTAATTATACTTTCAACTATTTGAGGATCCTCCATACAGTTTTCCATAACGGCTAGGACCGTTTTACATTTTCACCAGTCTCCATATCCTCACCAATCTTGTGACTTTCTGTTTTTTTACTAGCAGTCTTCCAGATAGGCATAAAGAGATAGCCCAATGTGATTGTGATTTGCATTTGCCTGATTAGTGGTACTGAGTAGCTTTCATGTGCTGACTGGCCATTTATATATATTCTTTAGAGATACTAAAGTCCTTTACCCATTTTAATTGGATTACTTATTTTTGTTGCTATTGTAGAAATTCTGTATATATTGTGGTTATTAACCCTTTGTCAGAATTGCAATTATTTTCTCCCATTTCATAGGATGTGTTTTCACTCTGTTGACCTTTCCTTTGGTGTAAAAAAATTTTTAAGTTTTAGAGAGTCCTATTTGTCTATTTTTAAAAATTTTGTTGTCTGCACTTGCTCAAATGTTTTCAATAAGATTACTTTAGAGTTTATTTCATTTTAAATAACAAGGATATAAGTTTACAGAAGCATCTCTGCAATTATACTATTCCCAAAAGAAAGACATATGTGGGTTGTCCTGTTAAATGGGTCAGTTTATACAGACTGTGTCTCTATCCTTAACCATAAAAGGAATCAAATAGGTATACAGATATATTACTAGGAACCATTCTAAAATAATTAGAAACAAAGTCATAGATCATTTACTAAAAAATTAATTATTTATGTAACAGGTAAAATCATTTTCTGAATGGAAAAATTTTATATAAAAACAAACTACAATAGCAATGAAATTTTTTTTTTAACATGAACCCTGAGAAACATAACTTGATAACGCAAACCCAGAACAGCAGAACATTTTCTTCCTTTGGCCTTCACAGGTCCTTTCATCCATGTAAATATTCCTTCCTCTAGAGTGTGTCTGGGAACTTCTCCATGGTTCACTGTGAGGTTGGCCTCAGTGACTTGTAGAACATTTTATAGATTTCACCAGGTGTATAAAATGTAATTGCAAATGCTGATTTCCTTGATTAAAACAATATATAAAGGTGTCTTTGTGGAAGGGGAAGATGAGAGAGATGAGGACGATCAGGCTGAAACATCTACCTGAGCTTTGGGAAAATATTACTCAGGGTGTATTTTCAGTGGGTTGCTCCACATTACTAAAGCTACCTGGTTCTTCTGAAATGGTTCTCCCTTCTCGAATAGCACTGGGAAGATGTGGCTCGCCTATTATGCAGCTGGCAAGGCAGCTGGTGGATACAGCGAGCTATTCTTCCAAACCTGCTCTAATACACTGCTTGATACATGGGTCTAGACCGAGGATTAGACTATTTCCATAAAAGGGCATGGTTCTAAGATAATCTGGGGGAAGTGGACAAACACTGAGACTCTGGAATTTAAAATAAATGTTGCAAATGATTCTCACAAACCTAGGTTGATAATTTTGTTGGTGAAAGGAACAAAGTCTTGAGCCAGACTATTTGGGTTTAACTCCTGGTCTCACCATCTACTCAGTGTACAGTCTTGGAATAAGATCTCTCTTTGTATCTTGGCTCTTGCTATAAACTAAATATTTTTGTTCCCCCACCCCCATTCATATACTGAAACTTAATTTCATTTTTTAAAAATTATTTTTATTTAACTTTAATTATTTATTTTTTAATTTGACCAGAGAGGAACAGAATGAGAGAGAAGGAGGGAAAGTGAGAAAGCAAGCCACCAGATCCGGGACTCGAACCACAGTCACCCATGTGGGAGTCCAGTGCCCTTAACCACCACACCACGGGCTGGTCCCCTGAAACTTAATTTCTAATGTGATGTTATTTGGAGATGTAACCTTTGAGAGGTAATTAGGACATGAAGGTAGAGCCTAAATAAAGAGGATCAGTATCTGTAAAAATGAGATCCAAGAGCTCCTTCACCCCTTTTGTGAGGATGGAATAAAACAGTAATCCATGAACCAGGAAGTGGGCCTTTGTTCGACCCTGAACTGCTAGTGCCTGGATCACTGTGAAAAATAATTTGTGGTTTATAAGCCAACCAGTTTATGGTATTCTGTTATAGCAGCCCAAATATGATAAGACCATTCCCTTTTTTGCAAAGTAGGGCTAGTAATACTACCAACTTTGTTGGGTGGATGTGAGGATTCAATATTTTATATAAAATATTAATATTTAGGAACATTCAAAAGCTTTGTCAATGAGCTACTACTGTGAATCACACATAATTTAACCTGAAAATTACATGATGAAACTATTGCAATATAGAAATACTAAGTTGCAAATGTCCCCAAATTACAAGCACTCAAAACAGAAATATGACCCCTTGACTCCTAGCTTCTGCTCTTTCTGAATTAGTGATGGTTCCAAACTTTAGTCATTCATAGACCATTGGAAGACTTTCTTAGACATATCCATGAAACACCTGTTCATTTTTTTTTTTTTTTTGAGAGGTATTTGCTATAAGGCACGTGCACTCACCAGAAAGAGAGAGAGAAAGAGAGAAATCACCCCCCAGGGGAAATGGCCACAGCGCAATTGCTTCTCCTCCATTCTCCTCTAAGGATCCTGGGCACGCATGCACACGCACCTGGCGTGAGTTTAAGCCACAGGGTCCAGGACTTGAAACGTGGTCAACTACATGGGGGTCCAGCGACATAGTCATTACGTCAACTGCTGGCCCCCTGTTCACATCATTTTCTTAGTAATTTAAAAACAATTGGATCATTTATTTTAGATAAATCACTACCACAAAGAAAAAGATTGAAAAACAAAACAATGTTACTATATTCTAGTCTGTGGAAAGCTCCAAGTCCAGTGCCTACTCTTTTGGTTTTAAAGAAAGTGTATTAAGAGTTATGGGAGAAGAAAACTTGGTTCTCAACTCGGTTGATGTCTTCTTGGATTGATGCCAAATGTGTAAGTGATCCTTTCTTTCTTTTGCTTTCTTTCTCTCTTTTTTTTCTTTTTCTTCTTCTTCTTTTTTTTTTTTTTTTTTTTTTTTTTTTTTTTTTTTTTTTTTGTCAAAAAGTGTCAGTGATCACCAGAGATGGGAATAAAACACCCCCTGATAGGATGTGGTCACACCGCAATCCTCCCATTTCTCTAACTTGTTGGGATTTTGGACAAACATACACATGTTCCTAGTGTGCTTTTCTTTTCTAGGTTGTTGCCATGGGATGCGTGTGCTTACCAGAGAGACATAGAGAGGGAAAGTGAGAAATCACCTCCCATGGAGAATGGCCACACCGTGATCCTTTCTCCTCCATCCTCCTCTTGGGATTTTGAGCACACATGCACACACAGTGATTATCATGCAATTGTGTATGATGCTTGAAATTTGGTTGGCCATGTGGGAGTCCAGCGCTTTAACCACTACGTTACCTGCCACCCAATCCCCTCCTAACCAAGTGTGTTTTTCAAGCCACCGGGCTGGGACTTGAACAATGCTAGCCATGTGGGATCCAACTGCCTTAACCAGTAAGCTAAAGGGCCAATCCTAAGTGCTCACTTGTTCTTACAAGATGATTCAACACTGATGCTACACTTAGAATCACTTCCTGACCATGGAAAGCCCATTATATTTTGGGAAAAGACTGAGAAAAGTTGTCTATGCTGTGCTGTCTTATTGACAACATCCTTCAGAGAGAGGCAGCAAGGAAGACCTTACTTGTAAGATACCAAGGAAGTGTCTCAGGAGTTCAAGAAGTGTATGAAAATGCATACTACAAAAACCCCATATTAAAAAAAAAAAAAAGTCTGCACCAAAATAAGCTTGTCCTTTAATTTCATTTTTCCACAAACTTTTTTAGAACACCCTCATACTACTCTAAATGAGTTCACATTGTCAGAGTAAATAATTTGCAAAAAAACAAACAAATAAGAATTCACTTAAGAGATGCAAAAATAAATAAAGAAATAGACCAACAGTGCAAGCCTTCTCTATGGTACTTAAACTTTAGAGTTTGTTTCTGAATTTCATTTACTGATGCTAAGAAATACCCCCACTTGATACTATGGGTTTTATAATAATAATCACTGCAATGTGAAAGGAAAAATCACCAGATTTTAAGCCACCATAAACACATTAAGCATTTAAAGCTCTCCAAAACACAGGCAAAACATCGACAGTGATAAAGCAGACTGGTGGCCTGGGAGATGTCTCAGCCAGCCAGCCTCCTGGGCTCACAGCAGGGTAAACTGCCTCTGTGCCTTCATGCCCCTTGCTTGTGAAAATTTTGGTTATGAAGGATTGGCTTCTACAGAATGCATTGTGAATGACAAAAACAAAGATGAATCAGTGCGAGAGCCCTTAAGTCAAGTGGCAGTGACAGAAGGGAGAAAAAACAAGTATTGGAATAACTTTTGGCAAAACATTCTGTGTATTTTCTCATGACCTTAGTGGCTTTGACTTTTTCATTTGTGAGTCCTGGGATTGAAATAGATTTCCCTAGAAAGAGGATTCTGGGCTTCAGTAATTTCCAGTATAGAGTCCTCTGGACTATGAGGAAGTGCTTTTCCTTGGGGGAAAAACTTGTATACTGAGTATGAAAAATCAAAGGCACTGTTGGACTTCCTTAGGAGGAGCTGGGAATATTCTTTCTGGTGTGTTCCAACACGCTCTTCTAACTCCATTATATTAACATGTGGCATACAGTGTAAAAATTCCATTAAATGTGGCTGACATTTGCCCTAGTCCATGAGTTCCTTATTGGAGAGACTTGTCTCTTCCATCCTTCAATGTCCAGCACTCATACTGCCATGAGTAAGGCTTCAAAATGTATGTTAAAGGAAGAGATGATTGAAATACTAGATTAGGTTTAAAAAATCTACATTCCTTATTGAGACATTATAAAATGGAGATTTTAAAAAGTTACCTATAATCCAAAAAAAAAAAAAAGTTACCTATAATCCAACCACCTCCAAAAGAAACCCATTATTAACATCTTAAAGTACTTTTCTACTAATGTACACAGGCAGGCCTTATTTTTTTTCTGTAGTATGGGACCATAAAAATGTGCAAACTGAAAATGCAGAGTGCTCTCTCTTAGTCCATTGGGCTGTTACAACAAAATGACATAAACTTGGTGGCTTATAAACAACAAGATTTATTTTTCATAGATTTCATTATTCTGGAGCTGGAGAAGGCAAGATCAAGGTGCCAGCAGGTTAAGAGATCTGCTAAGAGCCCACTTTCAGGTTCAAAGGTGGCACCTCCCAGCTGTGTCCTTAGTCGAAGAGGTGAAAGGTCACTCTCGGGCCTCTGTATTATACGGGCACTAATCCCATTCATGAATGCTCCACCTCAGAACCTAATCACCCCTCAAAGGCCCCACTTCCTAATACCATCATCTTTGGGGTTAGAATTTCACATATGAATTTTGGAGAGACATGAACATTCAGATGATAACATAATCTTAATAACCAATGGGAAAAATTATAATTGTTTTGTGACCTTTAAAAGTTTTTTTCCCAAAGCATTAAAACATCTCTTACTGTTGACTCTAAATGTACAGGAAAAGGAAAAATAGTAAAACTATTATTTATTTAGTAGACCATCATTTAAAACATTAGAAACACTGGGAGGGAACCAGCAGTTAGCGTAATGGCTATGTCGCTGGACTCCCACGTAGTCGACCGCGGTTCGCGTCCCGGACCCGGTGGCTTAAAACTCACGCCGGGCGCGTGTGTGTACGTGCCCAAGATCCCGAGAGGAGAATGGAGGAGAAGGGATTGCGGCGTGACCATCCCCCCTGGGGGGTGATTTCTCGCTTTCTGTCTCTAATGTCTCTCTCTGTCTGTCTGGCGAGCGCACGCGCCCTATAGTGAAAATCTCTCCAAAAAAAATAAATAAATAAAATAAATAAATAAATAAATAAATACTTTATAAAAAAAAAAAGAAACTCTGGGAAATAAAGTGATTATTTTAAAGAAATTAAAAACAAGAAAATGTATCAAGGGTACTTTGAACAGTGCTTGCCCTCTTCTTGTCCTGTAACTTACAAGGTGGAGTAAGCATCTTTTGTATGCTTTGGTGATTTGCCACACTCCTTTCTAAGTCTGGAGCAGCTTCCAGTATTTTATCTTTTGTGATTTTATTGTGAAATATCCTGAGAGTTCCCCTAGTGCATCATTAGTGGATGTTGTCACATCCCTGGAAGATCTTCATCTTCCTTATCATGACCATCTCTGCACTGATGTTGGTGGTGGGTTGGGGGGCGTTGTTCACTTCACAAAGCCCCCCACTGCCACATCTAGTCTGCCCTGGCAGCAGTCTCACTGCCATGGCCTGCAGTTCTCCTCGATAGATTCAAATCTCACTTCCAGCATGACCACTTTATTTCTTTCCTAAACTTTCATCTTTCTTGGTCAATTCCCTCTTTCAAGTACCCAATTTGCCATGTAGGTTTATCACTACAAGTCATGGAGGCAACATAATAGCATGTTTGAGTAAACGGAACCAGACATGAACTGACCAGTCATCAAGAGACTTGGAAGGAAGTGACGTGACTGGTCGCTGACCATGATGGGCACCTGTTATTTACGTAGATATTTTTGGACTTAAGAGCTAGCTATAAAGTTTGTACTTTATTTTTAACAGTAATACACTGATACTGGAAATGTGTTGTTGTGGAACTGGGATTGTTAAAGTAAAAATTTGTGTATTTCAAAGTCACACAAAGTGATTGCCTGCAATAAAAGCTATTTACTATGTATATTCACATCTATGCATAGAAGTGTGTTTTAATATTCTATTCATATATATATCTGTTAATAATTTTATTTTTTCATTTTATAATATTTTATGAGTATCTTTCCATACCAGTAAGTCCATACTTATAGATTCCTTTAAAATGGGCAGTACAAGATTCCACCAGATATAAATAGAGTTGTTATACTGATTTTAGTGATATTTATTTATTTATTTTAGAGAGATTTTTGCCATAGGATGTGTGTGCTCACCAGAGAGACAGAGAGACAGAAAGCAAGAAATCACCCCCTAGGGGGATGACCCTGCCACAATCCCTTTTCCTCCATTCTCCTCTCGGGATTTCAGGCACACATGCACACGTGCCTGGCATGAGTTTTAAGTCACCAGGTCTGGGACTTGAACTGTGGTTAACTACGTGGGAATCCAGTGACATAACCATTACACCATCTGCCGGTCCTGATTTTAGTGATATTTATATAATGATCTTAGTATTGAGCCTGCCACATAGCAAGGACAAAGCAAATGTTAATTATCATTATTAATGAGTATAATTTGATAGATACTTAGTTCCTAAATTTGAGTACAACATTATGACAAATACCCTTGTACACAGATCACTGTATGCTTACAATAGTTGTTTTGAAAGATTAGTATAACTGTGGTTGTTCATAGTTGGAGCTAGGGTCTTAGGCCGTGACTTTTCCCAAGTATAAGAATATAGGAGCAACAGCTAATCCGGGTTGGAAGAAAACGTGGGAGATTAAGCTCTGAGTTTCTGAGTTGAGATACCTGTGGGTGGGACAGTCTGGCAAAGTTATTTAGTAGGCAACACTAAATGCACATCTTGAGTTTGTAAGGGATGTAGAAGCTGGTGGTCCAGTGCACAGGTGGGAATTAAAGTGTTAGAGTGTATGAGATCCACCCAGGGAGAGCCATGGAAACAGACTAAGAGCAAAAGTCAATATTTACAAATGATAAATACGGGTTGGATGGTGGTGCACGGGTAAAACATGAACTCTGCAAGGCCGACCCTCATGGGAAAGTTCCAGGTTTGCATTCAGAGACCAGGCAGGCACATGCCCATAATCTGGGGCGCTAAAGCTGGGGTAGATCATGGGTTTAGGACCCTATTGGGGATCTATCTTCTGTTTCTATCTCTGTCTTTGTCTCTGTCTCTTTCTCTATTTCTCTCTGTGTATCTCTCTCATTCATGAAAGATATAAATAAATATTTAAAATGATAAACATCAAAAACAATAACAATAATGCAACTAACACTCAGCACTTACTATGAGCTAGGTCATGTACTTTACATATATTATTTCTTAATAAACGTTTTGTTTGTTTAGTTTGCCAGAGGGTGCATGCATTCACTGGAGAGGAGAGAGAGAGAGAGAGAGGGAGGGAGGGAGAGAGAGAGAAAGTAGAAAGCATTCACCATTGAACCTGGTCATTCTGCAACAACTTCTCTCCCATTATTTCCTCCTTTCAGGATCTTGGGCATGCATACACACATGCCCCATGTGTTTTTCAAGCTGCTGGGTCAGGCAATCAAACTGTGCAGGTGGCCTTCTAACCACCTGAACGCCATGACACAGCTGGCCCCAACATTATCTCAATTAATCCCCAAATAACAATCTTTACAAGAAACGTATTATTATGGTTTTACATGTTTTTTCCATAACAGAGAATTAAAACTTAATAAAAGTTGAATAACCTCCCATGAATCTAAGTAAATATGATACAGGTAAGATTTTCATGCGTACATTATAATTTCAGGATCTATGGCCTTTGCTTTTTGTATTAGTTATCATTGTTGTGTAATGTGTATCTCAGTTTAGATGTAATTTAAACTAAGAGACTTAAACCAACAAATGTTTATTACTTCATAGTTTCTGTGAGTCAGAAATCTAGGCTCTGTTTAGTATGGTTATGGCTCAAGAATCATTATATTGTATAAAATTGGCATATGAACTCGTGATTACAAATGTTTACAAAGTCCTATTTCATTTTTGTCAGAATTGTAATCTAGAATAAACCTGTGACACTTGATCTAATCCATCAAGTTCAGAAAGGGTCATGCTTATAGTACTCAAACTTAGGAAAATATGCCAATTGTGGTGGTCTCCTCTTACATTGAACAGCAATTTCCATCTAGACCTGATCCTTCTTCATGTCGTGAAACCCCGCATGTTTCAATTTAAGGTCACCATGTTTTACTTTTATTTCAGCTAAGTGTTACACTCAATGAGATTCTATTCAATTATTGGTTGAGGTTGTGGTTTCATTAAAAGGCTTGATGGGGTGGGTGGGATGCAAACCTTGATCCTTTGCCATATGAGCCTCTCCACAGGGTTGCCTCATGATGTAGGGATTGGCTTTTCCAGAGGGAGCAACTGAACTGTGAACAAAGAGAGTGAACAAAGGCCTAAGATGGAAGCTACAGTCTTTGCTTTAGGTTGATCATGGAAGTTACATCCCATTAATCAGAGGGATTGGGGCATGGATACTTATATTTTACTAAGCAGTACTCTAGAAAATAGATTGACATTTTAGTTCTTGGTTCTATTATGAGGAGAGAGATTATCAGGAAAATGCAATGAGCTGATTACTGAGAAATTGGAAGGCAATTTGGGAATTTTCAGAAAATTGAGGAGAAATGTAACAAAGGCTTGCAAATGTGAAAGAAGATGTATGAGGATATGGAGCTCTTCAGCTGAAATGAGGGCAAAACATGGTGGCCTTAAACTGCAACATGCAGAGTCTCACAACAAGGATAAAGTCCAGATGGTAACTGTTGTTCAGTACAAGAAGAAGAGACCACCACGATTCGCATATTCTCCTAAGTCTCAGTAGTATAAGGGTGACCGTTTCTGAATAAGATGGATTAGATCAGGTGTTATAGTTTCTTCTAGATTATAGTCCTGAAAAAACTTAAATAGGACTTCGTAAGCATTTTGAAGAAGGCAGCCAAATCGTCCAAATAAGACGGATTTATTCTCCTCCAAAGTTTCTGTCAGCTCAGGAACTCTGATACGATTTATTGCCATTTATTTGCAAGTAAGCCAGTTTTTCTTTTCCTTTTTGAGAACCAGAGATGATTTGAACTGTTTTTCTATTATAGTGCAACCAGAGCAGTTGATCCTAGCTATAGCCAGATGGTTTGCTTTGCTTAGACTGATTTCTGTTAAACTGTTTAACGTAGTTAATAATCCTCTAATATATTTAAATTTGTGTGGAGGGTAATGGGGGGCGAATCTGGTACAGATTGGAAGTCACAGTTCCTACAGGACTTCTGTTGGTTTGCTAAATCCAACTGCGGCCTCCAGTACTTGTTCCAATTTTGTTGAACTCACAGTAACCTCTTCCTTTAAGCTGTGACACTCAACCGCAATGGTTCATTAATCGGGACATTCAGGGATTGTGGACCTGACTGTTCTGCAAGTGTATGCCTTTAATAGGAAATCATACTTTAGAAAAATAAATTTAACTATGGCCTATAATTCTGCAGGGAAAAACGCAGGCTGTAAAGGAAAGAACATCAATGTCAAGATTATCATCCACATGTAAGAAATCCCAGGCCTGTTGACTTTCAGTCTTAAATATCTGTTATCATGGCCTCTGGCTGAAGTCATGAGGCATGTCCTGGCCTTCCTCCCCAGCTATACCAACCAGGGCCTCCTTGCTGGTTGTTCTCTGCTTTCAATCTCACACTTATAAAGATTACCAAAATAATAATTAAGATGTATTGATAGCCCTAGCTATGGTGGTGCACAGGTAGCACTGTCACTTGGGAGGCTGGAGGCTGCATGAGAAGCCTGGGATTCATTCCCTGGGCACACCTGAACACACTTGATGTGGTTCTGTATGCCTGTAATCCTAGCTAATCAGGAAGCGGGGGCAGGAAGATCACAATATAGTGACACCCTGTCAAAATGCCTATCTCTGCAGCCCGCTCCAAGGCGCAGCAGTAACGAGCATCTCAAGAGAAGCCAGATTCCACATGGGGATCATGATTAGAATCTCCAGCCCAGTCAGCCTGAAACATGCTCAGCATGCATGTGAGTTCCCAAGATCTAACAAGCTGGAGGACTGCAGGAAGGGGACTGCAGTGTGACCACACCCAATTTCTCTCTTTCTCTCGTATGTGTACACAGGTTCAATAATAAACAAAGGGGAAAAATTCCAATGTCTAAATCTCTCTTTTCTCTCTCTCTCCCACCTTCTCTCTCATAAAAGGAAAAAACTTTATTGACAGATTACAATGTTTATGCACAGTACTAAATACTTTTCACAATCTTACTGATCCTTCATAACATGAAGAATATAACATGAGAAGTTCCATTATGTCTCCTTTTTACAGATGAGCAAACTAAGGCTCAGAGTTCACACAACTTGACCAAATCATAAATCGATTCTATCTTCACTCAGAGTACGAATGCATATCATGGCACTTTGTCCATTAAACCACTTACTGGCTCCTTGGAACAACAAAATGAAGCACATGTTTCTTAGTAAGGCATTTATAAATAAATAGTAATGATCACAGTCAAATAGCACGTATTTTCCATATGCCCAGAGTTTCACTTATGTTAGTAAAAATCTTACCACAACCCTACAAGTTAGGTGTGTGATTCATTGCAGTAGACGAAGAAATGGAATCTCAGACGGTATTTGTAAATTCACAGAGCTATTATTATTTTGAGAGATTTTTGCTATAGGGTGTGGGCCCTAGCCAGAAAGTCAGAGAGACAGAAAGTGAGAAGTCAGCCTCCCAAGGGCGGATTGCCGTGCTGCGATTGCTTCTCCATTGTACTCTCAGGATCTTGGGCAGGTATGTACATGCGTCTGGTGTGAGTTTTAAGTCGCAGGGTCCAGGACTTTAACTGGGGCCAAATACGTGGGAGTTCAGCTACGTAACCATTCCACCATCTTTGGGTCCCTCACAAAGTTATTACTGAGTAGCAGAAATGGGATTCAGGAGGCAGACGGTGGCATAGTGGTATGCAATTAAACCCACATAGGAAGGTCCCAGGTTTGCCTCCTGTGGCCTCCCTGGACAGGAGAGCCACGTGCATGTGCCAGAGATCCGAGCTAGCTCAGCCTAGGGATGGATTGCGGCTGAGACTCTGCTGGGAGTGCTGTCTCATTCTCCCTTTCTGCCTTTCTCATGGAAGAAATGAACTAAAACCTTAACAAAAAGACAAACACAAATAGAATTCAAACCAGGTCTATTTGACCCCAGTCCTGTACTTTTCCCTCTGCGCACTCAGCCTGTCAGTCTGTCTTACCATCCCCATTCCGTTTTCTATGCTTCATTCTGTTCCTACACTCAAATAATTCTAGAACATAGTCAATTTTGGAAACATTCTCTTCCGTATAACTAAAATTACTTTTTTTTTTCTTGTTCACCTGGCAAGTTTCTATGTATCATTTAAGTCTTAGCTTAAACTAACTAACTTCTTATAAACCTTTGTTTAATTTTCTCCCTTTAGTTCTCCTTGCTGGAGAGACAATAATGGCTTAATTTTCAATCATACATTGTGAATAATTGTGACTAGGCCGCCTCCCAACTTTATTATGAATGTTTACTTATAATAGACAGTGAGGAATCATATATTGATTCATTTTGTTCAACTAATTATTCCTAAATGTCTATTGATGTGTCTTATTTTTATCTTTGTTTTGCCAGCACTTAGTTCAGGGCTTGACACTTAAATGCTCAAAAAAAAAAAAGGAAGAATAATAAGAAGAAAGAAACGGCAGTATAACTGAGTGACTAAATAATTGCAGACTTCCCTCAGGAATGTGGAAGGGCTGAATTAACAGAAGTCATTTCTGAATCAGACTGTAAAGCTCCTGAAATATGGCTTGTCATGTTTCACTTTCCTTTCTCATTCTGAGACTGGGCTACCTTGATTTAAACCCTATTTTTAAAATATGCATCAAATAGCCCATGAACCCTTCTAACTAAAAATTGTGAATGCAAAGAAAACTTTGGCTAAATAATTCCAACAGAGTGACCTTCAAATCCAAGTTCTCTCTCTCTCTTACCTGTCCTGTGTCAACCAGCATTCAAATTATGCATATCACAGAAGGTGAGGAAAGGGGCCGAAGTGACTCCTCTCTTCATTCTTTCTCTTAGCAGTAAGAATTTCATTTGTGTCCACTCAAATTTGGCACTGCAATGCATCTCTCTTGCCCATCCCCTCACCACCTACCCTTTCCCCGCTAAGCTGGCCACACTTCCTGGCGCTCTGAAGTGCTGTCCCTGGTTGGACTCACTCTGCCCCTCTAGAAGGACTGGAAATACAGACACCAGCTGGGCAGTTTTAGGACCCACCCAGGCCAGGGAAGGCAAAGAGCTGCTTGTACTGATTCTCATTGCTGGGCTGTGGGTCCCTCACACTGCCATGCTTGATGTTATCAAGGGGTATAGAGTGTGCATGTGTGCCCACACGTACATGTGTTTGTTGGGGAGGAAGGTTCTGAGGCAGTATCTGGGACCTGCTTTCTGCAATCTGAATAATCCATCCAAGACTTCACAATATTTCAAGCCATACTACATAAATTTACACACACACACACATAAACAGAAATGTACTATCTGTTGAAGATATTTTATAGTTTTATCAATGGGACTTAGGAGAAATGTTCACATGTTGAAATATTCACTTTGGAAGCTAAATAATGTGATTGAATGCATAAAAGAAAATGAATAAAAAAATGTAAATAAAAAAATAAAATAAACATAAAAAAAGGAAAAAATAAATAAATAAAAATAGCAGATATTCATGGAGCACCAACTATGTGTCAAACATGGAATAGTAGTAGTAGGAAAATAACAATGAACACACAAAATTAAAAAAAAAAGAAAGAGGTGATTAGGTCACGACAGCTCTGTCCTCATGAACAGTTAATGTTCGTATTGCAGGAGTGGGTTAGGTTCCTCTATAAAAGCATCAGTTCAGTCTGAAAAATAAAATCGTAGCAATTATTCAAAGAACCCATTTATGTCAGACTGTGCTAAATGCTTTGAATGGATTACCTAATTTAATCTTTATAACCAACGGAAGCAGAGTTTATCACTATCACTATTCTGTTTTTACAGAGAGGGAGAGAAGTCAAGACTCAGGAGAGGTAAGAAACTTGTCTCCATTCCAGCAGGGAGCTGGGATTAAAATTAGGCTTCCATAGGGCCAGCAGGTGGTGTGATGGTTAATAGGCGCTGGACTCCCATGTGGCCGACTGTGGTTCAAGTCCCAGACCTGGTGGCTTGCTTTCTCACTTCCCTTCCTCCTCTCTGTTCTTCTCTGGCCAAATTAACGAGCTTTAACACTGAAGCCATGCCCAGAACTGTTACTCCATTAAGCCGATGCTTTTCTATCCTGGTTTCCTGGACTTCCTGATGACTTCAGAGACATACAGCCTGCACGTACAGATGTCTGAGAGACCCGTGATGATGTGAAAAGGACAAGGCTGTGGGGTGAGCCTTATTCTTTATGAGAGACTTACTTTCATTGCATTTATCCTTTATCTATACATTCCTGTTTGTCCTAACGGCACTGAAGCATGAGAAACATGGAGGCAGAACAAAGAGCTGAAATTCTGACAGAACAATGGCATAATTAGTTTATCCAAAGGAATCTAAGCCAACTGCGATTTGGCTTGGTTATGAATGGAATTAAAATGTGTCTCTGCCAGTCACATTAGTATCATTATATTTAAAAAAAAAAATGACACTCAGACTGGCCAGTGACTTGGACCCTAGTAACCTATAGAATTATTTTCTATGTGTCATTAATGAAAATGATGCTGGTTCATTATTGTCAGTGAAACACACACACACACCCACACACACACAGAGATGGTTTGTTTGGAGGGAGGGAAATTAAGGTTGTATGAAGTAAAAAGTAATTCTTCATTTGGAGATTTCAGGTCGTGTTCTTATGAGGTAATCCAGGACACCTTTAAGGAGGAGGAGGCATTAAACATGTAATGAAAGAATAGGTTATCAAAAGGAAGAAATGTTGGAGGAAGATATTCTAGGAAAATAGAATGTTGGGATGGCCCGTGGCCTAGTGATTAAGGAAGCCAGAACCTACATACCATGGTTCAAATCCCAGCCATGGAGGCTTGCAAAACACACCAGGCTGGACAGAGAAGTGGAGAAAGGATTGTGGCATTCCCACACCCCATTGGGCAGTGCTTTCTCTTTCTCCTCTCTCTGACGAGTATATGTGCCCTCTGGCAAATAAATTAAAAATAAAAGACAATGTCAATTTTTTAACAAGTTAAATAAACTAAACTAGACAAACGGAGTTCTGGCAAACTGCTTTGCCTTTAAAGCAACATTTAAAAATTTTATTGTAATCTATAACCACCAAACCACTTGCTGGACCCAAGGAATCAGTTTTTTATTTTAAAAAGTGCAAGCTTGTAAAAATATAATCATATACATGTCCAAACACACATGCACATACATGCCATTTTCCTCTTTTAAAACACTGTTTTAGGTTTGTATCACCAAATTTAACTGGGTTCAAGCTAAAGGAATGTATTTTACACTGCCAGTAGATCTCACTTTTTCATGTTATCACACAGGCATTTTAGAGAGGATATAACCCCAAAGGTTTGTCTTCCAGGAAAAACGCAAATGGAAGGAGAAAAATCTGACATGACCACATAGGAGAATACATAAGCTGTGGAATGGTTAGTTTTGATGACACTAACTTTTAATTCATTTAATGAAGGAAAGTGAGTAGAATTTACCAGAGTACTAAATTGAAAAGAAAAACAGTCTAGTATTAATTCTTTCTCTGGATTTTTCCCTTTCGATTGATTGTCACCATTAAACATCATAATTAGTTTGCTCTAGCGATTCTCTGTCTTTAAAAAATCACACACATCCTCTTTTCCGGCTGGAACCATGGAGGGCGTTCAAGGGAAGTAAAAGAAGGTTCCGGTTGTGGCAGAAACCAAGAAAAAGGCTCCTGCTGCAGTGGAAGGCACCAGGAAAAAGGTTCCTGCTGTGCCAGAAACCCTTAAGAAAAAGTGAAGGAATTTTGCGGAACTGAAGATCAAGCGCCTGAGAAAGAAGTTTGCTCAAAAGATGCTTCTAAAGGCAAGGAGGAAGCTTATCTATGAAAAAGCTAAGCACTATCATAAGGAATACAGACAGATGTCCAGAACTGAGATTCGCATGGCTAGGATGGCAAGACAAGCTGGCAACTCTTATGTACCTGCAGAACCCAAACTGGCATTTGTCATCAGGATCAGAGGTATTAATGGAGTGAGCACAAAGGTTCGAAAGGTGTTGCAGTTTCATCTTCGCCAGATATTCAATGGCACCTTTGTTAAGCTCAACAAAGCCTAATTAACATGGTGAGAATTGTGGAACCATATATTGTATAGGGGTACCCAAACCTGAAGTCAGTAAATGAACTGATCTACAAGCGTGGTTATGGCAAAATCAATAAGAAGCGAATTGCTTTGACAGATAACTCTTTGATTGCTCGATCTCTTGGTAAATTTGGCATCATTTGCATGGAGGATCTGATTCATGAAATCTATATTGTTTAAAAACGCTTTAAAGAAGCAAATAACTTCCTGTGGCACTTCAAATTATCTTCTCCACGAGGTGGAATGAAGAAAATGACCACCCATTTTGTAGAAGGTGGAGATGCTGGCAACAGGGAAGACCAGATGAACAGACTTATTAGAAGGATGAACTAAGGTATCCACCATCATTATTTTTATAATCTGGTCAGTAAATAAACAGTGCTGTTTTCAGACTGCATAAATAAATAAATAAATAGATAAAATAAAATAAAATAAATAAAAATAAAATAAATAAAAATAAAATAAAATAAAAATCCTGAGTCCTTGGACCAATAAGTGGTATGGTAGTTAAGGCACTGAGGCCCACATGGCCGACACCACAGTTGGAGTCCCTGACCTGGTGGCCTGAAAAACACACTTGGAAGCAAGTGAGTGTGTGTCCAAAGTCACAAGAGGAGAATAGATGAAAAGGAATTGTGGCATGGCCATCCTCCCTGGGGAAGAGGCATGGGATTTCTCACTTTCCCTCTCTCTCCTCTTTGAGTCTCTGGCGGCGGGTGGTGGTGGTGGTGGTGATTCACACTGTGTCTCTCTGGCTAGTGCATGTACTCTATGGTAACAAAAAATTGAAAGAAAAAAAATTCTTGAACCCTTGAGCAGATAAGGGAGATATTATTATCTCATCTCTGTTACTAAAACAGATTGCAGTAATGTATTCGCCTACTCGCCAAGTGACAGGGGTGAAATTCACCTCTAATTAGGTATCAGGTGAGCACCTTGACTTTAGGGAATGAAGTTGGTTAAGGTTTCTTATTGACACTTGCAAAATATCTATGGTGGGGAAGAAACTACTGTCTTTTGGTTCCCTGGTGCAGACTGGGGAAAAAAAATAAATGCCTTGTCCTTTAATTCTAAAGAAGTGTTTTATATGGGTCTCCATGAGCAACCGTAAATACTAGATAGCATAACACATAGTAGGTGTTTTGGATGACTTTTATAAATCTACTTAACTACGAATACGATACCATCATCCTCTGTATAGTCATATCAATTTTCTCTGTATAGCCTGCACTCAAATGCTGCAGACAATTGCTTAATTTTCCAGAGAATTCTTATGGTGCAGGAACAGTTTCAGAAGGCAGTTCCTTTTCTTTCTTTCTTTCTCCCCCAAGCAGACCAGCCCACCTGTCAACGGCAGTGTTTGAGATGTTTGGGGCTTTACCTTCGATAAATACATGACATGCCACGTTCTATGGGTCTACAGATTCATCACTCTCCAAATTTATAGGGATGTATGCAGTGTGATTTGATAAATTGTTTTGTTTTGCCTTTCATCACTCACACGATATTGAAAGGACGCTCCCTGTATATCTAAGGCATCATCTATCAAAAATAAGGCTTTGGGAAGAACAAATAAAATGCAGTAAAAACTTGTTGAACTGATAACTATATAATATGAATGTGTCATCTCTGAATATGAAGGACCACTATATGAGGCTCATATTTTATTTTTTAAGCAAGTTTACATATCTGCTCCCCAGTGGTTTAAACTGCATTTTGGTTCAAATGTCTGCAAAGCTTTTCAAGTGTCTTTGGGAAACAGAGTACTATAAATTAAAATGATTATTAATCTTACTTAATCTCTTCCTTTTTACTGGCATTTACTTAGAGGATCCGTGCCTCCTTATGATAGATTGGTTTGGCAACTTACTTGACATACTAGTCCATGAAAGAAAGAGTTGGAGGAGCTTCATACTCAGTTTTCTTTTGTTTTTAAGGTAAAACATCTCTATTAAACTGACAAGTAAATTGACCCCAAAAGGTCCTTAAAAAGAGAATACTGAGACTTCACAATTGCTGGAGGTGCCAATTTAAATCTAGGTACTAAAGAAATGATATTGATGGCATTTATGAATTAAAATTCTATTTACACTTCATCATGACAACTGCATATTTTCTCTGTTCAAGGCCACTAATGACCCTGAGTCAATGAAAATATGTTTGAATCCGGGAAGAAAATTGCTTTATATATTATAGAAACTAATTTTTTTTTATCACAGACACAAAGCATAGTCATTAATAACTCTGCTAAAGAGATTCCATGTTAGTGGAATCCATTCTAGACCTTAGATGAACTTCAACATAACAGATACAAGGGATACTACTTTGCAAATACAGATGTAGAGCAATCAGAGAAAGTAAATTAAACAACACAAACATACCAAATTTCCCCTTCTAAAAGGAAACATTTCAAAGGTCGAAAATCTTCAGAGCTGTTGTTGGCACTAAAAAAAAGGAAATTCTCATATAGCTAAAGCTCTATTTGCATTTTAGAAAGAAATAGGTTTATTGGGACCAGCAGATAGCATAGTGGTTATGTCAACTGGACACCCACATAGTTGACCGCTTTTCAAATCCTGGACCTGGAGGCTAAAACTCACACCAGGTGCATGCGCATGTGTGCCCAAAATCCCAAGAGGAGATTGGAGGAGAAGGAATTGTGGCATGGCCATCCTGCCTGGAGGATGATTTCTTGTTTTCTGTCTTTCTGTCTCTCTGGTGAGCAGACACACCCTATAGCAAAAACCTCTCTCTCTTAGAAGGAGAGAAAAGGAGAATTAGGTTTATCATACTGATACGGGAAAATTTCTAAGGGATATCATTAGGTGAAAAATGTAAGCTATAGAATAACTACAATATAATCCAAGCTATATAAGTGTCTCTGTTTTCATGTACATATAAAATAAATGTGAAAATGAAGATCCGAAAGGCTTCATAGCAAACTCACAATAGAGCTAGAGGCAGGGGTTGGGGGAGAAAAAATGTTCAAGGTGAAGGGAGTTTTCTCTTTTTATTTTAAATACTCTTGTATCAATTAAACTTTTCACAGCATGATATGTCCTCATGTTTCTTATGTAATTATTATTTCGATGAAAGTATAGATTTATAAACCTTGTGATGAATTACTTCACTCACAATTTTGCATAGAATTTCATAGCAGGTAAAAATCATTTCATTCCATTGAATTTATTATTTGTAGACCATATTCTGGAACCTTAGGGGTTTTCTAGAGTCCCCTTGGGGATAGAGAATAAATATGGCAGCTTGTATATTGGGCTTCAGACACATGTACATATGCACACACATACACAACACAGATATCTTCCCACAAACATCTTTTCAGCTTTGCCTTTCTCTGTTTCACAAGTTAGAATTCAACGAAAGATTTTGTGTGGGCCTGTTTCAGGGCTATTTATTCCACATTTATTTATTTGCTATAGGGAATGTATATTTGCTAGTGAGAGAAAGAGAGAGAGAGAGAGAGAGAGAGAGAGAGAATGAGAAATCACCCCCCAGGGTAGATGGTCACACTACAATCCCCTCTCCTCCCTCACCTCTTGGGATTTCAGGCATGCACGCATATGCCCCTGGTGTGATTCTCTAGCCTCCAGGTCTGAGACTCAATCCAAAAGCTGGTCATGTGGGATCCAGTAACTTAACCTCCATGCTATCTGCTGCCCGCCTCCCAACTTTATTTTTGATTTTGAATTTGTCCCTGTGATGACAATGTGAATGACCCAAGGATGTGCTCTAGTGACATAGTCCAGAGAGCATGAGGGCTCCTGCCTGCCTAGTGCTCTGTAGTGTAGAGCTCTCCATAACATGGCATCTGCTCATCTCCTCCCTGTCTTCTCTCACCGGAAAGTCAGAAGCAGCAGCCTTCCTATTCACTTCTTCTAAAATGCTAATATTTATCATTTTTAAAAAAGTTTGCTTTTATTTCTTCCATTATATATGTATGTAAGACATATATAAAATATATAATGTATATACATATACATTATATATATGTATATATATGTATATATATGTATATATATATATATGTATATATATATTTGTGTGTGTGTGTGTGTGTGTGTGTGTGTGTGAGAGAGAGAAAGACAGAGAGAGGGGCACCTCCAACAGGGTCCTCTCACTGTGATCCACCCCAGCCTCAGTCATCCTGGAGCACACATGTGCCTGGTGCATTCAGGAAGACCTCAGAACATGAACCTGGAAACTCCTCATGTGCTCCAACCTCTCAGGGCATCACACTACATTCGTGTTCTACTACATATAGATGTGTACTCACATAACGTCTTCTAGCTTTCTTAAGAAGGATTACTTTCAGGGAAGATGATCTGATCAGGTATACAAAATAAGAAAAAGGTAGTTTTCTGCTATTTACCTCAAGATATAAAGGTTGCAGGACCAGCTGTTGGTGTAATGGCTATGTCGCTGGACTCCCATGTAGTCAACCGTGGTTCGAGTCCCAGACCTGGTGCCTTAGACTCATGCCAGGTGCATGTGCGTGTGTGCCCAAGATATCCTGAGAAGAGAATGGAGGAGAAGGGATTGTGGTGTCGCCATCCCGCCCCCCTCCGGGGGGGTGATTTCTCGCTTTCTGTCTCTCTGTCTCTCCATTGAGCACACATGCGCTATAGCAAAATGTGGGAGGCTGCGCACTAGCGAGTCTGCTGAGGTTTCTCAGAGAGCAAACAATTGCCATGATTGGTTCCCTCAAAAAACCTGACCTTCGAAACCTTGCTCTGATTGGCCACTAGAATCCCTCAGATTTGCATATCCGGCACCTCATGATTGGTCCAAAAGCAACCAATCATAACCCACCGTTTACAACCAATCACGGCCCACCGTTTATAACCAATCATGGCCCACCGTTTACAACCAATCATAACCCACCTTTTACGATCCTTCATTCAACCAATCATGGCCCACCAGCGTGTATATAACCACCATGCTTGGCCCACAATAGCCAGACGACCAGGAAGACAACGAAGACGACACAGAAGACCAGGAAGACGACGACCCTGGAGAGCCTGAAGAGCGGAAACACCGCACAGTCTCCAGATGACCCTGAAGACCCTGAAGAGCTGTAACACTACATCGTCTCCGAACGACCCTGAAGAGCTGACACCGCGTTGTCTCCGTGCTGCTCACAACAGACGACGCGACCCTAAAGAGTTGTAACACTGCGTCGTCTCCGTGTTGTACTGTGCTGCCCACAATAAAAAGACGACACTGAAGACACTGTGTCGTCTCTGTGCTGTGACACTGTGCTGCTTGTCCCGGCTCTCACTCCTTCCCTCAGGAAACCTGTTCGACTGTCCCCCCGGGTCAGGACACGTGGCGCCTGAACCAGGTCGGGACAGCAAAAACCTCTTCAAAAAAAAAAAAAAGGGTACAATGGTTGCCAAACTAGTTAATAAAATTGCATTTATTACAGTTAGTAAACAGATAGCCCTAAAGCCATGAAGTACAAAATAGCCTAAATGAGCCACTTCCTTCACCCATTAAGAGCTGACTCACAAGATCCAAGAGGACGATAACTCAAAGGAGGCAGAAGTTCACTCAGTCTGTGGAACCCACCTGCAGCAGCACCTTCTCCAGAGAACACAGGTCATTGTCATTCTCACCTGCACAGACAACAGAACTGAGGGCAGTTTCAGATGCTGAGAAGATCAGGGGAGGCTGCCTCATAGGGCTGTCAGTTATTGTCATACAGTGGAAATACTTCCTCTCACAAACGAGATAACAACTTGGCATAGACTACAAGGCCTTCAGTTAAGTCCTTTATCATTTCTCCCATTCACAAGAATCTTCCTAGCCTTTTTTGATTGTGTTTTAAAATCGGTGTTACTATCACTCATTTTAGTTCTGGATCATATATTGGCCAGTGCTATGGCTTACTTATTTCTTGGGGGGATGTGTCTTCCCATCCAGATCAGGAGCACAAGGAGGTAGAATCATATAGAGTAACCTATAAGGCCTGTGCGATGAATTAAGTAGTAGGTAGTCAACAGATAATATACGAAATGCCATGTGCCAGGCATGTTCCTAAAAGCTAGAGAGAGAGAGGGATGATAGTTTTCTATGTCAACATGTCTAGGCTATAGGACCAAGTTATTCAATCAAACTAATCTCAGGTGTTGCTGTGAAGGTGTTTTGTAGATGTGGTAAAGAAAATTACACTCAGTAATGTGGGTGGGCCTTCCCTAATCTGTTGAAAAGCCTTAAAAGCAAAATCAAGTTTTCTCTTAAAAAGTAGGATTTCTGGGAACCAGCAGTTAGCATAATGGCTATGTCGCTGGACTCCCATGTAGTCAACCGCGGTTCGCGTCTTGGACCCGGTGGCTTACAACTCACGCCGGGCGCGTGTGCGTGCGTGCCCAAGATCCCGAGAGGAGAATGGAGGAGAAGGGATTGCAGCGTGACCATCCCCCCTGGGGGGTGATTTCTCGCTTTCTGTCTCTATGTCTCTCTCTGTCTGTCTGGCGAGCGCACGCGCTCTATAGCGAAAAAAAAAAAAAAAAGTAGGATTTCTGTGTCAAGACTGCAGCATTAACTCTTAAGAGTCTCCAGCCTGTAGGCCTGTGGATTTCAGACTTGACAGTTCCTGCAGGGTCATGCACCAAGAAATCACATATAACCCAGAGGTATTCTTTTTCAGTGGCGGAAATAGTATTCACAAGTTCAATGATTATGTATTTGTTTACCTTTTTATTGTTAATTATTGGCATAAAGAGGATTGTTTGTTTTTGTTTTTGACATAGGGTGCATGCTCCCACTGGAAAGATAGAGAGACAGTGAGAGGGAAAGTAGAGAGAAAGGCAGTGAGAGGGAAAGTGAGAAATCACTGCCCAGGGGGGTGGCCATGCCACAATCTCTTCTCTTCCATTTTCCTCCTGGGATTTTGGGCACACTGCCTATAGCCCTAGCTACTCAGGAAGGTAGCAACATAGGGGACCCTATCTAAAAAGAATGTTTAAATTAAAAAATAAACCATATTGATATTATGTACAATATAATTATACACACACATATGCACATATATTTTTTACTATTATAATTTCATTTCTTTGCAGAACCCAGGCTGACACAAGAAGTAGACAAGATGCAAAGTTCTGCTCTCACAAAGTTTACATTGTTTTAGGAGAAAAATAAAAATGACTTAAACACATCACCAATAAAAACAAACAGTGAATACATGGCTGTGAAGAAAACAAAGCAAGTAAGGGCTGACCCCGCAGTCAACAGTTAAGAGTTCTGGATCCCACATGGCCTACTGCGGTTTGAGTCCCAGCTCTAGTAACTTGAAAAACACAAAAGGGGCTGCACATGCTTGTCCCAAATCTTGACAAGATAGAGAAATGGAGGAAAAGGATTGCAGCATGACCACGCCCCACTGGGGAGTACTTTCTATATCTTTCTCTGTCTGGTAAGCACATGTGCCCCCTGGCAATTAAAAAAATAAAGCAAGATAAATGTGATTGTGCATGGTTGTGAGCTACATTTAGACTGGGTAGTTAGGGAAGGCCGTTCTGAAGCAGTGACATTTAAATCTAAACAGGAGTTGACATTCTCATTAATTTTTTTGTTCCTTCCATAGATCTCGTATGAAATAATTTACATAGTATGCACTCAATAAATTATTGTGAATAAATAATGAACAGATTAATAATGTGATCTTAAAGAAGACTGGCCTTCTAATTTTTAGTAACTAGAAACAAGCTGGGTTTAAGACCTTAATGAGAAGAAAGTCTTTCTCGAAGCTGAAATTACACTAGCCTGGAGCTGAAGGCTTTTGTTTCTGACTTGATTAATGAATGGAGGTGACTGATTAAGTCATTTTAGGTATGCAATTGCTTTTACTAGCACTCAGTTGAAAACAGTACAGACAAGACACCGCTGGTAGACAGGTACAAAGCAGAACAAATTTCCCTTCCTGACCCAATTCTGCCTTCTTCTTATCTCCTTTCTTCCTTTCCCTTCACAGTACATTCTTCTACCCTAAATCTACCAGACTTGGTAGGTATTTCATCCAAGAGAAAAGATCCTGTATGTCCTCTTTCTTGTCTATGATTCTTACTATTTAGCCAATCATACTGACCATCTTTATTATTGAATGATGTGTGAGGGGTGGGGAAGACGGGAAAGAAGATAAAAAGAAAGTTGAGATTCCTCCAAACCTGAATTCAAAATGTTCTCATCATCCAAGAACTGTGATTTATATCAAAGGGAAGAGAGTTGAGTCAACCCTCTCAGATGGGGCAACAAATCCCAGGTCTCCCTCTCAAAGAACAATGACTTGCAGTCTACGTTTCATTGGCACAGATTGGGGGACTTCTGAGTGTGACTGTGTGTGTTATAGCTAAGGACTAACGTGAGTGAGGCCTAGTTGTCACCCCCATGATTTGTTCTTTATCTGTGTTTCCTGAATTGCAGGTTTTCAAGGGATAATAAGAAATGGTGTTTAACGTTGCCTGAATAAATTGTTATTTTATTCAGAGGGGTTTTGTGAGTGTCAAGTATGAACGTAGTAGCCATGTTAAAATAAAAGTAGAAAGTTAAAAAGCAAATGAGGGGGGCTGGCAGGTGGCATGGTGGTGAGGGGCACTGGCCTCCCACACGGCCGACTGCGGTTTGAGTCCTGGACCTGGTGGCTTGTTTTCTCACTTTCCCTTCCTCTCTCTTTCTCTGTCTCTCTCTGATCAAACTGGAAAATAATAATAATAAATAAAGTTAAATAAAATAATTCCAAATAAATAAATAAATTTTGGTGATAAAAAAAGCAAATGAGGTACAACAGCAAAATTACATCAACTTCAGAAGCTGTATGCAAGAAAGCCAGAGTCAGAACCATGCCTAGTTAGATCGGAAAAGGAACTGCCCCTGCTCTCCACCAGCTCAAAGATGAGGTGCCTAGACAAAGTAAAATTCCATGAAGGTATTCTAAACCAGGGTGTTTGGAATAATGGAGTAAGGTGCTAGCCTCTTCAAAGGTTCAAAAAGTGTTTCTGGTTGAGACATCAGGTCATAAGGCAATGATTCCACCTGTGAGGATGGATTAACTGCATGAGTTAGGACTGTGGTGTTGTCTTTTCACAGGTTGTCACTCTGAACCCTCCTCCCTTCCTGGCTTGAGAGGCGATGCAGAAAGTGTGAGCAGAGGCCTGAGCTCTGAGCAAAGGAGGTATTTTGCAGAATTCTCAAGCAGACTCTCATAGGCAGTAGAGGTTGACCAGAACAGGGAGTGTGTGGAGAGATAAAAGTTGGTGCTAAAGACTTAATTTACACTTTTGCTCCCAGAAACAGAATACTCTGTCCAACAGTCTTGAACAGAATTTCCACCATAGCAGAGCTGTGTGTTGAGGTGGGTTCATAGGCAACACGATAGACATGAATCTTTTTCAGCAAAGAAGGGAAAGGGAAAGGCCATAGTAAGTAGAAAAAATAACTCATTTAGAATCCAGAATTACTGACTTTTATAATTCAATTAGACCACAGATTTAACTTAGCTCTTCATCTTCATTATTTTAATGACAAACTTGAGGCCCAAAGAGAAACACATTTCACCTGCAGAAGGCCTGAACAGATCGGCTTTCTGCCATGAGCAGGTACTTCTAGTCTTCAGGTAAAGGCTACCCAAGCCTATCAATTGGTACTTGATAGGAAACCATCTCTATGCCCTGGTTTTCAATGATATTATAGTAAGAAATCATTTAAAAATGAAACACTGGTGTTTTATATTTCATGTGTCTGCCAGCCATGGATTCAGCTATTCACACTGATCCAAGCTATACACAAAGTAGTTACTGCCATTTATTGAGGGGTGACAATATGCGAAGCACTGTGGTAGAGATTTACGAGCAGTAGCTCAGAGAAAGATATTAGGTAGTTTATTAGGAGCTTTTCCTGGGAATATAACACTCCCATGTATCTGGAGGACATTTCATACAGCCTTACACACCTGCCCTCTACCCAAAGCATGCACATACATATACACACACACACATGCAGGTACACACACACAACCTTGAAGGATCAAGCTACCAACACAGCCTCCTGTTCTCTCCAATCTCTTGGAGTTCCTCCATCTTCTGTAGGTGATCGTATTCCAGACCAGTTTTAAGGCACTGTGCTCTGTTCCAATTTTCCCTCACCTTGTTTTGAGATGAATGCACTTAGACAATCCTGTTCTGTATAAGTACTCCATTTCTCTCTTTTGTTTTTGTTTTGTTTTGTTTTGTTTTGTTTTGGAGAGGTTTTTGCTATAGGTCACTTGTGCTCACCAGAAAGACAGAGAGACAGAAAGCAAGAAATCACCCCCCACGGGGGATGGCCACGCTGTGATCCCTTCTCCTCCATTCTCCTCTCAGGATCTTGGGCACACACGCACATGTGCCTGGTGTGAGTTTAAGCCACCAGGTCTGGGACTGGAACCACGGGCTACTACATGGGAGTCCAGCGACATAGCCATTTTGCCAACTGCTGGTTCCTTCTCTGTTTTTAAAATCCTAAAGCTTCGTCAAATTCCCCTGACCTTCAAGTCTGTTCAGGGAGTGGAATGCCTTTGCCGTGGCCCTGCTGGAACCTGACATTGATGGCTTCCCATCACCTCTGCCCTCTCTTGGTTCTTTCCCCATTAATTACCTTCAATTGTGAACAAGTCAGTACTTTTGTCTAGGCTTGCGACTTGGGTTCCCTGGCTCTGGTTCTGGGTCCTCATCTTTCTGTGCAGCTGCAACATTAGCATTATAGCCATTTTCTGGGAGCAAGTCTTAATAATACGGGTTTGAATTTCTGCAGTTCTTCCTATTGTAAGCTGGGTGTGGGAGCCAAGGCAGAAAACATAACTCAAACATATCGGTATTTTGAATAGAATTATGACCTGTAAGTAATTCATGATTCTATTAATTGTTTGTTCATTCCTGCTCTGGGTGAGATATTAGCCACCATTGAGTCTTTAACCATAATAAACGGGCAGAGGAGGTGACAGTGGAAACAGGTCCTTGATTAAAAATCTATGCCCTGCAAACCTGCAAATTAGATAATCAGAGTAGATGGGATAGAGTTTCTCAGGAAATGTAACCATTGTCACAGATCTCTTGGAAAATAAATAGCCACAAGACCGAAGGATGTGAGACAAGTGATGTCTGAGAAAGTACAAAATGTGCTTTAAAATAATGATGACATCTGATATCTACCTAAAACCTTAAAATGCGTAAATTATCTCATTCCCAAGACTGCCAAACAGCTAGCTGATTGCTCTTTTTTTCACCCTTTTCCTCCATTGGCCCCTCTGGAACTGAGCAAGGTTTTAGTACCTTGTTGACAGAGCCAAGAAGTGAATGATCGACACTAATGGGATTTTTAATCTTCAACCTAATTAACTTTGTTAAAATTAAGGCTTACTAGGAAGAATCAGCACAAAGAAATTAATTAAAGCAATGGAATTTTTTGCTGGATTTAACAGCTGAGTACCAACTATATCTATAATACACACAGAGACAGATATTTTAAATGCATTTTCATTTTTCTTTTGCTGTTTTGGTGTACCTAGTTTCAAGAGAGCCTATGGACCCAAAGCTAAGAGTGTGTATTTTTGTCATTGACACAGACCTTGCTGTACTATAGAGGGGGTTTCCTTGTCCATCAACACCACTAGACCCTGGACGTCATAGTACATGGGTTCCCTGGTGCCTAGAAAGGTATCTGGCATATGGCAAATGTTCCACACGTTTGTTGAAAGAATCAGTGTGTGAGTGAGCAAATAACAATAACTCTACATGACTGACGGTAATAAGGCACTGCACTAGTGTTTCGGCCTATTTTCCATACCCTGTGGTTATTACATGAAAAGAAACAAGGATACAGAAAAGGGGCGTTTACTTCCTTGCAGAAACTAAGCAAGCTGATGTTTATAACACCCTGGAATGCACACAGGAGTCTTTCAGAGGGACCTAGCTCCGTGCACTCCCACTCCCAATTAAAATTCATGTACACCTGAAGTGCTTTTAGTAAAAAAACAAAGCAATACCTTTGTTTTGGATTAGAGAAATAAAATATTTCAGATGAGCCTGCCTTGTACAGCTGTAACTATCCCAAAATGTTCTGGACAGAGATATTTGTCAATTTTATTACAAATCTCCCTAAATAACCTTGCACGATGGTCACTATTTACTGTGTGTGTGTGTGTGTGTGTGTGTGTTGTTTGTTTGTTTAATGACTAGGGGTCATAACATGAATAGCAATGATCACATGCTATAAAATAAAAATACTTTCAGCCTGCCGCATGCATAGTGCTCCTGTCTTATCTTTTTGATTCCTTTATCACTAAGTATGTAAACAGGCCCGGTATCAGTGGCAGAGTTGATAGGGTATCGTCATGTAACACTGGAGCCATCTAGGAAGGCCTGGGGTTCAGATCTAGGGTCCACCTGAACGTGCTGGGTGCATCTGTGGCCCTGGCTGACTGGAGGTCTGAGAGTGGATCATGACATGACCAGATTCTATCACAGGTTTCTTTCTCACTCATAAAAAAAATAAATTTTTGAAAAAAAATAAATAAGAGTATAATTCAAGAAGTTCACCATAGAGTTTTTTTTCCTTGAGTTTTATTCTTTTGGGATTTTTGTTTTTCTCTTATTTTAAAATATTTACACTGTATCACTAATAACAGTACCAGACTGTGGACATATACAAGTAAAATACATCCCTTCTCTGGGAGATCCACAGTTAGTACAAGAGGTTAAACAGGTTAATACAAGTCAAATTACTGTACAATGTGGTATTATGGGCTGGTTCAGTGGCTGGGGGGTTAAGGATCTTATATGGCCAACCACATAGTTCGAGTCTTGGCAGCTCAGAAAACAAACCAGGAACATGCATGTGCATATCCCAAATCTCGACAGAGTAGAAAAATGGAGAAGAAATTGGCCCGCTAGGGGGTGCTTTCTCCCTCTCTGTCTGTCTGTCTCTCTGGGGAGTGCACCTGCCTTCTGGCAAGTTAAAGAAAAAAAAAAAAAAAAGATGTGGTAGTTACTACACAGAGGTGCCCACTGAGCACTACAGGGCAAAGAGAAGGGAACAGGGCTGCCGAGAGTTGGGAGGGGGTAGAGCTAGATTCCCCAGGGCACTGGCACCTTGGAAGGTGAGCAGGGTTTTAGTAGGTGGAGCATGGGAATGGGGTAACAGCACTTCAAGAGAGGGACTCAACATAAAGAAAGCAAGAACTGGTGGAGGGGGGGAGTGGAGAATAGGGGACAGGGCAAGGAGGACAGTCTGGTGTCACAAAACAGTCTAGAAAGAGGTGGACCAGACTCGAAGAGAGTGATCATTAAAGAGTAGGATAGAATGACTCTGGCACCAATATGAAGACTAGGCAAGAGTGAGGAAGGACTTTAAAAGTCCAGAGAAAGCACAAGGTCTGCCTCTGCCATGTCACTACAGGAAGATTGCACAAAAACCAGGAGACATAGGGGAGGATCTGGCAGAATCTCACTAACAACTTGATGGGATCAGGTACCTTCTCAGCAAGCCCACTCACAGCCTGGCTTCAGGAACTCAGTCCCTGCTTCAGTGCTTCCCAGTGGTCTGTTAGTCCAAGAGTTCAGTTGACTTCTTGAATTTCTTTCCCACACTTGGGACCCCAGGACTGCCATAGGAGCTAATTTCTACAGGCTCCCACCACACAGGGTTGGCATACAACCCACACTCAACTCTTGTATTGGAGTCTGCAGAGACCTGCTGGCAGCCTGCTACTTGGTCCTCCTCACCCCTCCATACTCAATGGTTTCCACCTTGCAAATCCACTTGGTTCCTGGGTTATCGCTTTTCGTAATTGAGTCCATTTCACTTCAAACTAAAATTTGGGATATAGAACTTGAGATCTGTGATTCTCAACCCCAGCTCATTAGACTCAACTGCAGAACTTAAAGATAAAAAGCAAGCCTGGGTCCCACTCTGACGGATTCTCACTCAGTTGCTCTGGTATGAGAGAAGCATGATTATTTTTTTTTAACATTCTCTAGTCGGTCCTAGCATGTGGGTTAGGAGTCACTAGTTGACACTGCTCATCTCTAACAAGATGCCCACAGCTGCACATGGGCATCTCGTGTCAGGGTTTTGTTGTCCAATGCTCTAAGTTGGGTAAAGCAACGTGGTACCCCACATTAACTGCAGTCCCACTTGAGAAATCTCCTAATACACCTTTTTGTTTGTTTTGGAGAGGTTTTTGCTATAGAGCACGTATGCTCACCAGAAAGACAGAGAAAGCTAGAGAGACAGTGAGAAATCACCCCCCCCCCCCCCCCAGGGGAAATGGCCATGTCACAATCCCTTCTTCTCCACTCTCCTATCTGGATCTTGGGCATGCACGCACACGTACCTGGCGTAAGTTTAAGCCACTGAGTCCGGGACTGGAGCCATGGTTGACTATGTGGGGGTCCAGCGACATAGCCATTAGGCCAACTGCTGGTCCCGAGAAATCTCCTAATATACCTTTGCTCATCAGTTTGCTGTGTCTTACTGCTGCCCACCAGGGCCAAGGAAGTAGGCTGTGCAATAATAAAGCTGGACTAGCTAACAAGCCAGGGACCAGGGAGACCAGGACTGGAATTTTGACAGGGCAAAAGGTGGGGGTGAGCTGAGTAATTACATGAGATTGGAGGGGTAGTGTCAATAAAGACAAAGAGGGGCAGGGAAGTACTTAGGTCTAGGCAGACAAGTTATAAAGTCTAGGGTGTTAATTAAGGCAAGGAGTTATACCAGAAACAGCAGAGACACATATTCAGGAAACATGTGGGTCAGACCAAAGAGTCCCACAAAGACCAGGCTGTAGACAAGGATCTGGTGAGGGTCTGCCTGAGTGAAACTCTGGCTTCCTGTTCAGGTATGTCTAGGTCCACAGGTGGAAGCAGGCATTCTAGTGCAGTGGCAGACCAGGGCCAGAATGGTGGAAGTGTCAGCCCTGTGCACAGGCAATAAACCGAGCACAGTCTGCAGAGAACTTCAAAACAATGACAAAGCTATTACAAATTAGTCCGTTTTTTTTTTCTTTGCTTGTCTATTTATTTCTTTCATAACAAAGAGAGAAAAAAGAGGGGTAGAAAGACATCCTCAACAGGGTTCTCATATCACCAACGACTCCCAGCCTCAGCCAGCAGGGGTACACAGGAGACTGGCGTGCTCAGGGAGATCCCAGGACACATACTCAAGGCCTCCGTGCCACCACCTGGTCCTGTAGTCTGCTTTGTGGTTCCACCATTCACCACCAATTCCAAACAACCAAAACTCATTCTAAGTCTTACGTTGACCTAAGTTCTAAACAATTGTTGAGGTTCCATGAAATACAACCTTTTTTTGCCCCCTTCCATTTCCTTTCATGAACATGGTGTTCTGCATGGAAATTAAATCTGGAAAATGACCTATTATACAGTCGGTTCTCCTGACAGACCCAGACTCAGCTGCACGCATTTGTTTTAAGAGTAAGTTCTTAACTGTTTGACAGGTACAAACTCACTTTGATTGTAATTCATTTCTCCTAACCCAGCTGTTGTATGTAGTTCTTCAATTAAAAAGCAGATTGGAGGGCCCACTGGTGGTATAGTGGGCAAGGTGGCTGGATCCCATATGGCTAACAGCACAGTTCAAGTCCCAGAGCCTGTAGCTTGAAAAACTAAGCCAGGTAGGGAACCAGCAGTTAGCGTAATGGCTATGTCGCTGGACTCCCACGTGGTCGACCGCAGTTCGCGTCCTGGACCCAGTGGCTTAAAACTCACGCCGGGCACATGTGCGTGCGTGCCCAAGATCCCGAGAGGAGAATGGAGGAGAAGGGATTGCAGCATGACCATCCCCCTGGGGGGTGATTTCTTGCTTTTTGTCTCTGTGCCTCTCTCTGTCTGTCTGGCAAGCGCACGCGCCCTATAGCAAAAACCACTCCAAAAAAAAAAAAAAAAAAAAAAAAAAAAAACTAAGCCAGGTATATGTGCAGATGTGCCCAAATCCTTAGAGGAAAATGGAGGAGAAGAGATTGTGGTGGGGCTGTCTTCCTCGGGGATGCTTTTTCACTTTACCTTTCTCTCCAATGAGTGCATGTGTCCTATAGCAACTTTTTAAAAAAATGTAGACTGTAGATAAATATGATAGTATAGTGAGGAAGTAGAACTGTGTTACAATTCTGTCAGGCTGTAACCCACCAAATTGACTTTAAATTTTTAAAATCTTAAAAAAATTATTTGCCTCTTCCTTAAGCGAGAGAGACAGAGAGAGAAGGAGAGGTAGTATTCTGACAGGGTCCTGATACCACGGCCCAGCCCAGCCTCAGCCTAGACCATAGACAAGTGTTACTCAGGCAGTCTCTGGACATGAACCTGGAATTTCCCCATGTGATTCAACCTCACAAAGCACTGCTTTTTATCACTGCATCTAGTCCCAATCCCAGGAGTTTTATTTATGTTTAAAATGTAAAACAGAATGGGGCCAGCAGTGGTGGTTAAGGTGCTAGACTCCCACATATCTGACCATGGTTCGAATCCTAGATCTGATGGCTTGAAAATCGCACTGAGCACAGGTGTGTGTGTGTGTGTGTGTGTGTGTGTGTGTGTGTCTAGAATCCCAGGAGGAGAATGAAGGAGAAGAGATTATGGTATGGCCATCCCCCCAAGGGTTGATTTCTCACTTTCCCTCTCATTGTCCCTCTCCAGTGAGTACACATGCCCTATGGTAAAAACCTAAATAAATACATAAATAAATAAAAATAAAACAACAGAACAATGCAACACTGTGAGGTTTAGTTCTTGCATGAAATATTTTACCTATTTTGAGTAGAAGTTATAAAATGGAAATAGCTTCTTTATTAATATTAAAAATTAAAATATTAAGAAAATAGTGTATTATTGATTATTACATAATTATCACTAAACGATTTTGCCACATTAAAACTGCTCTGGGTGTTAAATATGCCAGACACAACATTGGAACAAATATGGCAGAAATGAGGACTGTGAGAGCAAGAAGTGGGGTTGCGGCAACTCCTTCAAAGGTGCACTTAAACTTTGCTAGCACGATCCTGGGTTTATCCATGATATCACATAGCTTGGTCCTAACTAAGAACCCTACATTTTTCTGCTGAGAGTTACAAAACAACTTTGGCGCCTAGCCATGATGGTGCAGCAATATGTGCCTCTCTGCAATTCTGGAAGCCATATGGAACATAAGGCTTTGGTTCCCAGGTCAACATGTACATGTTGGGTGCATGTGTGCCTATGATCTTGGTGGCCTGGAATACTAGGGGATATGATTGAGGCATGAAATCATACTAAGGGTATTCCCCTTACTCTCATGAAATTAATAAGCAAGCAAACAAACAAAAAACGACTATTGTGTGCAACTCTAAGACCTACCCTTAGGGACCCAAGATGTTGTGTCTTCTTGATCAGAGTCACTCAGCAAAACAAGGCTAAGTTTGGAGCTCCTTGAGAACAAGACCGTATGTTTCATCTGCCAACTTCCCAATCCTGTCACAGAGCGTGGAATAGCGTAGGTATTTTAACTGTCACAGAATGAATAAACAAATGCATAGATTTTTAAAATATCAAGCTTGAGGCCAGCAGGTGTCATGGTGGTTAAGGCCGTAGACTACCACAGTCAACCGCAGTTTGAGTCCCGGACCTGGTGGCTTGCTGTCTCACTTTCTTTCTCTTTCAATTCAAATTTTAAATAATAATAAAAAATAAATAAAATTAGACAAAATAATTATTTAAAATAATGAAGCTCTCCTGCTATGCTAAGCAATATCTTACTTAAAATTTATTCAGTTACTCTATTGCATGTTCTCAGTTTTATGTGAATTTTTTTTTAATCATTCACTAATAAATTTTTACTCAAAGTAGACACTATTTTAAGGACTGGGAATATAATCATCGAATAGGACAAAGTGCTTTATTTGTAGGAGTAAGGTGCTTCCTGATCACTGAATAGGACAGCCCAATACTGTGAACATGAGCACACGGCAAGCACCTTCCTGGCGAGCACCTCACCACCGCTACCTTGCCAACCATTCAGAAAATTGAACTAAATGTAATTCTCTTTGGAATTGCACTGAGTGACCTGGGTTTTAAGCAGTATGAGACCATCCAATACAAAAGCTCGGAAGAATCTCTTCAGAGACTTATGGTTGAATTGAAATTTTGTCCTACTAATTATATGGGACAGTCACATTGGGTCTTGACTTGGGGCTTGTACACTCTCATTAAATTTATCACCTGGCATGTAGTAGACCCTCAATAAATATTTATTAAATGAATTAATCATACAATATCCATAATGGCTCATTTGTGATATATTAATAATATATAAAATTCTCAGTAATATATTCTCTATTGCAACTTGATTTCTCCTACACTCTTAATTTAGTCTTAAATGGTCGTTTGCTCCCATTTTCTTTGACTAGTTCATGGCATTAAAACACTGCTTTCTTCCCCCAAGCTTTCAATTTAAATATGCTAGCAGAAATTCCTATTAATTCCATTCCAAGTATTTGCACAGAACTGATCCACCATAGCCGTCTGCTAATGATGCATCTGTCATTTTATTGACACCCCTAAACAGCTTTATTCTCTTTTCTAATTAAGAGACAAAACTGGTATTGTCAGCTGATGAACCGACATTTGGGGGCTTTTGTTCTAATGTAAAAGGCTACACATGATACTGCTTAAACAAAAACTCAGGAATGTTAACAGAAAGGCACAGTAGACACAATATATTTACAAGTACCATTTGAATTAAGCTTGTTACAACTCTAATAGTTGTGCAATATTTTGAATTACAGAGAAAAAAATATACACTGTGACAAAACATACTCAAAACAAAAAGTGGTGTTTTCTACCCTAACTGGCCATTAAAATTCAGAACAAAGCAGTCTCATGTGCTCACCAGGCAATCAAAAATGCTAAGAAAAAAAAAAAAAACCTAAACCTTTTAAAGCTGACCACAGTGATGTGCTTAAAATACACATTGATATCAAGGTACCTGTAACATTTAAATGACAGTTAAATAAGAGCTAACATTTCTTATTTAGAAATGAGATAAATAGCACATTTTAAAGAGTTTTTTTTTTTTTTTTTTTTTTCAAAGCAGTGATTTCCTGGTGATTCTATTAGCTAATTTCCAGAGAAATAACAATTACGTACAAGTACAGGACTAACAGCTCACCAGAATGTTCTCAAGCAACTGAGGAGGACAGGCTATAAAAGCTATATCACCATCACATTAAAAATCTAATCTAAAATCATTGCATGTCAGAAAATTAAGGATTCATCAAAATATTCCCAAAGGTAATGTGATGAAAGGAATGCATAAGAAGGAGCCATGCTCCTTGCTTTCTTTACCTAGATATGCATTATCTTAGGATCTACATTTTAAAATAAACTGAACAGAAAGTCTGGCCTGCCAAATTAGATCGTTGTTACAAAGCAGTTAATACACTTTCTGGCACACACAGTGTTTGATAATGTTAGCTGTTCTTATTACTGTTATCATTATGGGATCAGAATCAGCCTGTTGTCTTCCACCGTTGTCTCCCAAGGCATAAAAGAAAATACTTCTTGTGGTGAAGTTATATTCTAGCTCACTCTGTTTCTACCTGTTATTGCAGCTACTTGTGCTCTGGCTTGGCTTGCCGGTTCTAACCTCTTTTCCTTATCCCTAAATTCCCCCTCTGCCTGAGGCTTTAGTCCTCAGCTCCGACCTGTATATCTTGTCAACTTCTCTGTCCTGCTCAGTGTCAGGGATAGCCCAAACCTCCCACCCATGTAGCCCGTACTGCTGGCTGAGAAGCTGAATTTGGGTATGCTGTGAGTGAACATGGTTCCATGAAGTCTCCTTGTCACTGCACTAGTAGGATATACCTAGCATCAGTTCTTCAATCCTAAGAAAGTCATTACAGCAACAGAAGGCCCCTTGCCTGATCAAGACTCCTTTCTGTGGCAACAAAATCAAGTTACTGGTTACAAGCAAAATGTCAGCACATCTGTCCTGAGGCCATTAACAGCGTGCAGTTGCTTACAATGCTCATAGGAGCCGCCAAGTGCAAAATGACCTAGTCTCTTCATTTCAGATAACCAGTCCAGGATCGGCATCTCATTCACTGAGCCGAGGTAAGCTTTTTTTGTTTTGTTTTCTGGAATATTTTGGCCAAGCCAAGAGGTAGGGTATTTGTGGTGATATTCAGAGCAGAACAATAGAATGTCTGTAGTCGGTATGTGGTCACACCACTTCTGCTAAGGGTGATCACCCTATCCACAGAAAAATACAGAGGAAAGTACTGCTTCTGCTCTGAGGTAGAGAATGAGCAGTAAAAGCCAGGTCTGTGGGCACAGGGAGTTCATGTTTCAGAAGAGCTCCTGTCCGTATGTGATGACGACTATACAGGCCTTTCACGTACCAAGAAATTAGAACTCTTGTAGAATATGAGAAAGCTGCTTTTGTTAAGTACTAATGCAATACACATGGACACACACACACACACAAAGGGAGTTTAAAACATTTATGGGAAAATGCAATTAATATTCAAGTTTATTCTGGTTCAAAAAGTTTTGAAATTCATGCATAGTTTTCCTATAATATGCACTTCCACGGACTTGTTGAAGACCCCTCGTGTGTGTGTGTGTGTGTGTGTGTGTGTGTGTGTGTGTGAGAGAGAGAGAGAGAGAGAGAGAGAGAGAGAGAGGCGGGGGGTTAAGAGACACAGAAAGAGAGAGAGGCAGATAGATTGTGGTACCAGGTTCTGAAAATCAAGACAGCAATTTTGGTTAAGTGCCTAAGAGACGCTTAAGTACACATCTGATTGCCTGGATATGACGGTCCCTGTACATTTTGGGTTTCTAGATGGCAGAAAATGTAGAGCTGGTTATTCATAGACCAGCAAAATAATCATAAGATTTTTGCTGAAATTTGACTTTATTAAGAAAATCAAGTTTATGGGAACTAGCAGTTAGCGTAATGGCTATGTCGCTGGACTCCCACATAGTCGACCGTGGTTTGCGTCCCAGACCCGGTGGCTTAAAACTTATGCCGGGTGCGTGTGCGTGCGTGCCTAAGATCCCAGGAGGAGAATGGAGGAGAAGGGATTGCGGCATGGCCATCCCCCCAGGGGGTGATTTCTCGCTTTCTGTCTCTATGTCTCTCTCTGTCTGTCTGGCGAGTGCACGTGCCCTAGAGCAAAAACCTCTCAAAAAAAAAAATAAAGTTTAGGATGCTAGTTTGATAGTCAAACTACTTTTCATGTATTTATTCATTTAACAGTCAGCTTGACCAAAACCAGCCTATTTTTAAACTTAAGGAAATCAATAGACATTTTTTTTAAATAGACATTTTTTTTTTTAATTGCCCAAGGATGTTTGTGCTCACCGCACAGAGACAGAAGCAGAGAAAGGGAGAAAGAGAGACAAAGCAACCACCAATAGACCATGGTCTCACCGCAATCCGATATCTATTTCTCCCATCTGTCAGAATTGGGGGCACAGATGCATGTGCACTCCACATGGTTTTTCAAGCCACTGGGGCCATGGTCTGAACTGCGGTTGGCCAGTGGGATCTGTTTGCCTTAACCACAAGGCTAAAGGGCAGGCCAATAAATAAGAATTTCTATTTGTCACTTAATTGGCCAGTGACTGGGACTGATAGAAAACAAATGTCTCTTACACTTGTACACCTTGGGTGGTTCCCTAAGCCCCACAAACTAAGCAAGAGTCCTTTTGAGGAATTAATGCAATGTGGATAGATGGAAATTATCTATAAAAATATTTCCTGCTATGGAAAATATTTCTTATTGCTATAAGTTAAACATGATTCTTTAAAAACGGGGTGGGAGGGGAGGCTCAATTCAGTGAATCCTAGCAGAGATGGCTCTTTTTCAAAAAATTTAAATGAGAAATTATGTGATTTTGGGGCGGGCAGGTGGCGTGGTGGTTAAGGGTGCTGGACTCCCACATGGCTGACTATGGTTTGAGCCCTGGACCTGGTGGCCTATTTTCTCACTTTCCCTCCCTCCCTCTTTCTCTCTCTCTCACTCTGTCCCTCTATTGTCAAATTAAAATAAAAAGTTAAACAAAATAATTATTTTAATAAAAAAAGAAATTATGTGATTCTTTTAAAACTCTTTCTTGTTTTCTAATTAAAAAAAAAAAAATTGCCAGAGGGTGCATGTGCTCACTGAAGAGAAAGAGAGAGAGAGAAAGCAGGGTCACACCACGATTCTTTCTTCATTTCTCCCTCATTTTGCGATTTTGGGTATACACATCCATGCACTTGGTGTATATTTTAGGCCTCTGGGTCCAGGACTTGAACTGCATAGCCAGTCTTGTGAGACCCACCCACCTCAACCACCATGCCACCAGTTGGCTCTTGTGTCCTAATTTCTAATTCTATATTTAATTTTTTTACTAAAAAAAAAAAACAAACCAAACAGAAAACGTAACATTTTCCCTTAGCATTTTCCATTACAGAAAACCAGCTCTTCCTTTGCCAGCCCCTTGCTGACATTCTTCTTCAAACTTTTTCTTGTACTACACCTTCGTTTTTCTCTCCAATGTTGTCCATGCTTATTTTAGTCTGTCTACCCAACTGAGCATCTTCTCAAGTATCCTCTTATCCTCCCAAGATGATCTTCTGGCCTTCCCAGTGAATGATCACCACTTGTCCTTCATTTTCCCACTTGAGAGAAATGTGACATCCTATTCGCTAAGCCTGTTTCTTCATTCAGTCAGTCCCCAAATTTCTAATTTGTTCAGGTTAAAAATATAAAAATCAAACTTTTTATGTCCTGCAGCACTGGGGTATTGGTTCATTTAGAAAAGAAAAGTGTTTATGACTTATAAGAATTAAAAAGAAACCACTGCATGGGCCCTTCAAAATTGAAAACAGAAAATAAAGAAAATGACAGTTGCCAGTGTCACACATTTCACATACATTAGCCAGAAATATGGTTTTAATGAAGCATGTTATATGGCAATAAAAAGACCCAGATGGGCCTCACTGTGGTGGCATAGGCAGGAGGGCTTCACCACGTGACACTGGAGCCATGTGGGGGGCATGGATTTGGAACTCAAGTTGACCTGAACCTACTTGATGTGTCCATGATCTTGGCTGACTGGGAGGCTGGGGAAAGGCATGACGAGACTCTGTCAAAGGTATGTCTCTCTCTCTCTCTCGTTCATGAAAGAAATAAACAAAATAAGCTTAAAAAAAAAAACCTGACGGTTATATACTTTCAATTTTCTACAACTTTTTAAAGATAAATATTTAATTTCATTTATTATTATTATTTAATTTGCTATAGACAGAGGAAGAGGTAGGGAGGGAGGGAGAGAGAGAGAAAGTGAGAAAGCAAGCTGCCAGGTCTGGGACTTGAATCGAGTAGGCCATGTGGCATTTTAAATACCATGCCACCTGCTGGTCCTGAACAATTTTTTTCAAACAGGATTTGGCTGGAACTCAATCCTCCTGTCTCAGTCTCCCAAGTAGCAGGAACTACAGGTACATGCCAGCATGCCTCACTCTTCAGGATGGGTTGGGATGCCTCACTCTTTGGGGTGGATCAGGACCCATTGAACCAGGGCCTCCCATGTGGCCTCAGCATCCCAAGTAGCATCATCTATCAGTGCACATTATTGTAACTGGGCCTTTCCTTAGCTTTTAAAATTGAGATTAAAATTTGAAACAAATTGAACATTTTATATTTGTAAGAAAAGAAAGGTTTCTTTAGCACACCATCATTCCCATTTTCCATAGGAATCCTGATGTGCTCATACCGTCAGCTCTGTACCGCTGTACCCAATACCCTCAGGTCCACTCTACCTGTAAATGATTTTTTTCAAAACTACTTTCTTCATGGACTCAGATGTCACTCAACAACCAAACTACCAAGAATATTTTCTAGTTTTCTCAGTGCAAATTATTCTAAACAGCTAGAGAAAAGCAATATGATTGGATTAATCTTCATCTTAAATATGGTTTTAAAAATAATTGTGAACAAGTGATTAGACAGCATTTAATCTTTGAAAACAAGTCTAATTATCTAGGAAAAGAAAATCTCCTCTTTGCACATTAGTTTTTAGTGGAGAATGCAATCAGAATGTCAGCACTACTTCGCATTCGCTGGGTCTATTTCCTCATTCAGTCAGTTTCCTCACTCACTCATTATTGTAGAACTAATCATTGAGTGGGTTTCTTGTGTCCATTGCCACATACTATCATTGGCAATGGAGGAAAGTGGTTGAAAATATAGGGAAGCTCCCTTTTCAGTAGCCAGTCTCTAAGATGGTTCTAACGATCTACACCATCTGGTATTCATGCCCTTCTGTAGTTCCTTCTCACATTGGATCAGGGTGGGTTTGTGTGACAAATACTGTATGGCAGAAAAAGTGGGATCTCACTCCAAATTTAGGTTATGAAAGACTGGTTTCTGTATTGGATTCTCTCTTGTAAGACTTCTTCTGGAAAAGAAAGCCATCATACTGTGACTGTACCTATGGAAAGGCCCACACTCGTGAGCAGTGGAAGTCTCTGGCCCAGAGCTAGCAAGGAATCAAAACCTCCTTACAGCTGTGTAAGTGAGTTGGGAAGTAGGTTCTTCAATTCCAGTTGAATTTTGAGATGCAGCAGCCCAGCCTGCAATCTCTTGAAAGACCCAGAGTCAAGACCACTCAGTGAAGTCATTCAAGGTAACTTTCTTCTTTTCTTTTTATTTATTTATTTTTGTTATAGGGTGCATGCATTCACCAGAGAAAGAGAAATTACCCTCCAGAGGGAAGGCCACGCCTCAATCTCTTCTCTTCCAGTCTCGTCTCAGGATTTTGGGCATGCATGCAACCGTGTCTGAAGTGATTTTCAAGCTGCCAGGTTAGGGATTTGAGCTGTGTGACTGGCAATGTGGGATCCAGTGCCTTAAACTCCATGCCACCTGCTGGCCTGATAACTTTAAAAAAAATCTGCTAGCAAGTGCATACACTCAGTGGGGAGAACAAGAGAGAGAGAGAGAGAGAGAGAGGGAGGGAGAGAACACTCCTCATTCCTCATAGGGGTGATCACATTGTGATCTCTTCTCCTCTACTTCTCCCTTTTGAGATTTTGAGCAAACATGCACACACACCTGGTGTGTGTTTTCAGCTGTAGGTCTGGGTCATGAATCACTGTGAGCCATTTGGGATCCAGATGCCTTAACCATCTCACCACCCAGTGGACCAATGTTTATTGTTTTAAGAAGATAAATTGGGGGGGGGGGCATTTGTTATACAGCAAAGGTATTTAAATATGAGACAACTTTGCCAACACAGAAGCATAACCTGAGCAAGTTGTTAAGGTACTAGGAGGAAGACTAAGTAATTCTTATTGCAGCATGGGAAAGCTTTCTGAGCATCTGAGCTGTGAGATTAGGGGTAGACAAACGTTTACTAGGAAATGAGAAGAGAAAAGATGGACCAGACCGACAGTATGGCAGTGGTCTATACAGCCATGTACAATGACAACTAGTGATAAGGAAGTACCTCGACCCTACTAGAGCAGTAGGGTATAGTCTGGCTGAGGGTGGTGGTGGTGGAGGTAGAGGTAGACTATGAAGATACAGTTGGAAAATAAGTGCATAAATCAAATTAATGTCTGCCTTAATTTTTGTCTCCTAAGTAATTCAGAAATGGCGACCAGCAGATGGTGTACCAGTTATGTCTCTGGACTTCAACATGGCTGACCGCAGTTTGAGTCCTGGATCCAGTGGCTTAAAAATCATGGAACCAGCAGTTAGCATAATGGCTATGTCACTGGACTCCCACGTAGTCGACCACGGTTCGCGTCCCGGACCCGGTGGCTTAAAACTCACGCCGGGCGCGTGTGCGTGCGTGCCCAAGATCCCGAGAGGAGAATGGAGGAGAAGGGATTGCGGCGTGACCATCCCCCCTGGGGGGTGATTTCTCGCTTTCTGTCTCTATGTCTCTCTCTGTCTGTCTGGCGAACGCACGCGCCCTATAGCGAAAAAAAAAAAAAAACCTCTCCAAAAAAAAAAAAAAAAAAAAATCATGCCCAGCCTGTGCGTGCCTGTCCAAGATCCTGAGAGGAATATAGAGGAGAAGGGATTGTAGCATGGCCATTCCCGGGGTAGGGGGGGAGGTGATTTCTTCCTTCCTGTTTCTCTGTCTCTCTGGTGAGCAAATGCATCCTATAGAAAAATCTTTCTAAAAAAAAAATAAATAACTAAAGAAGGAAAAGAAAAACATGCTGGGCACATGTGCATGTGTGCCCAAAATCCCAAAAGGAGAATAGAAGACAGGGGATTACAGTGTGGTCATTCCCCTTGGAGGGTGATTTATCATTTTTTTTTTTCTCTCTCTCCTCCCTCTCTTTACCTCTCTCTGGCTCTCTCTCTTTTTGCCTTTCTCTAGTGAGCTTTCACACCCTGCAGCAAAAACTGAAAAAGAAAAAAAAATAGAGTGAACTTTATTGCGTGTGAGTTATATCTCAATTAAAATTTGTTTACATGCCTCAAACAACACAAAACAAAAACTGCGATAGCACCTAAAAGCATATGACATGTGCTCAAAAAATGTCTATTTTTATTAAAAAAAATCACTCTGGATAAATCAAAGTTTCTCCAAGTATTACTCAAGTGTGTGTAACTCTGGATAGCTAGGAAAACAGCTCCACCTGCTTTCAACATTGTGAAAAGAGTAATAAATAATAAAAGCCTTGCTTGCTACATGCAGGTCTTTTTTTTCTAAATAGAATATTTCTTACACTCCAGTGGGCCTAACTGAGATTGTAAGATTCTCTTCCATATATAAGAGCTGCTAACTAAAGCCAGTAGCACTGGGAATAAGACAGGCTGTGCTGGTTCAAGGGGTGTAATCATGCCCTGTGATTCACGTTGCCTGTCCCAGCCATCTCCTAGGTTTGCAGAACTCTCTCATCCTATATCACAATACATACAAATATATTTAGTACCAAATAATAAAAGTCAATTATTGCTCCCTCCAGGGTCAGCCCTGGTAGCCAGCCTAAAACTTATTTCCTGTCTAACTCTAACTCAGATCCCCGATGATAATACAGATGGTAGCGCACACACACACACACACACACACACACACACACACACAGTATTCCAGCTGGGTCACTGTCCCTGTGAAGGTTCTGCAGAAACTCCCAGCAGCCCTATTCTCTTCTATCTCTATCCTCTTTCCAAGCAAAGCTTGAGAGACTTGGGTGACTGGAGTGGCTACAACGAATACAGCATAAGCATATAAAACCAACTTTTGAAGCTTTTCTATTTCAAGTATTTTCCTTCCATTCTTCCTCTTTTTTAAAAAATCATTATTTATTTAGCAATAAAGATGAATTTAATATGGCCTATATGCCAAGCACAATGCCAGATGTTGAAGACACACTAAATGAAAAAATGAAACACCCAATAGGACGTTATGCTTGGCTTTAAAATGCACCTCATGGGACAGCCAGGGCCTGGTGGTTAAAGGAAATAGATTTCACATGGTTGACAGTTTGGTTTGAGTCCCAGACCTGGCAGCTTGAGAAATATGCCCACTGCATGAGCACGTGTGCTCTAAATCATAACAGAATAGAGAAATGGAAGCGAAGGGATTGTGACATGGCCATGTCCCATTGGGAAATACTTTCTCCTGCTCCCTCTCTGTCTCTCTCTGGCAGGATTCTGGTTTTCTAGGCATTGGTACTAAAAACTATTGATTTAAAAATAAACTCTGGCTCAGCCATGGGGGTGCTGTGGTAGAAGGCTGAAGCCATATAGCAAGGTCCCAGGTTCACATCCTAAGGTCTCCCTGTACGAGCTGGTTTGTGCACATGCCCATTATCCTGACTGGTTGAAGATGAGGTGATCATGTTTTAAAGACCCTCTTAGGGTTACATATCTCTGTCTCTCTCTCTCTCTCACTCATGGAAGACCTAAAAAAAAATCTATAAAATTATGAAAAGAAAAATAATAAATTTGTCAATGTCTACTATTAGGTTTTAAACTCATTTCTTTCTGAGTGTTCAATTATTTTTGTTAAATGGATGTGTCTAACATTTTTTTTACCTGCAAGCATGCTTCTCATTTTTTTTCCAAATCTTCAGCACACTTTTTTTGAGAGATAAATAAATTTTTTAAGATCTGTAGGAATACCAAGTGTTAAAATATAAGTTATATTTATAACATCTTATGGGAGTGCATTGTTTAAAGGAATAATGAAGTAAATACTTTTATACATTTAAAGTACTCATAACTGAATTATAAATTCACTTTTTCCCTAGGGTGTCCTTAAAGAGAAAAAGGGACATATTAATAACTGAATTCCAACTCAAATACATCCACACACATAGGTCCTACTTTATTGACAGCAACTATGAGCACCTATCTTATAGAATGACAGTGGTAGGCATGCATGAGAAATATTAGTATCTCCCAAATCATGAAACATGCAATACATTCTTTTTTCTGCACTATTATTTATGAATTAAATTGATCTAAGCTGAAGTATGCATTGTTTATAAAGATTATAGATAACTCCTAATTGGTTAATAGACCAGCAAAGCAATGATTTGATTCTGCTCTTGGAAAATGCCTCAAATAAATTATCATTGTGTACATACCATTTTACATTTCTCAGGGCACTAGATCTGCTATGGTCGACTCTGCAGTTGGAGTACCAGACCCAGCAGTGGCTTAAGCATCATGCCAGGAGTGTGTGTGTGTGTGAGTGTGTGTGTGTGTGTCCAAAATCCCAAGAGCAGAATGAAGGAGAAGGTATTGCAGCAGGGTCACCAACACCCACCTCCACCCCAGGGGGTGATTTCTCACTTTCCCTCTCTCTGTCTCTCTCCAGTGAGTACACATGCCCTATAGCAAAAATAAAATAAATAAATAAATAAATAATAATATGTTTCCTGAGCTGGCCACGTAGTACAGTGCTTAAGCATTGTGCACAGAACGCTGGATCCTTCAGGGCCAGTGGTAGTTTGAATCCTGATCCTGTAGGTTTGAAAACCCTGCCAGGCTCGTGTGTATACATGCCTCAGATCTTGAAGGGATGGGGAAAAGTAGGAGTAGGGATAGAAGACTATGCCCCAATGGAAGGTGCTTTCTCTCCCCACCCCATCTCTCTCTTTCCCTCTCTCTTTCTCTCTTTGGTAAGTGCACACACCTTTTGACAATTAAAAAACATAAATAAATATGTTCCCCTTATTGATAAAAATAAATATAGCTTGAATGGTACTTTTAAAAAATTCTAAAAGAACAACCCAATATGTTCTTAAAAATAAATCAATAATTTGAAGGCATCATTTTCTCATGTTCATGATCAAATATCCTTTTAAAAAAATAAAGAACAAATGCAGATGTTGTGTATTTTGTGTATTTAGAGCTACTCTCATTTGCATCCTGCTTTGAAATCAAGGAACCAGAGACCTGCATACAATCTCAATTCTTTTTTACTGAACCTGTTAAGAAAATACTGATTAAATCAAATAACAAAACCAGATCAATCATTCTTTCCTAAACTGGAGGGAATAACTTGTATTTTCAACAACATATATTGGGCCATTGCTGAAAAAAAGCATATGATGCTTGCTTCATTCAAAAATGAATATATAAAATAAATTTTAGAAAGTGAAAAATATTTTTTCCAAGGCAGACTTTCTGCTTCCCCTTTAGTTGGAAGTTCTGCCGTCCAATCCGCTCTGGGAGGTGGCTACAAACATCCCCGGGCATTTGCTTCCTGCCAGGACATTTTTGTGGCTTAAACATGCACATAAGCAATTAGTTTTATGCCTTCCAGTAAGAAATGGAACCAAATACTCATGGCACGAAGGGATTGATTGCACATGTGTCACTGTGTGTGGAATTTAGCACTCTCTCCCCCCTTCCCGGGTTAATGAACTTCTGTGCTGAAACCACTCTGGGAAGGAATGACTCCGGAGGTAAGCACTCTCCAGGGATGGGAGGTGGATGCATTTAGCAATGCCGGTGGGGGGGAATTCTATGAATGGTTTAAGTATTGCTTCAATATTCAACAACACCCACAACTCCTAAAAAGTTTCAAAAAGCCTACACTGAAGCCCAGTCACGATAGCACACGCTGCAGGACACTGCCGCACGATACTGAACCAGTTGGATGTCCGGGTTTGTATCCTGGTCAGACTGAACACACCATGAGTTCTGCCGGCTGGGAAGCTGGGAAGAAGACTGTGGCATGGTGAGAGCCTGCCGAGGGTACCTCTCTCTCTTTCTTTCAAGAAATAAATAGAATAAACTTTTAGAAGACCTAAATTAAACACCAAAGCTATATGCTTTATCAAAATGTCTAATTTTTTTTTCATTTATCAAGATAAAATTCAACCATGAAATTGATAAGGTAGCTTAGAGACTGCTTATCAGCTTTCCAAGGTTAAAATTAAAGCAAAGCCGGGGCCAGCACGAGGCGTAGTGAAGGTGTTGGACTCTAACATGGCTGACAGTGGTTTGAATCCCAGATCTGGGGGCTTGAAACTCACTCAGGGCACGTGCATACATGCCCAAAATCCCTAGAGGAGAATGGAAGAGAAGGGATTGCATCATGGTCATCTCCCGGGGTGGTGGTGGGGGGGGTGATTTCTCACTGTCTGTCTCCATCTTTCTGGTAAGCACACACGCCACATGCCCCATAGCAAAAATCTCTTTTTCTTTCAAAAAAAGCAAAGCCAAATAGGTACCCTCTCCTCTTATCTTCACTCCTGTCAGCTGTCAAAAGACAGACTGCCAGAAAGCAGGGCTGCCACTGGTACAGGCGTCCAACATCTGTGTCAACAGGCAGCACCACGAAGGTCTAGCTGTGATGGCACCGGGGCAGGGTGGTTTGAGGTGGGATGGGCATGACCCCAAAGTCCTTCTCAACTCTACATGCAATAGTCTTGTTTCTGCTCACCACCACGTTGCAGGTGCCCGAGACTGAGTGGATGCCTAGGATAACATTCAGTGATGGGGCAGTAGCACAAAAAGTACCTTCCTTTGGAATGTAGGCTGAGGAAATAACAAATCTGACCCTCCCACCAGCTTAAGAATCATGGATCATTAGAGCTTTAAGGCCAAACATGCGCTTTTTACTTTTTTTTTTTTTTTTTTTTTTTTTAATTTGCCCAAGGCTCATGATTTTGTAGGATAGAGATGGAAAGAGATGAACGGAGAGAGAAAGAAGTAAGAAAGCACCCTCCCTTTCCTCCATGAAGGATGGTCAATCCTTTCTCCTTTGTTTCTCTCTCCTTTTGGGATTTTGGGCATACATGCACATGTGTCCACACAGTTTTTAAGATGCTAGGTGTGGGATTCAGTGAGCAGTTAACCATGTGGGATTCAGTTGCCTTGACTGCCATGCTTCAACCTGGCCCCAGGCACCTAAAAGTATTTTTTTTCCAAATTTATTTATTTATTAATTTTCACATGAGAGAGAGAGAGAGAGAGAGGTACTCTCAGCAGGGTCTCGCCATACTGTGATTCTCCCTACACCAGTCTTCAGTCAACCAGGATGGTGGGCATGTTTGTGCCCATCATGTTCAGGTTGACACAGGATCCGAACCTGGGATGGCTCCATGTGGCCCTACTATCACTCTGTGGCACCCTACCTGCTGTGGCACCACAGCTGTGGACAAGCCCTTACTATTCACCCAGTCTACCCTCCTCCAACTGCAGAGAAGCTAAGTGATCTTTGCCCCAAGGTGCAGGGCCGGAGCAAGACTCCTGCCTCGTAGCTCTTAGATCAGCAGGGCACCTTCCCGGTCCATGACTTCTGATACTGACCACGTTTATCACAGAGTTACTGGGAACACCCAAAGACTGCTTTATGACTTCACATGTGTGTATTCTGGAAGGAACAAAGTACAGATATCCAAATTCTATCTCAAAAGATTGTAACCAGTCAGCATTAACTGAGAGTCCTCTGTGGGCAAAATATTATTAGAAAAGAAACTCACAAATGAAATGGAGAGAAAAGATCACAGAAATGGACACATTATACACCGACAATAGGTGCTAGCCCAGAAGAGCCACAAGACTATACACTCTGTTTCTTCGGATTCCATCCTTATGAAACAGCCTCTGAAAGACCAGTGTGACCTCCAGTTTACCTCCATCAGTAAGTCGTGTCCTGATGAGGGTGTGTAAGCATTTGTGCCTCCAAAAGAGTCCATCCCAACTGTAAATTATTAAATGAATGTTCTTATTTATCAATGTCTCTTGTAAATGTGCATCAGTCCATGAGAGGACAGTTGATCTGTATGCACTGACAACCTCAGATGTCTAGACCACAAGGTGTTGGGGCTGGCTTTGGAGCAGAGATGGAGCCTGGGCCACATTCCTGCTCCTAGATTCTTCTCTCCACATTGCTAGCTCAGTCACCTTGAAGAGCAACAGAAAAGGACCAGAAACACTTCTCAGTAGACTGGAGAGAAAGTAGATGCCAGATTGCAGTGTGCTGAGAGGATCACAATCGTAACTGTGTAAGCATAAAGATAAAGTAAAATGGACTCTACAATTTTCTCTGACTTTATACACATGTACAACTTCAAAAACAGCAGAAGAGAGAAACAGTTTCTTGCGGCCATTCCCACACCCTCTATTACACGGTAATTATTTGTATTTGCATGAGTACAAAGACCCAGATTACTTTTCTTGCCTCTGTCTACCTAGGACCGAGCCCTACACAGACAGAGGCAAAGGTACATGACAGGTGTTCAATAAATGTTCAAGTGAATGGAAGCATGAGTAAATGAATGATGTTCTAATTTCTCCAAACTGATCTTTAGCCACAAGCCTCTTCTAGGGACTTTTCCAAGTGACTCTAATGTAGATCTCTCCAGTTTTGTACAGTAAAACATATCCTGTTTTCCACTTCCAAAACCTTATAACAAGAGTCAAATCGTGCAAAACTGCCTCCTTAGGGACTGAAGAGGCTGCTCAGGAGTAGGTTCTGCCAAGTGTCAGTGTTGAGACCACCTGCTTCTTTGCTCTCAGGGCAATGACCCTGCAATCTCATTTGCAATCATTGTTCTCCAAAGGAAGTCCCATCCAGCTTTCACAGCGCATAGCCAGGACAACGGAGTGCTGTCACATAGCAGTAGAAAGCTTGGCTATGTAGGGAGACAATTGAGTGCCAAGCACTTGGGACACATGTGCGCTCATGTGTGCATGGTCCATGTGCACGTGTGTGGTGTGTGTGTGCAAGGAGGGAGAAGTGGAGTTCGACACTAAGCCTTCAGTGGCTAGACATCCATTTAGCAAGACCCGCAAGCTCAGCATCACAGCTCTGCTTAGCATCACTGGACAAGTGAGATGAAACTTTAGAGATAGTGTTTAAATGATTCTTGCCTCTACCTGTTTTTATTATAATAGTAAGTTTTATTATATATTTTTGAGGATTATCCTTTATCTTTTGAAATGAGAATAAAAATAATCATGTACTTAAAAGTTATGGGTGTAGGGGTTGGCAGGGGGCGTGATGATTGAGTGCACAAGACTCCCACATGGCTGACAGTGGTTCAAGTCCCAGACTTTGTGGCTCGTTTTCTCACTTTCTTTCTCTTTCTCTCTGGTCAAATTTAATGAATAAATAAATGAAGTTAAATAAAATAAATTTTTAAAGAAAAAAGTTACGGGTGGACTAGGGATAGGATTAGAAAGGATTGTAAACATATATATGACACAGGTTAATAATAAACTTACAATGTCTACTTTAAGAGAGTTCAAGAAAAATAAATCATTAAAAAAATGAAAAGTAATGCTCTACACACATATCTGCATGTACATATATGCACGTATGTGTGTGTGTGTGTGTGTGTGTGTGTGTGTGTATAACATCCCTGGTGGTCTCCAAAGCTCATGACTAGTTAACTTGATCTACCCAGCAGTCACCTTGTGAGGAAGACAAATGGGCTATAGTCTTCCCATTTCAAGAAGAGAAAACTGAGATCTAAAGTGATTGATTGAGGTCATCTGGCTATTAAGTAGTGACAAGATGATAACTGAGTCTCTGCATTCCCAGACCAGCATGTTTGTTTAGCTAAGCTATTTCAATATGGGTTGAGGCTTGGAAGACAAAATTACCATCAGCTCTATTTCAAAAGAGCAACTCAAAGAAATATAAGGCAATGTACTCAGTCTATCATTTTAGTAAGCTCTCCAGATTCTTTACCTATTGAATATCTCATAAAGATGAAAGCCTCCCTTTAATTATTTCATTCCTGCCCCAAATTCATAAGAAAAAAATCATTTAATACAAAACCTTTTGTAGTGTGAGATGATTAGAAAATACTACTTGCAATAAACTTTGTATTATATGCTCAGGTTCAAACATTTGAAACCTTATTTTCATTAAACTGACATTGCTGCCAACTCTGCTTTGTAATTTTTTGTTTGTTTGCTAGAGGACACACATGCTCTCTGTCTGAGAGACAGAGACAGAGTAAAAGAGAGGAAAAGTGAAAAGCACCCACCCGAGAGAAAATGCCCATGCTCTAATTCCTTGTCCTTCCTCTTGGGATTCGGGGCATGTATATACACATGTCCGGTGTATCTTTCAAGCCAGTGGGTTTGAGACTCAAACCACATGGTTGGCCGTGTGGGATCCAGTTGTCTTTTTTTTAAAAAAATAATTTATTATTAATTTGCTATAGGACACATGTGCTCATCAAAGGGAGACACAGAGAAAGAGAGAGAGAAAGTAAGAAAGCAAGAACCCAGGTCCAAGATGTGAACTGTGATCAACCACGTGGGAATCCAGCACCTAAACCGCCATGACAACTGCTGACCCCAAGGGATCCAGCTGTCTTAACTACCATGCCACCTGCTGGCCTTGCCTTATAAATTTTTAAACGTTTGTTTTATTCAATATTTCTTCCATGAGAGAGATTTAGAAAGACAGAGACAGAAGAGAAAGAAAGAGAAAGAGAGACCCACCCCCACCAGGGTCTTCACTCTGTGATCCAATCCCAGTCTTAGCCAAGTAGGGTCATAAATACAAGCTCATGAAGCCTGTATGCTCAGGGAGATCCCAGGACTCGAACCTAGAACCCTTCCTATGTAGGTATAGCTGGATCATTGCTGTGTTATTGCCTGACCCCTGCAATTTTTAATATAAAGTTTTCTATGTTCAGCTTGCAAGCAAAATCTTCCAAGTCCTCCTTTGCTCCATGTAAGGGAAAAGAAGAGAGTTCTGCTAACGCTGGAGCTCTGTATTAGTCTGCGAGGGGAGGAGTGCTTCGACCCTCTGCTTGGATCATCAGGATGGTGTGGAGAGCGATGGAGACTGGGAATGCTTCTGGGCAGTGACACTCAAAGTGCCAGCCTGTGGGCTGTGGGTCCCATGATACATGAAGGAGAGGAAGTGTTTAGAAACTCTTACAGCAATTTCACAGAGTAATTTTATGTCTGTTGAATATAATAATAAAAAATTAGGTAGTATTTCCAGTGCTTTTTATTTCACTTTTCTAGTCATTTGTTTTTATTGTATCTCACGGAACTATTGATCCACAACAAATTGGAAAGGAAATAAAAGAACGGGTCCACTGCCACAGGTAGATTGAGAAGCGCTGCTCTAGGCCACCTCCCCAGACCTGCAGGTCTTATTTGGGAGGAATACAATGGTTTCCTAGAATCACAAAGATGCCTTTGCCTAAAGCAAGCACAAAAGCAAAATATATACATACTGAAATAAACACCTAGAGTTTCAATTACCCACTGTCTTCTGGCCCTCTAGCTGAGTTCTGAGCACTAGAACAAAACAGGTAATCCGGAAACAAATATAATCTTAACGTCAACTAAGCAAAACCCAAGGGCCCTACTGGGAATGAAAATTTTAAAAATCTGAACTCTTCAATTATATGCTGCTGACTATAAACCAGCCACGCTGAGAAAGGAACGGCTGGTCCTGCCCTCCCTCTGCTTTTTAGTAGCTGAGGTGACATGAGCAGGTGGTATTGGTTCAGTTCCTCATTTATAAACTGGCTCTGTGAAAATACACACACAAAGCCACTTGTTTGGCAGTCTCAGTCCCCCCGAAGAGGGGCTGAGTACTGACCGGACATGAGACACAATTACCCTCTCACCCGAGAAGGAGGTCCCTGCAGGTTAGGGGTGATGTGTATCAGTAGGTCAGGAGGCAGCAGCCAGCACAGCTGCCGCTTCTTAGGGCAGGTCTGGGGGAGAAGGAGGAGACCCTTCACTTACGGATTTCAGAACCAGCCCTGAAACTGAGCTGTCAGGGGACCGCTGATCACTATTCTGTAATCCTCTGTGTTCTTTCAGATCGCCAAATTTCTATCATTTTAAGGAGGCACTTTTAAGTTTTTGTCAACTTTTGAAAGTTGTACAATTTTTTTAAAGAACAAAATAAAACAGCAAACGTATTTTGTGGGGGGCAATAATGGACCAGAAATTTCATTAAATTAATTGATTAATTAAATTAAATTTCATTACCATGGAAATTGTATGTATATGATTTTGTGGACAGACAATAGATGTTATTAACACTAAAACACCGTTTTCCTGTTCTCTGCGATTTCTTTGGTATTTGTGACAATGCAGACTCCCTCTAGTGGCCAAATTAATATATGTAAATTCACAAGTTCTGTTAACAAAAAAGGGTTATCTTGTAATCTGGCTTTTTTTAAAAATAATTTTTCAATATAAGATATTTTTAGAATACTTTAAATGGGATAACTATATCTAATCAAAGAAAATATAAAAGTATCCTTAAATTATTTTGATTTATATGGTAAATGTAATATTTAGTTATAATTCTTACAATTTATTAGATACCAGTTCATTCCTCTGAGGCTGTAGTGTCAAGGGCTTAGAATAAAGTTGGGCCATTATTAAATTTATTAATATGCCCATGATGATTATTTACTAATAGCAGCACTTATATAGGTGAGAGAATTTCCACAGATAGATGATTTCCAAAGCAGGTATTATAAGCTATGACTGTGATGAAGACTTTACTCAGCATAAAACACATTTAACCTTTATAGGAAAACTACATAGTTTTAAAATAATGAGCATAAAGCTCTGCTTAAAGGAGATAATATATCTGGAACCTTGATCATTGTAAAGCAAAAAGTCTGATATAAATGAAAAGCTGATCATTTTTTAACCCAAAAATCTGAAGTCCAAAAATCCTCCAAAAACTGAAACTCTCTGAACACTGATGCGATGTCATAAGTGGAAAATGTCACACCCCATCTCGTGTGACAAATCAATCATGCTGCAAAACAAAACAATGTATAAAATTACCTTCAGACCACGCATATAACATGCGTATAAAACATAAATAAATTTTCTTTCAGACTTGGTTCACATCTCCAAGATATCTCATTATATAGATGAAAATCTTCCAAAATCTGAAAAATTCCAAAATCCAAAACACGGACCCAAGTATGTTCAGTAGGAGCTACTGAACCTGTATTATTTTTATCATTTAACCTCCAGATCTTATTCAGATGAAAAATAAAACTCTGAGAACCACAGAACTCAAACAACTCACCTTGGTCACTCAATAAGTTAGCAGAAAACAGAAGTCAACTTCCCTGACCTGTAGTCTTTTGGTTCTGCATGTGACTAAGGAGAAATAGTTTTATTTTGTCAACATTTTTTCTTTAAATTTGTATGTTAACATGGTCATGTGATCATAATGTGTTTAGATTGATTATTTTTATTGTTTTTTGCTATAGCGTGCGTGCGCTCTCCAGAGAGACAGAGAGAGACAGAGAGACAGAAAGCAAGAAATCACCCCCCAGGGGGGATGGCCACGCCGCAATCTCTTCTCCTTCATTCTCTTCTCGGGATCTTGGGCACACATGCACACACACCCGGCATGAGTTTTAAGTTACCAGGTCCAATACTCAAACCGCAGTCAACTACACGGGAGTTCAGCGACATAGCCATTATTTTAACTGCTGGTCCCAGTTTAGATCGATTTTTTTTTTTTTTATTAATTTTGTTTTGGGGGGGGAAGGTTTTTGCTATAGGGCGCGTGCGCTCGCCAGACAGAGAGAGAGAGAGAGAGAGAGAGAGATGGAAAGCGAGAAATCACCCCCCAGAGGGGATGGCCACGCCGCAATCCCTTCTCCTACATTCTCCTCTCGGGATCTTGGGCACGCATGCACATGCGCCTGGCATGAGTCTAAGCCACCGGGTCCGGGACTCGAACCGCGGTCGACTACGTGGGAGTCCAGCGACATAGCCATTATGCTAACTGCTGGTCCCTGGTTTAGATTGATTTTGACATGGAAAAAATCTCATTGTTTTTCTCATACCACTTACATCCCTTTACATTTTATGGATTATTTAAGCACAGTCAGAAGCACTTGTTACCTGATGAAAAAGGATCCTAAGGAATTCTTTTATGGACTGAAAGTGAAAAATTGAAAATTAGTAATTAAAGGACATTTGCAAATTTCTGGCACTAATACTCTCCCAATTATGGAGGACTTAAAAGTTAAACTCTAAGTTTCTTATAGATTTCTGAAATTTTATGAAGAATGAATGACACCATATTAGTAAAAGTGCTTTAAAATTGTGGCAAACACTACAAAAACAAGTTCTTATTTTAGTTAGCCAAGGTTAAATCACACAGGGGGAAATAAAAGATTTTACTATTGTTTTAGTTTCCTTGACGGTGAAAGAAAATAGAAGGAATCTGTCAATCTTTTTGGAGAATGAATGAAAACGGAAAAAAGTCACCATTCTCTGCACAAACACTCAATGAGTGGCAGGTGCTGTGTTAGGTGCCAGAAAATATATGATTAACTTTCTCCTGAAAATGTTGCTGTTTGATTTGGGCTAGAATTAAAATCTTACTATAAACATGGCTGTGAACTATCGTAATTATACTCACATAGAAATATAGTAACAGGTTTCCAATCTTTAGAGAAGGCCAAACACATCTGAAATCATTGAGTTTTCGATGATGTGAACATTTCCAAGCCCCACCCCACCCCCATCAATCTAAATTGTAAACTGGCAGGTCAGAAATCATGTCTGTCTTGTCTACTGCTATATGCCCAGTACCTACTATAGTGCCAGGCACAAAGTAGGCATTTGTTTTGTATTTGTGAAATTTGAACTCCAGACTGGAGGTCATAGGAGGGAGGAGGGTGACAGGATGAAAGAAAGATTGACATAAGGAGTGTAGGGAGGTTAGTGCCTTATCCTTGAGACGTGTGGCTCTCTGTAGACATGCCACCTAACTAACTACTGCTGCGGGAGAACATTTGCCTGGGCTCTACTTCACAGACAAGTGAAGGCTGACCACATCTGCCAGAACTTATCCAGAATTATCCACATCTCCAAGCTGTCAACATTCCAAGTTGGTGAAGAAAAAGATGCGTAAGATCTCATCTATTTATAGAGTCCACGCAAAAAAACAAACAAACAAACAAACATTAACAAACATTGCTGCTATTCATTTTTTATTCTTTTTTTTTAATCATTATTTTAGGGATCTGCAGATGGTGTAATAGCTACGTCACTGGACTCCCATGTAGTAGACCGCGGTTCGAGTCCCGGACCCGGTGGCTTAAACTCACGCCGGATGTGTGCACAAGATCCTGAGAGGAGAATGGAGAAGAAGGGGTTGTGGCATGGCCATCCCCCCTGGGGAGGTGATTTCTCGCTTTCTGTCTCCCTATCTCTGTCTTTCTGGTGAGTGCATGCGCCCTACAGCAAAAACCTCTCCAAAAAATAAATAAATAAATAAAAAGGAAGAATTATTTTATTTCATCTCATTTATTATTATTACATTTTAATTTGACTGGAGAGAGACAGAGAGTGAGAAAGCAAGCTACCAGGTCCAGGACTTGAACTGTAGTCAGCCATGTGGGAGTCCGGCACTTAACCACCATACCACCTGCCGGCCCCATTTTTTTGTTCTTTAAATGCTGATTAAGAAAGGCAAAAAGAAACTCTTATAAACCAGATCATTTCACATATTGGGCTTATTGATTCTGATAATATTTTTGGAAATCAAGAGCAGAGTCACTTCACTCCATGGTCCTGTGTCAGATAGAATATTCAACTAAAAAAAAAATAAAAAAGAGCAAGCTCCATAAAGTCCCACCAGTTTTCCAATGACCCATGCTTATGAATTTTTTTTTAAATCCTAACACATGATGGGTGATAGAAGCTTCTTTTTACTGTCAGAGAGATCAAAGAGGGGTTGAGAAAGAATCCATAAGCAGATGCTGCCCAGTGACAAACCTGAAAGCAGCAGACAGTGGGGCCAGATGTTGCAGTGACCTTCGGTCTGCAGAGCACGCTGGCACAGTGTTGATTTAGATGGTTGTTGGCAGAAGCTTTAGCTCCAGCAGCAGGGGAAAAAGAACTGAACTATGGAATTCTTTCCTACTCTTTCCCCTCATCAGAAAACCCGAAACCACTGGTCAGTAGTGCTGATGGCTGTCAAAGAAGTTGAATTCACCACACAAGCCTGCCAGTAGGTATCACATCAAAAGGGAGTTAGCTGAGTGAACAGAAACATCTTCAGGCTGTGCCATTTTGCATCCTGTTCAACTTTCAACAGCTGTTTCTTGAGAGAATACAGATGCAAAATAATTATACGAAAAGAACCACATAGTCAATATATGAGACAATGCTTACATTGATCACATAATCATTGATATAGGATATAACTAAGAAAGAAGCTGATGTGTCTAAGAACGGAATGGCCTATCAACAGGTATAATTAGCACCCACTGAAAGTTCTCAGAGAATAGCATGAAAAAGTAATTTTTTTAAAAGTTTTATTTGTTTCTATTATTATCATTTTTTAAAATTTGTAGGTCAGCAGGTGGCATGGTGGTTAAAAATACTGGATTCCCACATGGTTGAACGTGGTTCAAGTCCTGGACCTGGTGGCTTGCTTTCTCACTTTCCCTTTCTCTCTCTCTGGTCAAATTGAAAAATAATAATAACAAATAGAATTAAATAAATAAATGATTCTTTAAAAAAATTTCTACAAGGCAGGCACACTCACCAGAGAGAGATAGACAGAGAGAGAGAGAGAGAGAGAGAGAGAGAGAGAGAGAGAAAGCAAGCTGTCAGGTCCAAGACTTGAACCACAGTTGGCCATGTGGGAGTCCAGCACGTCAACCACCATGTCACCTGCTGATCCTGAAAAAATAATTTTTAATCAAGCAAAATTATTCAAATAAGTGTTGCAGATATGAAAACTAATAATCCCAGTTTTAAAGACTGCTATCACATTATGTGATTACACTCATCATTCACTCAATAGGAATTTAAAGGATTTTTCTAGTAACCTAAATGTTCTTATTATTGTAAACACTTGTAAATAAGGCAAAGGCTCTTTAGTCTGAGGTTCTGACAGAATTTTAAATCCTTGCCACCATGCTGAATCACAGAACGTAAATAGAGACTTGCTTTATAATATTAGATATGATTGAAGACTACACAGTTCTTCTGACGCTTTTAGACATTTTGTCACTTTACCTGGAGAAATATACACTGCTTATTCTGAATTGCTGCTGATGTCCAGCACTTGTCAAAACCTCTATCTGTCAAGGCCTTCACAAAGAGTTGCAAAATGACAGATCAGGATGTCTGAGTTGATGGAGCCCCAGGAAAAATGGAACAGATAGAAAATTCATGACTCTAAACTACATCAAAGTGACTTCTGTCAACATCATGTCAAAAGAACTGTTCATTTTTAGAGGTTTTTTTTTTTTTAATTATATAAACACTTTTTTTGAGTATGAGCTAAGTGTAATAAATTTTTCCTTTTTGTACAGTATAATCATCCAAATGTTCCAAAAATATACTTTATATCATCCAGGAATAAGAAAAATTCTAATAGTAGATACTGTCTGCCAGTTAAAACCAATGACATTCAAGAGAGATTTATGAAGATACTATCAGCTTAAAATAGGACAAACCATCTGTCTACAAAGAAACAAAAGTATATTTTTTGCATATTCTTTGGACACATCAAATTCCTACAACTGGATTAATATTGTACTATTCTACAATCAGTTTTGATTTTTTTTTTTTTTTTTTGGCTTAGTGTGACAATTATAAAACACACCATTTCAGTGTAATTTTCCTAAACAGGTTTCTTGAAATATCTGGCATTTTATTTTATTTTTTTAAAAAATCACTGGAAAACCCTCATAATGCATAATTCCCTTAAATTATTGCTTTAGAAGGAAGTAAAAAATAAATGGCTTATGATATGCAGTACTGCATACGCAGAACCACTCCATAATCACATTCAAAGAGTCATTCACCGAATGAAATATGAGTTGCATAAATCAGGAAATGACCACTCTCCTGTTTTAATTCCCAACATCTTTCAGGGACGATGGCTGGCACCTGGTGCTAGAACCCAGGCAACTTGATTCCCACTGTTTAAATGTCAGTGAGATAAACAAGATATGTGACCTTGTGAGGACAAGACTGTGGGCCGTGCTGAACAGACAACAGAGCGAATATGTACAATCTGCCACACATACATGCATGCACACGTGTGCAGGACCCGCGCACACACCCGTGCATAGACAACATGCACCTGAAGGAGGAATCAAACATGAGTAACTTCCATAGTCACCTTAACTGTCCCTAACATGGTAAAACTCAACCATCTACATGATGACTTTAACCTTTCCTTCAGCCAAGATTGAACCATCTTGACATCAAACCTTTTAAGCCACTACCACTGCAGAGACCATCTCTGACTGTGATAATAGTGGCACTTGTTCCATGACACAGAAGGCCCACTATCTGTGGCCAGAAAAGTTGGCTTACCTGCAGAATGACAAAAGACCTAAAAAACGACAACCCCTTCTTTTGAGAAAAGAAGTCTGTTTAGAAGAGCCTCATGGTATCGTGCTTCAATATGCACAAAAGCACCATCTATTAATACAAATGTAGGGTGAGATCGCCATTTCTTCTTATAGGCAGAACTCAATATATCTTGAGTCCTACTTACGAAAAGATGTTTATTACCTGTAAGTGTACAGAGGTGTGGGCTTCACAGCAGCCGTGATTGGTAATAAGCCTCTTTTTCTCATTTACATTGATAGCAAGCATTAGTGAAGATATATGCATTTCATTTCATGGTTCAGAAAGAACAAAGTATATGTATATGTGATAGCAGTGGGTGGTTAATGAAATGGTCTGACAAACATAAGCTAATACATAATCATACCAGAATGTGACTGGAACACCTGTTCCTGCTTCACAGACTTCCAATTCTTAAGGAAAAGTTACCATTCTCAAGAAGGGAAGCCATTACTATTTAGACATCAATATGCTCTAAGGAAATTTTAGTCACTTTTGGTGGTGGTGGTTGTTGCACTCACTAAAGGGTGGCTATTTTAATGATATCAAATCTCTTTTGCTGGTGTCCTAAGAGTAATGAAAACTTCACACATGCATGAAGCTCCAGTAATTATTTTAAACTGCCTTCTGTTGTCCCCCTGAGGAACACGGTGGTATTTGTTTGAAGCAGTTTAATTAGTGTCAGGGTAATTAATGCTATGCTATCTACATGAGATCAAAACCCTTTCTTTGTAACACTCTGGTAACTAAGAACTAAGAAAAGGAAGCGTTTTGAAAACGTTGAGGCATGGTGTTAACCTGGGTTTGCCAGCGAGCTGACTGCTCCCCTGTACCTCCACACCTCACCCAAACGACAATTTCAGTCTCTCTCAGGATGAGATCAGACCCGTAATGCACTGAAACCACACTGCCAGGCATAGGATCCAGTGGCTGCTGTGGAATTAAATTCTTTCTTTTTATGGGCATAATCAAATTAACTAAAACATTCACGGTCACCAGGCACCTTTTGCTATAGTTTAATCCTTTAATAATGAAATAGTAAACTTTCGCCCCGACAGAAAGTAGACTCCCTCGTAAGCAGGGTGTGATTGTACCATGTGCTGATATAGTTTTTCAAATAAAAGAATCATTTGCTTTAATGAATGAATGTGATTCTGCTTAAATGCCTAAATAAAATTCGCATTTAATTGTAGGCATAGATATTCTATTTGACAATAATGTGAAGAGAGGAAAAACAGAGAGAGGCAAGGAGTGAAGTTAAATACACAAAAATTCCAGACACACACATAACGGGCACTACCATAAATCCTTTTTAACTGTTTCTTTGGTAATAAGCAACGGCAGTATAAATCTCCCCACACAAAACTCGAGCTGATCACAGGCTTAAGGAAATAGCTCCAGTTATCTCGGCTGGATAAATGATTATATCCTGGAGGTTATTCCAGTTTCTAATAAAGCACTGTAGCTAACAAACCAAAATAAAAAGATCCACCATTCTCTTTATTTTATAACAGATGAAATTACAGGCTGCATGGGATTGACACAATGGCACTGAATTTATTTTTACCCTCCAAAACGCACCGTGCAATGTTCATTTTAGAACAAGACCGGTGCTTTAACACAGCGAAGAGAACCAGCAATAGACTGATAATATTTTTTATGGGAAGGGGAGGCTTAATGGCACCCATCTAAAAAATAAACATGACTAGTTTTAAGTCAAACCAAATGGATTTAGCCCATTATATAAATATACTAAGCACGGAAATAACCTCTGCACTGCACAGAAATGAACAAAGAAAAACACGTCTGGGGGTACGAATGCTAAGTCTATGGTAGTTAGGAAATTGTGTCTGTATCCATCAGCGGCTCAAATTAAGGTTATCGTTATGAAATGAAATTCCACTAGCTCAGACGGGCGGCATATCACAACCTAAGAGGGTCTGTGCTGAGTACGTCGTCTTGAGGTCATTCATTACCGAATACCTACTGAGATCAGCTGACGAGCAAAATATGTTTTTTCACATCTTCAGTTCTGCTTCCTGTGACTTAGTTGTTTATCAATTAAAGTGATAAATACAAGTGACTTTGATAACACCAGAAACACATTATGTAGTAAAGTAACCTCCAGGAATGCTGCACTAAGAGATGCGTGCGAAGTTCAACAACTGTGAAGGAACTATTAAAGAGGACACACAAACAAGTGACCTTGACTGACAAGCGCACTTCATCCCAGCAATAAACAGCGGTGGTGCTGATAACTGTTCATTGGCGCAGAGAGTAATTACCTATCTGTCAGCGTTGCTGGTGTGTGCGAAATAGTATAAATGAAACATACATAATGTACGGCAATAATATCGGGCATGCAGAACCTAATGTATTATCATCATTCTCGGGACCCAGGTTTATGTGGCTGCCACCACTGAGTAAATGCCTTCTAGCCATGATAATTTCATTCTAATCTCTGTTCCATATTATAATTTTCATAGCTAAAAGATACTAAGGAGCAATACGTTTCAATCAAGGGCTAAATAGAACACAACCTGTAACTGGGTATTTTATACACCTATATATTTTTTTTCTTTCAAAAAATTTAGTCAATTTATGAAGAGACTGGAATAAGCTGTAAATTTATGGGTGACAAACCCTGTCTGTACCAATGTCATCGTGTCTGGAGATGGGCTGGAAGGGGCTTATGAAACGGTTGTCAGTTTTGTCTCCGCTTTCTTTCAACAACACAAAATTCAATCTTTTAAAATGCTTCTATTCTGTTCCAAAACATTTGTTGAGAATGCATTTTTTGAACAAAATTTAAAAGCTCCTATTTAAAAGAAGAAAAACAATCATCTAATTTCTAAGACAAACTATCTCAATTTGCTTGAATTGCTTAACTACATAACAGAAGAAAAAAATAATCTCCCACACCAGAATACTCTACTCTTCTTATAAAATTGTCTGATCTTCCACGCTTTCTCTTTTTTTTTTCTGTTAATGCAAAAGCAATCTGATGACACCTCAAAATCATATAAAGCCATACAAAAGAAACCTAGAAAATGTAAGTAGCATCAAGACTATCATTATACGCCTCTCGTCTCTGAGATGAAACATTGGAAACCCTCACTGCTAAGAGGGCGAGCAAGAGAAAGCAGCGCATCTCAAACTACATAATAGAAACAGCTGTTGGTCAGCTGGCTCTGTCATCCGGAGAAGAAAGAGAATAAATGAATGAATACGTAGAAAACAAACTGACATAATTGAAGGTTTTAATCTAGTTCTTCTATCTTTACAGCAAGAGGATATACTTAGAAAATTTTAGAGGAGTGTGAACTAATAGTTAATTCCAATGGTCTTTTTCTTTTCAAAAAATGCATTTTAACTGATTGTCCAGTGTCTCACTTCAAGGATCATAGATATGGATGATTTTACAACTACAGAAGGGCCTCATCTTCATTACTCGGCATTTTGTTCACCAGTTTCTCAACATGGTTTTCTCAATATCGAGGGTGATAAATGACATCATGATAGAAGAACAGGCAAACCAGAGAAGTAGTTCAAGTTTTTCTCCACTGTTATCCTTTTGTTTTACTGTACTTCTTTCTATATTATGGAGAAGAGTAAATAAAACAAGCAAAATACCTCATAATAAGTTGTTAGTGATATGCTAACTCTCAAAGAAGCATTTCTACTTTAAGAAAGTGGCAAAGGGGTCTGGCTGGTGGCGTGTTGGTTAAGATGCTGGACTTCCACATGGTTAGAGTCCCAGCCCTGACAACTTGCTGTCTCTCTCTCTCTCTTCCCTAGTAGAATTTAAAAAATAATAATAGTAAATAAAATAAAATAATTCTTTAAAAAAGTGAAAGAGGCAAGGCAGGGATAATCCTTAAAATGAAGAAACATTTTTTTTGATTCTTCAGATCATAACATTAAGAAGCCTGTCTGCTCTACTCATGTGTCCATTGACTTGATCATATGGCTCTTGCCCAGTACAGAAAAAATGTTACCAATTTCATGTCACTCGATCAAACCCAGTATTTCAGGATATGTTATAAAACCTGGTAGGTGAATAATGTCTATAAATTCATGACTACATCTTAATCATCTCAGTAGATTCCCCATTTGATTCGTATAATTCTATTGGGTTATGGGAAAAGTCATGACACAGTTTTTCTATGTAAAAATGCATCACGATTTTTCCAAAACCCCAATACTTACCTGAGTAACTTAAGTCTTTCTTGATGTATAACATTATATATGTGTGTGTGTGTGTGTGTGTGTGTGTGTGTGTATAAACACATATATATATATTATACACATATATGTATACCATTATATATTATACATATACATGTATATATACTATATGTATATGTATAATGCATATATAAAATACATCAAACTTACAAATAAAATATGTATCAGAACATAGAAAACTAGAAAATTTAAAGACAATGGTTTAAGTCGATTTCATTGATTCTAAGAATGACAACATATTTTTTACATCTTTGCTTCTTTAAAATTAGAGTTTCTGGTAATATCAAGACTCCCCGGGGACCAGCAGATGGCGTAATGGCCACATCGCTGGACTCCCATGTACTCGACTGCAGATTGAGTCCCGGACCCGGTGGCTTAAACTCACACCGGGCGCATGTGCGAGTGTGCCCAAGATCCTGAGAGGAGAATGGAGAAGGGATTGCGGCGTGGCCATCCCCCTGGAGGATGATTTCTTGCTTTCTGTCTCTCTGTCCCTCTCTGTCTTTCTGGCGAGTACACGTGCCCTATGGCAAAAACCTCTCAAAAACAAAAACAAAAACAAAAACAAAACTCCCCTACCATCAATCATCAAAGTACTTTGACTCTTGATTTTGATAAAATATAATATTTTAGGCTATTCTGGCTTTGAGAAATAGCCGATACACATTTATCTAACAATGATCCTGATCCAGGAACCAAGCAGTGGCTCAGTGTTAGCCAAGGTTCTGGGTTCACATCTCAGGTCCTCCTCAAGCATGCGAGTGCTCATGTGTGACCTTGATCTGGGCTGCCTGAGTCGGGGGTGACCTGTGGTACAAAAACCCTGTTGGACATACCTGTCTCTCTGTCTCTATCTATAGGTGTCTCTCTTTTTCTCTCTGGAAGAAATAAAATAATAAGCTTTTAAAAATGGCCCTGATCACAGCAGTCACATCTTAGCAAAATAGCCAACAAATAGCATATGCATTTTATGTTGACATCTAGATTATGCCTGTGTCATACAAAAACATTCATTTATGTTAATCAGTTAAATTGACTAATTGATTTAATGAGGAAAAATTAACCACATCTACTGGGTTCTACTGATTCTGTTAGGACCATACCAACCTTGTGCTGGTGTTTTGGGACATTTATTTCTGTAGCCTACCAATAACTAAGTATTAGTACATTTACTGGCGATTCTCAACCTAGGGATGGGGCAGAAAGCCAAGGGACTTTTACATATTCCTAGTCCCATAAAGTGACAAGTGACCCCTTCCTCTGAGAAGCACAGCTGTATGGGCCAAATGTGTGGGTAGGGTGTGTTTCTATCACTTTGGCATATTAGGGAGATAAAGGTAGTGAGACCCAAAGGAGAAAGCAATCAAAATTCAAAAAAGAGGAGGGGAGAAAGATCATTTTCCCGTTTTTTTTTTTCAAATAGTCCCAAGAATATGTATATACAATGTGATTAGAATTCAAATTTTTTATTGCCTCTTTGTATACCAGAAAATTACTACTGCATTTCATTGTCAATATTCTTATGCCTAAAACATCACTTTTTTCAATGAATATGCTTTGGATGAATGAATGAATGAATGAATCAGAAAATGACTAAATGGTACTCTCCAAATCAAATTAGGTATTTTTATAAAAATGTTTATCTTAGGTGGATATTGCAAAGTCCACACAAAAATTTTTACAATCTCAAAACCTTAAACACAAGGCACTTGCTTTATCATGTTCTTTGGTGTGATAAGATTTTGAGGGGGTAGTAGAATTATTTAGAATTGATGGCTTTGCAGTTACAGTACAGTTTTACATCAGAAATTAACTTTTAATATATGGCTTAGTGATGGTAATACAGAGGTATGTAAAGTGTAGTTGCCTTCTTATAGGCAATATACTTGATTAATTTGGAACAATTTAACAGTGAAAGATTAATTAAGAATTTCATCCAGTACAAGCCATCTTTCTTTTCCAATTACTTGCCTTTAGAGCCACCATAACTGTTTTAATAATTGCACTGAAAATGCTAGAATGTATCAAGATAATACAGTGATTCCGCAGGAACAATAAAATTCAGAAACATGGCACTTTGATATTTGAAACATTTAATACTGTGGCATAAATATAAACCCTCTGAACTCCAACAGGTTATTGTAACTCTGAAGGAATAAACTGAACCTTAAATTCTTTATTTACAGAAGAACTACTTTTATTAAACATCCATTTAAAATACTTGGCCAGAAAAAGAAAACAGCATTAAGAACCTCTCTAATTAGATGTTATTAGATTTCAAACTTATGATAACATTTCTCAGTGAAAACACACTTAGAATGATCTTTGAAACAAAAGTATATCCTGTTTAGCTGTAAACTTGTTCCTAACTAAAGGAAAAATTTAAAGGACTAATTGTTATTGTTTCCAGAGGGTATGAGAAAGCACCTCCGGTGGGACATGCTCATACTCCAAGCCCTTTCCTCTGTTTCACTTTGGGCATGCACACACGTGGGCTCAGAGTGCTCTTCAAGCTGCAGGGCTATGAATGGTCTGGCTCCTTACCCGCAGTGCCTAACACGATGCCATGAGGCTGGCCCTCAGTGAAACTTTACAGTGCAAAAGTGAACCTGAAGTTAGATTAATAGTAAAATCACTATAAGACCCAGAGTAAGATGAGCCAATAATGAGTATAAGGAAAAAATTTTAAACTTAGCTCTTCTTCTCATACTGTTAAGCTAGAAAGACTGCTGTTTGTGAATCAGTCATTCACTTATTACCTGAGTGACTGTTAACAAGTTAAGCACATACTTTCTTATATCTCTAACTTTAGTGCCCAGGATCCTAATTCCAATATAATAGAAATAGTTGTCAAACTTTAAGTTTCCATCACTTATCTGTTTTATTGGTGTGTTTTTTGTTTTTGTTTTTGTTTTAAGAGAGATTTTTGCTATAGGGCCTGTGTGCTCACTGGAAAGAGAGAGACAGAGAGACAGAAAGTGAGAAATCACCCCACAAGGGGGATGGGCACGCCGCAATCCCTTCTCCTCCATTCTCCTCTTGGGATTTTTGGCACATATGTACATGTGCACGGTGTGAGTTTTAAGCTGCTGCGTCTGAAACTCAAACAGTGTCAATTATGTGGGAGTTCAGCGACATAACCATTATGCCATCTACTGGTCCCACTTCTCTAGTTTCTGATATCCAAGCTGCATACAGAAATCTTTGCTTCAGAACAATAGAAATTCTTGCCCTAAATAAGGGCTCTAATACTCTTTCTGATTGGATTCAATTAGGCCCATTTCATCCCCTATTAAAAATAGTAAAATAATCCCAATAGGAATGATATGGCTTGATAGAGAGGCCATCCTGAATCATGTCAAGAATAGGAAGATCTGAATGGACCATGTCTAAACTACTCACATTAAGCACGTGTCTTTAGTACCCAGGGCTCTCATCTCTAAAGTAGCACAGCAACATTAATATCTCACTGGCACATCATGGGCCCTCACTAGTTAAGAACAAAGATTATGGTCAGCTTTAAATAAATGTTTTCTTAAAAGAAAATAGTTAGGCTGATATCAAAAATGGAAGCCAAAGATCAGCAGGTGGCATGGTGGTTACGGCATCCAGATCCTATCAAGACATAGCCAAGACTCATTTTAAGGCCTAGACTCGACAACTTGAAAATCACTCTGGGAACATGTGTGTGCATGCCCCAAATCCTGAGAGGAGAATGGAGAAGTGATTGTAGTGTGGTTATTCTTCCTGGAGGATGATTTCTCACTTTCCCTCTCTGTCTCTCCCTGGTGAGTGCACATGTCTTATGACAAAAAAAAAAAAAAAAAAGGAAGCTGGATTGTGACGCTGTCATCGTAATTGAGCAATTCATCTTCTGAATGTCATCTAGTAGCTTACAGAACCAGAATTATTAACTAGAATCAGAATTTCCAATAGAAATTTTAATTGGTATTAGAAACCTTGAATGATTCATCTTTCAACAATAATGCATTAATTGCATTTAGAATTTACACTTGACAACTCAGGATGCACATACTGTGCAACTTAGATGTACCAAACAACCTTCCAGAGAGAAAATGAAAGGTAGAGAGTTTTACTAAAATAATATTTCATCCTAATGGAGTTCATTTTCATTTAGTTTTTAAAGTCCCTAGAGGCCAAGAAAATGAATAATTGAGCTAATGTTATTTCCCCAAATTCTAAAGTCTAATATCTATTTCAACATGCCTGTCTTATTCAAACTCACATCTTCCAATAACTGACTTAGCAGCTTTCTGATCTGTGACATATATATCTAGGTGAAAAGTTCTTTTTTAGGCAACAGTGTAGGTCAAGCTCACCTAGGGGAATTTATTTGTTTCTAAAGAGGTTATAGTGGGTCCTTTCTTTTGAGTGAACAAAGATCTTGAAAGCCAAATCAAACTATTGCTGTTTAGAAACTCAATAGTCTCCACAATTAGCAATGAAAAATAACCAGTAGTAGAAGACAGCTCTTGTCATTTGACATAAAAAGTTTCCCCACTTAGTAATATAGTAGGTCATACTGAATAGCCAGTTATCACCAAATTATACTAGTAATAGTGGTCTATTTCATCAAAACATTCATTAATACTATATAAAAAAGTTTTTTTAGTCATTCTTTTTTGAACTCTAAGTTGTTTTACTTTTTTAAAGAATTTTAAAAATTTTATTTATTATTACTATTTTGTATTTTTAAATTTGCTATAGGACATGTGCACTCATCAGAGAGACAGAGAGAAAGAGAGAGAGAAAAGAGCAAATCACCAGGTCCGGGACTCGAATTGCAGTCCAGCACACGGGAGTCCACCCCGACACTACCTGTTGGCCCTCTAACTTGTTTTTCTAAGGACTTAAAATTCAAAATAAAACTTAAAAATTCTCCCTACTATGACCAATTACAAATTCTAGAATTCTGAAGATTTCATTGGAAAATATACATAACAAATAAGACAAAACCATTTCTTTGTAATTGCCAGAAGGCACAGCATTCACCAGAGAAACAGAGGGAGAAAGCATCCCCAGTGAGGTGTGGTCACATCACAATCCCTTCTCCATTTGTTTTCAACTGTCAGAATTTTGAATACACACATGCATGTGTGCCTGGAATGCATAAGTCACTGGAGACTCAAAGCTAGGTTTTTTTTTTTTTTTTCTTTTTTCTTTTCTTCGGTACTTTGCAAGACTTAATAATCACTATTTTCATGTACATTAAATCCTTAATAAGTATTTCATGAGAACTAACAAAGGTATGAATAAGATACGTTTAAGTATAATGTCAATTTCAGTATTACTAGGCAATATGGTATTTCAGTTTATGAATCCTCCCATTTAAGCATTTAATGATGGACATTGAGGCTTTTCCAGAAGAAGGTGATAGGAGAGACACAATAAAAGGACAAAACACATATAAAGTTTCTAGGAAATATAATAAAACAGAAACTAACAGAAAGGTATAAACAAAGTTAAGAGGGCTAAATTTTGTGTTTACTTATTTATTTGGAGAGGTTTTTTGCTATAAGGCATGTGCGCTCGCCAGAAAGACAGGGAGAGACAGAGAGACAGAAAGCAAGAAATCACCCCCGAGGGGGGATGGCCATGCCACAATCCCTTCTCCTCCATTCTCCTCTTGGGATCTTGGGTGCACACGCACACGCGCCCGGCATGAGTTTAAGCCACCAGGTCTAGGACTCGAACCGCAGTTGGCTACATGGGAGTTCAGCGACATAGCCATTAGGCTAATTTCTGGTCCCTAAATTTTGTGTTTATTGAAAAACACTTAAATGATACCTTCATACTGATCATTATGAACTCAGCAAGGATTTCTGAAACAATTCCCAATTTTCACATTCAATGCTATAGCAAGGGCTTTTAAATTAAACTCATTACTTTCTGACTTAATGTTTTATTAGAAAATTTCATAATTTTTGAAATATCCTTTAAAATATTTTGAATTCTTGAATATTTTCACATAAGTGAATATAATATCTGCACTCTGAGTCTAACCACAACACTGAAAGTGTTTGTTGTTAAAAACAGTCACACATAGCAAAATCTTATTAGAAAACATTTACATGTTTGTCATTCAAATAAAGACTGAAGCCATTTGCGAGTGTGTGTTTGTGTGTTGGGGGAAACCTTTCCACTGGTTTTGTGTCTCTAGATGGAGAGATTTTCTCCTACATAACATAACTGGTCTCTCTCTTTCTCTACCCTACACTCACCTCCTGCTTTGCCTCTCACCAGAAAGGAATGCTCACTTATCTAATTGTGGGCAACCCTGATTTGGCCATGCACTGGTCCATGTTACTCCAATGAGCCCAGGACCATCTAGCCCCTGGACTGTTTCCTATAATCCTTATTTTGATTGTGTGCTTTACAACGAGTGAGCAGTTCTTTAAGATATTAGAGGCAAGATATCTTAGAGCTAATCTGAGTAAAACAATCATTTGCATTACAAGCACAAAACGGATAAATGGTATAAATAATAGTCTTTTTTTTTTTTTAAGAAGGAAAAGAAAAAGGAAATAACTTAGAAAATGCTTTTCCCCCAAAACCTTTAGCCTGTTGAAACTGAAGCACAATAGAGCACAACAGATTTGATTCCTGAGTTAGTTTCATTATACTGATTATTAATTGCCATGAGATATTTCACCTTACATTTTATCATTTGGGAACAACTTATTTGAGTCTCGTTTCACAATTCATTGTGTCACGCCACAGAATTTGGTTGATCTTTTACTGTAGGCGTTTCAAGCACAGTTCGATCAGATAACAACAATGGACCCGGTTCATTTTTCTGAAGGTAATGTTCAAGCAGTAGACAATCACACAGACACCATCTCTCTGGCTGCAGTTGTCTCAGAACCAGCCCCTGCAATTCTGCAATCTCTCCAACCCCTCCTAGCCTTCCAGTTGTCCTGAGCTCTGTCATAGTAAAGCACTGTCAGGACCAGGTTGTCCTTCGAAGCTCTCTGACTCATTGACTTCCCATTTACAAATACAAACCACATTCTTTAGAGGGGAGTCCAAGGTTCTTCGTTGCTTTATTCTAAACTACTGTAAAAAATCATCCTTGAAATTCAGTTAGAAAGACCAGCTCTTCATTTCCTAAACTCATCTTGAATTTCTTTCTGTCCTCCTTTGCTTGCACGGTTGTCTTTGATCTAGCATTATTTCCAACCTGCTCATTTCACAAGGTCAAATACCAATTTTACTTCATTTGCTCATTCATCAATGGAGGAGATAGTGGTTAAGCAGCTCTTATCTCTCAGTCATTGTTAGTCACTTTCTTTCTTTCTTTTTAAAGAATTATTTAACTTTAGTTATCATTATGATTTTTAAAACTTGATCAGAGAGAGAGAAGCAGAAAGTGAGAGAGGAAGAAAGAAAGCAAGCCACCGGGTCTGGTATTTGAACCACAGTTACCCATGTGCGAGTCCAGTGCCTTAACCACCATGCCACCTGCTGGCCCCAGTCACTTTCTTTCTTAAACCATTCTTAACATGCCCAATGTCTCCAAATTTGGAAGCAATCATTTGTTTCTCAGCGTTCTGCTAGCACTTAGCACCTCAGTTAGGACACTGCCATTTTTAGATTCAGAAACCTACTTCCTGTATCACTGTAGGCTCACAGTACCCAGCAGTAGTCATGCCTCGTACAGTTCATGAATGGATAAATCAATGGTTAAGTAATAGATGAAAATATAAATACAAAATACATGGTAAAATATAGAGAATATATAGAAAATATATTCATATACTTAAATTTGTTTATATTTATTTATATTATATATATAAACCAACTTACAAAAATAGTCAAAAATCTTTTAATTTAAGCTTCATGTTTAGAATTACATAAAATATTTAAGCAACTTAATTTTTAAAAAATTATTTATTTTTTTAAGGATTTCTGCCATGGGCATATAACCTCACCAGAGAGAGACACAGAAAGACAGTGAGAGGGAGGATGAGAAACCACTCCCCAGGGAGGATGGCCACACTACAGTCCCTTTTCCTCCATTCTTCTCCTGGGATTTTGGAAACACATGCATATGTGCCTAGCATGAGTATAAAGCCAACCAGGTCTGGGACTTGAACCATGATTGGCCATGTGGGAGTCCAACATTTTAACCACCATGCAACCTACTGACCCTCAAGACTTTATTTAGCTCTTTCTTCCATGAATGAGGAGAGAGAGTGAGAGCATCCCAACAGGGTCTTCACACTGCAACCCCTGCCCCCAGCTTCAGCCAGCCCTGGATCATGAGTATACACGCACCTCGGGTGTTCAGAGAGGTCTCTGGATACAAACCTGGACCTCCCATGTGGGTCAGCCTCACAGAGTATTGTATTACTGCTGCACCACCCTCCAGCCCCCTCAAACAATTTAATTTTAAAAGGAAATATCTATACTTTGTGTTTGTTTAAAATGGGAAAACCCCTGCAAGATTTTTAAAAATGATACTACACTTAGATTACGATAATCACAAATTGCACATATAGAAATAATTGCGGAACCAGCAGTTAGCGTAATGGCTATGTCGCTGGACTCCCACGTAGTCGACCACGGTTCAAGTCCCAGACCCGGTGGCTTAAACTCACACCGGGTGCGTGTGCATGCATGGCCAAGATCCCAAGAGGAGAATGGAGGAGAAGGGATTGCGGCGTGGCCATCCCCCCTAGGGAGTGATTTCCTGCTTTCTGTGTCTCTGTCTGTCTGGCAAGCGCACACGCCCTATAGCAAAAACCTCTCAAAAAAAAAGAAATAATTGCATTGCAGATTGCCCGTTTTTGTCCCATATGTTTAGAAGGGGAAAAGGAGATGCAGGGCTGAAGGTGAGGAAGAGAGTAAAAGTTCCATTTCTCAAATCTTTCCAAGTTTAATCCCATGGAAAACAGTACTAGAGGTGCTGGGAACCTTTAACGCTAAACATGTTGGTAATATTTTCTGTCAGCTCGGCATGGAAAGCCCTACCCCAAGCTGTAGAACAGTGGAGCCATTGAAACTGTTCTCTGTTCTTACACAGCTCACAGCTGAGTGGAGACCACTTCACAGCTGCATGATAAACCTGGGTCTCTCCTGCTTGGTGACCCCAACCGACTGGGACCAGGAACTGCAGAGCAGCCCATCACCACTGCTCTCTGGAAAGGGACAAATGGTGGTGCCATAAAGAGCAGGAGGTGCCAGGGGGAGACCATCTGCCCAGTGCTGGTTTGGTCATCTGTCTCTGAAAGGAGCACCTGCCTTGGAGAAGAAAGTCAGGGTTTGTGGAAAAGAACTCCTGAATGGACGTCTACATTGACCCTTCGTGTCTCTGGCTCAACTTTTAGTTCTTGGGAAGCTAGTTAAGTGAGGAATTTGCCTTTCAGTAAGGCAGAGATACTTAGAAGGCTTTCTTGTCAGTTATTTTAAATTCTAAATAGTCTTACAATATGCCTTTCTTCTAGAATATGATGTAGAATTTGATTTGAATTTTCCAAATAAGGCTTTCTCAGAAAACCGTCTACTCAGTCATCAAATCAACAATGCTAATTGCAATTTACAACATGCAATGTAGCATGTGATAATAGTCTTATTATAGCACTTTCAATATAGCAGATTAAAAATTATTTTGGTCTTGGTGACTATGTCTCATTTTCATAAGTACTTTAAAAATGATTTTATGGCCAACTCTCATGTTTCTCTTCTGTGCTATTATCCTGCTCCTCACAAGGTTCTTCTGTGGGTTAAAAGACATACAGTAAGTGAAGAACTTAACGGAGCACCTAACACAACATAGCACAAGGTGACGGTTAAGGAAATTATAGCTGGTAGAGCCTCAGCAGAGGCAGCAGTAACAGTATTAGTAACATTTGTAGTAGTAGCTTCCAGACTGACTTCTCTTTTGCAATTAAGAATCTTCTTGAAATTCATATCCTAAAACTCTAAAAAAAGGGATTCAATTTGTATCTACAGAAATAGCATCATCAAGGACAAAAATAAAGCTACATCAGCAATCCTTTTCAAAGAAAACACTGATCTGGAGCTACCCATTATCAGCACTTACAATCTGGATCTCAGAACAGGAAACAAGCTGGCCTGCCTCAGGGTGATTTTTCTACCATTAATTCAATGCTAGAGTCATCATGTCACTTAAAGAGTGAAAAGTTAAATATAGAGTCACAGTTTTGTAATATATTATATTTATTATCACCAAATGACTTTGCATTTTGAATTCACATTTTGAAAGAGCTGTGTTTTTTTTTTTTTCATGGTTGTAGCTCCACTTGTGAAACTGGCACATTTATAGTCAACATGTATTTGTTGAGTAACTACTTGAATTTTTATAAAAGCAAGATAGATTTTTCTCCTCATTTATACACATATGTACATGTATGTATATATTTATATTTCTCATTATTTATTTAGAGATAGAGAAAGAAAGACAGATAGATAGATAGATAGATAGACAGATAAATAGATAGATAGTCTCTGACTTAGGATGGTTCTTCTTATGATTTTTTTGACTTTAGGATGGTGGGAAAGCAATATGCCCTGAGTAGAAACCACATCGTGAGTACCTGTGAAAAACAGTACCATTCTGTTTTTCACTTTTAAAAAGTATGGTATTCACAGGACCAACAGGTGGTGTGCTGGTTAAGTCAATAAAGTCCCACGTGGCTGACTATGTTCAAGTCTCAAACCTGGCACTAACCAAACTCTCAGGAGAATGGAGGAGAAGGGATTGTAGGGTGGTCGCCCCAACTAGGGGTGGGGGGGGCGGGAAGGGGATAGTTTTTCACTTTCTCTTTTACTGTTTCTCTCTGGTGAACACATGCACCCTATGACAAAAAACATTTTTTTTTCTTTTTTAAAGTGCAGTATTCAATAAATTACGTAAGGTAATGAACACTTTATTATAAAAAAGGCTTTGTGTTAGATGATTTTGCCCAATAGTATGTTCGTGGTTTTTAAACGTCTTTTTCTTGGAGACCAGCAGGTAGTGTGGTACTTAAGGTGCTGGACATTCCCACATGGCTGACTGCGGTTTGAGTCCTGGGTCTGGTGTCTTGCTTTCCCACTTTCCCTCTTCTCTCTGTCTGTGTGTGTCTCTCTCTCTGGTCAAATTAAATAAATGAATAAATAAAACTGAATAGAAGAATGAGCCCAGGATGGCTAGAGGCCTTGGCATTCTCCAGCAGAGTCACTGGTCATCCTGACCCAGCTTAAAAAATAAAAAAAGCCTCTATCCTAACAGAGAGCAAATGGGAGAGTTACCTTCTACAGTAAGGCGTTTGTCCCATGTGACCAACAAGTTGGAATCCTGTTCCTGGTAACTTGAAAAGCATAGTAGGTGTATGAGCATAATATGTCCCAAATTCTGATGGGATGCAAACATGGAGGAAAAGAGACTGTGATGTGACCACTTTCCACTTTACTCCTTTCTGGAAAGTGCACATTCCCTTTGTCAATTAAAGTAAATAAACAAGTAGAAGAAAAAAAATATTCAGCATTCATAAAACATAAAATTCTTAATATCCAGCATGCAATAAAAGTTATCAGCATGCAATGAAGTAGAAAAATATATGAAAAATCAAATAATAAAAGTAGACTCCAGCAAAGACAGAGGTGGAATGAACAGACAAAGCTGTTGAAATAGTATTTGTTTCAGTGTTTTCCATTTGCTCAAGAACATGGAAGAAAACATGGACTTGAAAAAAGAAGATATAAAAAATACAAAATTTTTGGAAATGAAAAAAATCTGCAATGAAAACTACACTAGAGGAGATTAACAGTAGACTGGATTAATATTGTGGAAGAAAATATCAGTCAGTTTGAAGAAATAGCAATAGAAAGACTCCAAAAGGAAGGAAAAGAGATAAAATAATTTAATTAAAAGGTTGTAATGAACGACCAGTGGAACAATATAAAACAATCTGAGCAATGCAAGTAATTGGAATCTCAAAAGGAGACAGGGACACAAACAAAGACAAAAATTCAAGCAATAATGGCCCAAATTTTCTAAATTTGATTAAAATTATGAACTCATAAATTCTCTTCTTTTATTACGCTATCTCATAGAGATTGCAGGATATATAAAAATTCAGCAATATAATTTAATAATTACTGTGAATACCTACCTGTCTTATGAGACAGGCTTGTTGTAAAAGTTCCTCAGGTAGTAACTCTAATCCCAACAACTGAGGAGTACAGACTACTGTTATTCCTATTCCACAGATAGACTCTCAGAAAGATGAGGGAGGTGAGGGTGGCTCAATGTAGCTCCACTCCTAAGCAGAGCCAGGACTCAAACCCATGAGACCTGGCTTCAGCATCTGCACTCTTTTTTTGTTTTCTTTAAGTTTATTTATTTTATTTATGACAGAAAGTATGTACTCAGATTCAAGAAAGAGGGCAAGAGAGAGAGAGAGAGAGAGAGAGAGAGAGAGATAGGCGCCATCAACAGGGTTTCTTCATACCTGCCTTGGCTCTCCAGTTGTCAAAATCTTGGGCACACATACATGCACTAAGCATGTTTTCAAACTGACCCAGGGGTCCAAATCCATAGATAACCATGTGGTGTCCCCCACTGCGGTTCAATTTGCTATTGTCTGCACCCCCAGCACCCACATTCCTTTTTTTTGTTTTGGAGAGGTTTTTGCTATAGGGCACGTGTACTCGCCAAAAGGACAGAGAGAGACAGAGAGACAGAAAGCGAGAAATCACCCCCCATGGGGGATGGCCACGCTGCAATCCCTTCTCCTCCATTCTCCTCTCGGGATCTTGGACACGCATGCACAAGCACCTGGTATGAGTTTAAGCCACCGGGAACAGGACTTGAACCATGGTCAACTACATGGGAGTCCAGCGACATAACCATTATGCCAACTACTGGTCCACCAGCACCCACACTCTTAACCATTATGCTATATACTTCTGTATGTCTGTGCAGTGGACAGACATCAGCACTTTAAGATTTGAACTTGAGCCTGAAGTACCCATTTTAATACTAACCGTGATTTAGAAACAATTCAATGCAGTTGCAGTTTTCATGAAGAATAGCAGTTTACCCCTATATCATCCAAGATCCAGAATGATGTCAATAAATGTGTGCAAATGCATGAACAAACCGGCAAAATGATGAAGAGCATGTTAGCATTCAAATTAGTGTGACCTGTCATTTCACCATGGGCTAAATCAGCAGGAAAACTGCATGTCTAGAGGAACGTGCACCTGTGATGTTTTGAAGACGTATTTTAAAATAAAACTGAGAACATCCAAATACCAGAGTTGTCAGCAACTTGACTCTAGTCAGAATTGGAGGGTTCTTGCTGACACATGTAGCCCTGCTTGTCCTTTGTCACATATGTGCTTCCCCTGCAAACTGTCAGTGACTTGTCAGAACTGATCAGAAAGTCTAAGGTCATTCCTCAGTGATGGACAGGTCTGGACACAACAGCATCTCATGTCTGGTTCTATGTCACATACCGTATGAGAACTGATGTCCCTATCATTCCACTCTCAGGATAAATGGCTGGTGATGGGCTTTTTTTAAAAAAAGATTAAAAAAATCAACAGGATAAACTTAACTTTTACTTATATTTTAAAGAAATATTTAATCTATTGTCACAGAGAGAAAAGATGTCTTATAAAAAAATGTAGAATTTGGGCCAGCAGGTGGTATGATGGTTAAGGGCACTGGACTTCCACATAGCCAACCATGGTTCAAGTCCCGGATCTGGCAGTTTGCTTTCTCACTTTCCATATCTCTCTCTCTCTCTCTCTCTCTCTCTCTCTCGGTCAGTCCTTATCTGGTCCAATTAAAGTAAATAAATAAAGTTAAATAAAATAATTTTTTTAAAAAAGGTGTAGAATTTCTCCCTACATATGAATGAAATTGCTCATGCTTCAATTTAAACAATCAAACGACCAAGTCCAGGAGTAAGGAAATAGGACATTTCAGTAAATGACCTGACACCCTGATTTCTCTATAGTTTCCAACCAACAAATTATAGGACAGATATCTGGAAGGATTTTTATTCCTTCCAAGGTGTTTACCTTGAAATTTGGTAGAAATTAAATTTGTGTTTGAAGACTATTTTTTTTAAAAGTGGGCACCTTACTGTTCAAATTGTCCTCTCTAAAGAGAAAAATGCTTGAAGAGTTTTTAATGATATTTTAAAAATGTCTGATATCATTAAAAGATTGTAAAATAACTGTAAACTTTTTTGGGAAAAGATAGAAATCAGACTGTGAATATGAATCTAAAATACATACTGCATAATTTGAAGGGGAAACTAGACATAAAAAATGCCCATTGGATAATTCACATAAATTAACACATAACATTTACACACCCTCTAGTTACTTGGCTTCCTTGCCCATGTTCTTTCATTCTCACATCTTCTGACCTCTTTAGTCATTATCTTTGCTAGTTACTTTATTCATTCTCATGGATATTACTAGAAAATACAGAGGGGGGGGAAAAGAATTTATCCTGTTCTGCCACAATTTCAAGATTCTGCCTCCATTTTTACCATCCTCACCCTTCTACAAAACCTCATAACATCTTTTTGAGGGCCAGCAGGTGGCATGGTGGTTAAGGCACTGAATCCCACATGGCCAATTCCATAGTTCGAGTCCTGGACCCAGCGGCTTGAAAAAAATACAGAAGGGATGTATATGTGTGTGTCCCCAATCCTAACAGTAGATGGAGGAGAAGATACTGTGGGATGGCCATGCTGGGGGAGGGGTGATTTCTCACTTTCCCTCTCTGTCTCTCTCTGGTGAGTGCACACACCATGCTATGGCAAAAATCTTAGAAAAAAAACAACAAAAAAAAAAACTTTGATTTTCATAAAATCATTGTCAACAGTAAGAGGAAAATCTGGAAAATGTTAGAGGAGAATCTACTACCTAACTCTCACTGCTTTTCCTACAACCAGAAGGCAGAAAGAGAAAGGAGAATGAAGACCCCTTTGCCGCAGAACGGAGTATCAGTTTAAGCATCGGAGGCCCTTAATGCTTACCACAGATACAGATCTGTGATCATGGTTGCGGGTATAACCACTTAACTCCTAGTGATTTGTTTCCAGCTAACTAGGGAGACCCACTCTTTGAATCCAAGTTCCTGGGAATATTCAACCATCAATATTTATTAGTCTACTTTTTTAAAAAGAAAATCTTTTTAATTCTAGAGGAAATAGAGATAAAACACTATCAAAGAGATTCCATGTTGTCACTGCTGAGCATCATATATTATTTTTTAACCATGTGACTGAACATTTCAGAAAATGGCCAACTACTTATTGATTTGTTAGCTCTTTACCAAATTCATGAGAGCCATTAAGATGTTTGTGTTTAATTAAACGAATCCTCCTAAATCATATTTATATATTCTACCTTTTCGGAAGTCTGCAAGTACAAAATAACATTGGAGCCATAACAGGCCATCAAGTCCACTCTGATACTCATCTTAGTGGAGAGTTCATAAGAAAATAAGTAACCTGCTCAGGTTAATATAAAGGGCCCAGGATAAAGTCACCGAGATGGGAGACATATTCTGGACTTCCCTCTGGAGTCAAGTCACTCCTACGGTCACCTGTAGCTATCAACCCCCTACACTCCTGAGAAATGACCACGCCCCCTAAAACCAAACCAGGGCTTAGAGTTTATCTTTTCCTTCCCCCTACAATCAAGACCATAAAAGGAGACCCTCCCTGCCATGAGGTGTGAACTTGTTCAGGTCTCACCCCCCCCCCCCCCCCCCCCCGCCCGTATTCTTGCTTAGGCTTGCCTAGACATTATCAATCAGCCCTAATAAGTCTATCTTCTGCTTGTATTCTTGTCTCTGATAAATTCTTTTACCACTCACACACCAGTCCTATTGCCCCACTCCACCACTGCAATTTCTAAGAGTTTTTCTCTTTCGAAAAAGATACTTAAAATTTCTAGCAAATCATTATAGTATTATGCTATGATACTTCAATATCCAGCAAATCATTATAATTGTAATATAAAGTTATAAAGCAATGAAAATAAATCACTGTCTTTATTACTATTATTAGCTATGTAAACACAAAGTTCATATACTTCACCTTTAACTATCAAAGCCAGGTAAGAGTATTAAAGGTACAACTTGGGAATTGGCCACATGGCCTGGTGGTTACGTAAGCTAGATTCCACATGCTGACTGTGTGGTTTGAATTCCAGACCCTGCAGCTTGAAAAAACATGTTGAGCATGTGTGCGTGTGTGTGCATGTCTAAAATCCTAATAGGATGGAGAAATGGGAGAGAAGGTGTTGTGATATAACCATGCCTCATTGAGGGGGGGATGCTTTCTCCTGCTCCCCTTTTCTCTCTCTCTCTCTCTCTGTCTTTCTTTGGCAAGTGCATATGCCCTCTGGAAACTGAAAACAACAACAACAAAAAATACAGGAACAACTCAGGCCATTTATGCAATATATGTTGGCATATCTAATATATTCCAAAGGCCTAAATAGGCAACTGACTTTAAGAAGTTGCAAAAATGTTTTGTCCTATAGGTATCTTTAAGGTTTTATGTTTATAAAGTCTTCAAAAAGTTTATGGATAATGCATATTATAAAGACACTATGTATAGATTTCAAATTTTTTTTGGCACCAAAATAAACTCATACCTCAATTCCATTTCTCAACAAACTTTTTAAAGTCACCATGTAGGCAAAATAGCCCTCCCATGCTATAGCTGTATCACAGAATGCTTATACCTTTTCACCGCTGCAAATTCAAGGTGGAAGTTGTTGACTACCTCTTTGCTTATCATTAGCCCAAGGAAAAATGGGTGTTAACAGTGCATCTCAGGCTCCCTTAGCAGTTTCTTTTCAGTGCTAAGCACCCAAGGCCTCTGCCCCAAGTCCTCCTCTAATTATACCTCTCTCTGCAGTCCAGGATTCCATCAGCCAAGGGAACTGATGTCCTCGTGTCTCCACCTGACACATGGAACATGTGGTGCAGGGGTAATCAGGCCCAGCACTCGCAGCGGGACATGGGTTCTTGTCCTCAGCTCATGAAAACTTAGAGACGCAGACAGGTAAGCAAGCAGAGTTCATTAAGAGAGAGTATGTAGATCAGAGAGTGGTTCTGAGTGGGTTGTCCTTTGGTGCTCATTGTGGCCCATATTGGATATTCTTGCATTTTTGGGGGGTAGGGAGTAAGATTGTCTTTTGGTTTCAAGCATGGTATTCTTAGAGTGAACCATTTCTGGGGGCTATAATTTGCCATGCATTTAGGTTCATTGGCCTATAATTTCCATTAGTTCCAAGCACTTAAAATTCTAAACTTAGGAGTTGTCATGTCTTGAGTCCTTGTGTTTTAATTATTTTGTTTGTATGCCTCAATAGTACAGTATAGATATGGGCTAGAGGGACAGAGAGCAGGAAGAAAAGTGATTTTTCCATCCATTTATAGTGGGCTGACTGGTTTTGGGTAGACTGCCTGCTTGGGAGGTCTCTCTGAGTCTCTGCTGGTACTCCCTCTTGACTTTCCTAGTTTCCCTAACTGCTTAGCCTGAATAGCCTCTACTTCACACCGTTGTGTTCATCATCCAGGGTTTAAAATTGAAATTCTCTAGCTCAGCAATGGAGAATCCACTTCTGGGGGCATACATGGGCTTCCTTTTTGGGTCTGTCTTCCAAAGGCTGATCATGTAGCTCTTATATTCACACCCAGGTCTGAGGCTAGAAAATGGCAATGATTTAGAGGTGGAAATTTGATAAAGCGATCTATTGCAGACATGTAAAACCCCTTGAGGAATGGAAGATGCAAAATGTGGGGTGAAGGTCACATCTGTATCTATCCCCCCACAATTATCAGAGGTGGATTCTCCTCAGGGAAACTGGAAAGGTGACTATGTGGCAAACCACTGAAGGGCCTATTTAACTTCCAGTGGAGAGGCGGGACTATCTCTTCAAGGTAACTGAGGTTCTATCTGTTCTTTAACAACCATCATGATTTGCCCGGTCATAGAATGCAGTGGTTTCTAAAGTGCTAAACTGGCAGATAATTTTGAAGTCATTGGCACAGATTTTTAAGAAACTTCAGCTCTTGAAAACTGTTTTGATAGATTTTTAGGACAACTACGAGTACACAACTGACAGTAAGTGACAATATCCATTCCCCCCCTCTTCAAATTATATGGGATTTACAAAAAGAAACAATTTAAAGAGAACATGTAAATATTATTTGAGCAATCTAAATTCATGACCACTGAGGTGGGTCCATGACTAAAACTGTTTGTACAATCTCTTCCTCTCCTCCACACTCGCAGATTGGCCACTTAAATCAAAGGGTTAATTCTAACATACACATCAGCTGAGATCCCCAGAAAGCAAGCACACACTCTTTAAACCACACTTTTGTGATAAATCAATAGTGAGTGCAATGGATTCACATATTATTAAGTAATTGTCTGTCAAGATATTAACAGTGTTGATTTCTGAAAAGAAGTCTAGAATTTTAAAAGCCAAACTGAGTTTATCAGTTAGGACAGATTGCTGCCTGTCTAAGTGACTTAGTTTGTGTGACAGAGCTACATACTGCCTTTGGGTTCACAAGTCCTTCAAAACTAAAGAGCCATGCTAATGGAAACCTTTTCAGCATAAAGCACCCAACAATCAGAGTTAAAGTTTTATTTATTGGCTTTGACCATCTACTTCTGTTATGAACCATAAGGGCCCATACACTTCATCAACCTCTAACAATAGCCGCAAGCTTGGACAATCTGTCTTGCGTCTTCGTTGGGTAAAGACTTCAATGGAACAGCCTCGATTAAAGAGCAGCCCACGCATAAAATGCAAACTCATTAAAATAAACTTTCTCAAAGGGGGAAACTTCGGTTCCAATTGAACTGAACTGTTTTTATTTCAGAGATGAAAGGCCCATTACGCAGCTATACATTCATGTGCTCTTGGCCTAAGTGTTTTCTATTTGACGACTTTAACTTTGGGTCCCTTCCCATGTCTTTTTGGAGGCTTTAGAGACATAATAGGAATTCGACCCTTTTTGAGCCTGATTGGAACATAGTATCTGTGAACCTCTTAATAATACT